>OY757921.1:73803382-74045882 GCA_963585895.1 Sepioteuthis lessoniana | reverse complement strand
AGTCATTTGTTTGCACACAGTTAAATAGTTTCAAGTATAGAAAATGATTAAATATTTTAATTTGTCCCATAGATAGGATCCTAATAGGTACTACCACCTAAAGGGGTACTCAACATTCCCTAAAGCTCCAGAAGTGAAGCCTCACCATCCGATGAAGTTTAGTGTCATTTCAGGACACTCATGTGGAGGGGGGTTTTATTCATCTCTAGAGATACAGTTGGAGTATTCTACAGCCCCAGCTAACTGGGCTAGATGAAAAGTATAAGAGACGAATGAGAAGTATATAGTTGAAAGGAATAAGATAAACGAAGAGAATAGATGGATGAAAATAATTCCATATATATATATATATATATATATATATATATATATATATATATATATATATATATTGAAGAGTGTATATTTAGACAGCAAGTTATTGTTCAAGCAAGTTTTGTTAGACGATGGAACACTGTTTACTATTTTTAATTTAATTTTTTCAAGACTCCTTTTCTAGTTTCAGGATCTAAATAGTAAGGGAATTGTTCCATATCTTCTGCCTAAGCACTTTCGATCATACTTTTGGTTGTCATCAGGGGTACAGTAGTTTTGAGTTGAGTTGGAAACAAAACAAAATGTGACAATTCCTTTACCATCTAGATCCCAACATTAGGAAAATAACAAGGAGTCTTGAAAAAATAAACTTAAAAATCATAAACAGTGTTCCATCATCTTTAACAAAACTTGCTTGAATATATATATATATATATATATATATATATATATATATATATATATATATATATATATCCTTTTATTTTCATCTATTTACTCTCTCTCTCTCTCTCTCTCTCTATATATATATATATATATATATATATATAAAAGTATTTTGTAATTTACTTATAGCTTTGCACAAAGTATTTTATTTTATTGTATTAATTTAGAGGGCTATTGCACTGCGAAATAATAATTATTTGAGTCTAATTAATTTCAAAGTAAAAACTTCATTGTCAGAGGCTGTTCATTTTTTTTTTTAAAGTTTCTGACAATGGAGTTTTTACTTTGAAATTAATTAGACTCAAATAATTATCATTTTGCAATGCAATAGCCCTCTAAATTAATACAATGCAATAATATATATATATTATTGCATTGTATATATATATATATATATATATATATATATATATATATATATATATGTATGTATGTATGTAGGTAGGTAGGTAGGTAGATGAAAGGAACTGGGATGGATAAACAGATAAATAAAAACAATGAAATAAGAATTACATGACTAAAATAGAATGAATATGTGCATGTATTCATGAAAAGAATTATGGTGTAGTGATGTTCAAATTACCTTTGAAACCTTGACCCATCAACACTTGTATTAGGGGTGAGATAATTATTTTCTGAGTTTCTTAAAGCTAGGATTGTCAAATGCTGACATCAAGTACCTACGAGTGTAAAAAACGGAAGTGCAGAAGAGAGAGAGAAAGAGGTGAGGGTTAGGTTCTTTACTGCCTCAGACTGAAGTAGAATTAGTATGTCTAATGAACCCCTCAGTTGACCCCCACACCCATTTCCCAAAATTATCAAACATAATGGCTCTCACATTAAGTTTTATTAGTTATGCTTGGCTTTACAAACAAGGATATATGAGGGTGAGCTGAAAAAGTTCACATGACATCATATTTGCTGTTGATGACTTTCTTGACCAATGAGATCCAAGCACAGCAACATTGATGGAAGAAGTGTGTAGACCATGTTGAAAAATAAATTTCATTTGCTCACAATCCATGAGGGTATCTTGGTCAGCCTAAGAACTTTTTAACCCTACCCTCATTTGTACACCACTGAAGTAGAAAGGCTTACTAGTTCATATCTAATATCATATCTACTATTGATGGCGTTTTTAGACATTGATGTAAAAGTGTGTAGGCTATAAGAGGGACTGTTGAAAAATAAACCTGATTTGGTCACATTCCATGAGAGTATCTTAGATAGCTTATGTACTTTTTAACCAACCATCATAAAATAGAAAAGCTTACTAGTTCATATAATAACATCATATCTACTGTTGATGACCTTTTTGATCAATGAGATCCAAGCACTGCATCATCAATGGAAGATGTATGTGGTCCATAAGAGGGACTGTTAAAAAATAAACCTGATTTGATCACATTCCATGAGAGTATCATTAGCCTTAGGAGTAGAGTGTTTGCCAGTGATCTGGGAGGCCAGGGTTCAATCCCAGGTCAAGCCATACTAAAGACTAAAAAATGGTATTTGATGCCATCTTGCTTAACACTCAGCATTATAAGGTAAGGATCAAGGATAAAGTGGAGCATCCTGGGAAAGGAGTAGCACCCTCCCCTATTCCTCAGTGTAGTAGCTATTGAAAAGAGAGCCTTCAGGTCACCCTCGACTACAGTTGCCAACTTTACTTACTTATCTTGGTCAGCCTATGAACTTTTCAGCCAATTCTTGTATTTTAAAAAACAAAGCACAGCACCATTATTTTTCAGTACTCTAGATTTGTAAATGAGTATTGTTTGTCAGTCATTTGTGGATAAAATATTACAGGATTTCTATTTTAGGTTTTGTATTATTAACCCTTTGAATTCTGGTTGTCCTATCAGCAGAGCTTAGAATATACTGACTTTATTCTCTGCAGAGGAGGAGGTAAACTTTCCCCTGAAAAAAAAAACGGTGGTGTGCTTGGTATGACACTAAACTACATCTGATGGTGAGGCTCAAATTCTGGAGCTCTGAGAAGTGTGGAGTATGCCTTCATTGTTATTACTCCCAGGTCCACTCAGACTGGAATTTGTTGCACCTATTTGGGTCCCATCAATGCGTCAAATAGATCTATTTAAAAATTTTTGATATTTTATTGGACCGTGTGCAAAAAAACACTCTAAGGAAACAAATAATGTAAATATGAACATACAATGAATTCTATTCTCTATCCTCTTGACATAAAATAACTCTAGATGGGTTGACATGCGGTTAAATCTCATCTATGAATCCTTGCTCTTAAAAATCAGACATTATACACATTCAAATTTCAAACAAGAGTGAAGACAGCTATCCCATCATTCCCTAAAAGGTTGTTCATGGTAGTTATATGAAGCCTTTGAATATTAGCATCTGATGTGATCACCCAAGCCTGAAATATCAGCCTAATGGGGTACTGTAAAATAGCATTCAGTGCAAATCAAGTTTATGTTTTGCAAAGAGTTAATACTGTTTTTGACTCATTTCTTTTTTTTTTTTAATTGCTTTTTTTAATTTTTAATACCCAGTCATTTTAACAAAAACCAGTTGAGCATTATCAGCAAACAGTTACAAAATGATAAATGAAGGGTAATTGCTGATTGATTGATTTTAATGGTATGCCAACCCATACAGAGTTATTCTATGCCTAGGGATTAGGGAATCACATTCATATTTACATTTTTTGTGTTGTTGTTTTGAAAGATTTTTTTTTTTGCACATGGTCCTTTCAAATAAAAATAATTTTAAACAGATCTATTTGACTCAAGAATAGGACACTAACAGGTATGACCACTCTGAGTCTAAGTGGATCTGGGAGTAATAGCAATAAAGGTATAGATATTTGTCGCTGCCTCCCACCAGACAGCACTTGACACAAGGTCAAAAGTCCGAAGGCCAATTAAAGTGGGGATAAAGGGCAGGGGAAGGTCGGGAAAGAGCCAAGACTCGAATCCTACTAGTCATTGACCCACTAATTGCAATGTGGGTCTAATGAGTCAAGGAGTATCACAGGGGATGGAGTCAGCATATTTTAAACTCTGCAGATTGGGCATAAATGGAGGATAAGAAAATAACAAAAAAGTATTATAAAGGGACAATAAAGATGAAATCAAAACAAAGCTGTTTATTAACCCTGGATTTAAAAACTTCAAGGTTGTAGCTCGGAGAAAAACATTCAAAAGCATGTTTTATTTTTCAGAATTATGAATTGATTTATATGCTAATCACTGACCAAATTAAATTGATTTATATGCTAATCCCTGACCAAATTAAATTGATTTATATGCTAATCACTGACCAAATTAAATTGATTTATATGCTAATCACTGACCAAATTAAATTGATTTATATGCTAATCACTGACCAAATCAAAAACAAATATTGAATTGAACAGAAAATTACAGGATCAATTTTTTTCCATTTTGATTTTAGACAAAAATATACTTTGTGAAATTTGACAGCTAATCACAGAAAAGTACAAGTACCCTTCCCACATATAAAAACCCTTTGGTAAAAATAAAATTACAATTGAATAAGAATGATAATATTACCAGAAAAAGTACGGGATTCAATTAACATGGATCTTTGTATAATAATGATCTGATTTTTATTTGTTTCTCTCTCTCATATATATATATATATAGTATTCAGCTGGGGCAGCAGAATACACTGATTGCATCTCTACAGAGGAGTAAGACCTCTCCAATGAGTGTCTTGGACATGACACTAAATAATCTGATGGTGAGGCTACAGTAATGCTGGAGCTTGGAGTGGTAGCAACTGAAAGGGTCAAATAGAATTGTTTGAAATTTAAACTGAGTGCAAAACAGATGACTCATTCTAGATTGAAATTCTGGAAATAGAACTGTTTGTTCATTTAACTGTGTGTAAACAAATGACTGATGTTTAATTGAATAGTTAGTGATATGTAGCAATACTTGGAACCATCTAACTTTGTTAACTTATCTTAAGTTGAATTGTTTGAAATAGAACTGTTTGATCATTTAACTGTGTGTAAACCAATGACTGATGTGTAATTGAATTGTTAGTGATACTTGAAACTACAAAATTATGTTGACTTATGTTTACAAATCATATATATTTAATATATATGTATAAACAGGATTTGGTATTAAATAACCTACAGTGGTTGATATGCCATAAAACCAAACCAAACCCAAAAAAAGATAATGAAAATGCTGAACCATTTTTTATCATTTCCACTAATTTTAATGCAACTTCAATGTCTTAGAACAGTTTTTCTGAACCTTTTTACTTTTGTGGAACCCTTGAAATAATTTTCATGTCTCAAGGAACCCCCCACATAAAAACATTATATAATAAAAATACATTAACTTATTTATCATTGTTTCTCACAGAACTTTAGTGTTTCAAGGAACACGATTTGAAACACTGGCTTAAATACACATAGGAAGTGATTATTTTCTTTAGCTATGGATATCAGACTTCCCTCACAAAAAGTCACTAGCAAAGGACTAATCATAAATTAGGATATCAATCAAGGAAAAGATAATTCTAAGATATTTGCTATTTTTGCAATTTGGGAAAATTTTCTTTTTAGAAAATTATGACTAAGGGAACTTTGACTACAATAATCTAGGAAAATAATCACTTCCTATGTGCGTTAAAGCCATTGAAGTTTCAGTAAAATTTATTGCTATAATTAAAAAATGGTTCAGTTTTTTTACACTGATTTTTTTTTTTTTTTTTTGTCTAATACCATGTTTGTATATTGCCCTAACACAGCAAAAACAGTACATTATAGAGAGATATTTCTTAGCACACTAAAGCAACTTCTAATCCAATTTGCTACTTAATAGAATGAGGTCTTTGTAACTATGTATCTACCCAACCCCTCCAGTGTGACTAGGATGCAACACAAGGTAAATTTTTTTGAGCAGAGAAATGAGGGTTTTAATTCAGAGTTTTCTTTCTCCTAAGCTGGCTGTTGTACCAAAGCTAATGATTCTAGCCTACTCTCTCATTTACTACATTAAACTAAATAACCTAACCTAAGCATACACTATTTACTCATTGCAGGAGGGAATAGATGGATTCATGCCTTTCCCCAAGGCCATAAGCACAACAGAGTGAAATGCAAACAGCCTTTGTAAATATTCTCACTGATCGTTATAATTTCTCAAGGAAGATAACTATTAAACACTAATTATTGAGTACCTTCCCTCATTTATTTATTTGCAATGATTATAATATAAATTCTATAAATATGATGCAATTTGACATTAAACTTAATGGCCGCTGGAGGTATCCTTAAAGAGAATGTTGTTAATAAGGTCAGTAATATTTTTTTTAATGCACTCATTCTTTCTTTCTCCCTCTTGACTCAGAATTAGACCCTACACAAGCATAGACAATAATATTCAACCTAGAATTCCATGTCACATGACCCCTGACACCATCAGTCACAGTTTCAGCAGAGAAGTTCAACAAGGTCAAGTAACAAACTTCGGTATCTTGTGGATAGAAATTTGAGTTTAAAAAGGGTTGCTTTAGACACTAATGATGGTGGTGATGAAAAGGAAGGATGAAGAAAGTGATGATGTTACACTAGCAAAGTTTTTTTTTTTAAACATGAGTTGTATTATGCACAAATCATGATGCAAGTGTAGTTTTCTTTCAGGTTTTCTACTTATGGGCATGTTATCTGAACATCAGTTAATAGATTGGCCCAAAAGACGAGCTCCAACAGCAGCAGTGGAAGCTGGAGTTAAATTTCCAAGAGGGGAACATAAATGCCAGTGTCTTAGTAGTAGTTGTTTACTAAGTTAAACGTAATTTGGCACAAGGCCAGAGTTATAGATTGCCCCGTTGGCTGGGGCTGTAGAGTACACTGACTGCTTCTCTATAGAGGAGTAAGACCCCTCCCCTAACGAGTGTCCTGGATATGACATTAAACAATCTGATGGTGAGGTTGCAGTAATGCTGGAGTTTTGGGGAATGTAGAGTACCCCTTCATTGCCATCACTCCTGGGTCCACCCTGGCCTGGAATGGTAGCACCTGATAGGACCCTATCTATGGGTTGAATAGAACTAAACTGTGTACTTATGCTAAACTGAATTATTTAAATTAGAACTGTTTGACTAAACTGAATAGCTTGAAATAGAAATGTTTTTGACAATTAAACCTTGTACTTACATTTAAACTGCATACTTATGCTAAACTGAATTGTTTGAAATTGAACTGTTTTTTACATTGAAACTGTACTTATGCTAAACTGAATTGTTTAATATAGAACTTAAGGATAGGGGCCTAACCATCAGATACAGATTAGTGTCATATCCAGGACACTCATTGATGGGATGGCATTTTACTCCTCTGTAGAGATGCTTTCAGTGTATTCTATTGCCTCAACTGACCAGGCTGCTAGGATTGGGGAAAATGAAGGATAATAGTTGTCAAAATTATTAATAATGATAACTGAGGTGCTTTATTTAAAATAAATTTTAAAAAACATATTCATGTTTAATGTTACTCATTTTGGAGAGGGGGAGAGTCTCTGTGGTTTAGTGGTTAATGTGCTGTAAGGCAATATGAGTTCAAATTCTACTTGTGCTATTACATTCATTTTCAGACTAATACTCTTTGGAAAGGTACAAACTCCCTAATGGACAGCTATGGGTTAATGTTGTATAGTCACAATAAAGATGAGACAGTTCTTTGAGAAAAATATACCTCTCACTTTATTTGAAAGTGTTGTGTGTGAGAGGGAGTTAGAGATCGAACAGAACTGCAACATATTGACCCTCACTCTTATGGCCATCAGCGTTTCTTTTCCGTTCTCCTGGGCTGCCCAACCGGGAGCCTGGGGGCCCGCTCTGCTGGGTGCTGGCTTTCTCTACTGCATATTGTCTCCAACTCGTCTGGTCTCCAAACTCACTGACTTCCTGTCTACACCGAGTTATATAATAGTTCAACGCCCACTCAATCTTTGGAATGGCATGTTTGATCGTCATCGAGCGGAAATAACTGTCATGCAGTTCACAGGTCACTCTCTTCCGGTACATCAGTTTGTGACTGTACCGTGGGATTTTAACCCTGTCCCATATTGTCAGCCAAGCTTGCCCACGCCAATGGAATATGCACTTCCACCGTCTTTGGAATGCCATGTTTGGCCAGGTCGAAAGTCAATATACAACATTAAATAGTACCACTACTTGTCTTCTACAAGGATAACTTTGGCATTAAATAACCCATGAAGGTTGATATGCCATTAAGCAAAAAAAGAGGGAACTCTTATTCTCCCAGCTATAGGTTAAATAACACCACTACTCATCTTCTACAAGGATGGCTTTGGTATTAAATAACCCATGAAGGTTGATATACCATTAAGCAAAGAAAAGTGTGAACTCTTTTATCCTCCCAGCGATGGGTTAAATAGTACCACTATTTGTCTTTTACAAGGATGGCTTTCGCATTAAATAACCCACAAAGGTTGATATGCCATTATATAAAGAAACTAAACTGAAACTGTTTTGTAAGGACTTGAACTTGCCAGATGTAAAAAGTAATAAAACTAGGAACATCATAGTTATCAGTTCTGTAGAGGAATTGTCATAGTGGAGAATGTGTGGAAGATGAAAGACACATTTCTTTTCAGGTTAAGTTTCAATTTCTTTCTTTAATGGCATATCAACCTTCAAGGGTTACTTAATCCCAAAGCCTCCTTGTAAAAGAAAAGCAATGGTACAATTTAATCCATAGCTCGGGAATAAAGAGGTTTATACCTTTCTTAAGGATATTAGTCTGAAAGTGAATGTAATAACATGACTGGGTTTTCTTTCAAGAATGAATGGCATGTCAATTCATGTTGGGTTATTTTATGCCAAGTAGTCTAGGAATTGCATTTATTGTAATTTATATCTACATTTTCATGTAGTTGCTTCTTAAGACTTTTTTTGCACACTGTTATGATATCAAGTATTCCTATCTAATACTAATAATTATATGGTTTCAAGTTATTATTTCAATTTACTAATAGTCATTTGTTTACTCTTAATTATATGGTTACAAGTCAATAATAATAGATCTTATTACATAGTCGGCTGGGGCTCTAGAATACACCAACTGCTTCTCTAAAAAGGGGTAAGACACCCTCCCCAATGAGTGTCCTGGATATGACACTAAATCTGACTGTGAGGTTCCAGTAATGCTGGAGCTTTGGGGAATACAGAGTACCCATTCATTGTCATCACTTCCGGGTCCACTCAGGCCTGGAGTGGTAGCACCTGATAAGGGTCCTATCTATGGGTGAAATAGAACTAAACTGTGTACTTATGCTAAACTGAATGGCTTGAAATAGAACTGTTTTTGACATTTAAACTGTACTTATGCTAAACTGAATCATTTGAAATAGAACTGTTTATATATATAAAAATAAATTTGGCATTAAATAACCTACAATGGTTGATATGCAATAAAACCAAACCAAACCAAACCAACAATTTTTAGTAAACAATAATAGCTTCTAGTTCTTATTCTTAATACAATTAATTCACAGATATATGGCGTAAAATATTCCCCTTGAATACTAATAATCTTTAAACAATTTGATTGATTGATTAATTTTAACAGCATGTCGACTCATCAGTGTTGTTTTATCCCTTGAGGTTATAGAATCACATTCGTTGTATGTTCATTTTTACATTTTTTGTGTTGTTGTTTCTTACGACTTTTTTTTCACATGGTCCAATCAAATAAGAATAACTTTTAAATGAAACTAGTAGACCCATTGATAGTACCCTAACAAGTACAACAAAAATGGACCTGAGAGTACTGACAAGGAAGGATTACTCCACACTCTCCAGAACCGTAGCCTCAGATGTAGTTTAGAGTCAAACTTATTGATAAGAGAGCTTGATAAGAATGCATTACAAAAAAGGTAACATGTATGTCCAAGAAATTTCATTTGCTGGTACATGTGTGTGAAAATACTAAAATGGAAATCAGACCAAACCAATAAAATGAAACGCAGTTTCTTCCAGGCAGCGGTCATATCAATACTGCTGTATGGATGCACTACATGGATGCTAACAAAACGGCTGGAGAAGAAGCTAGACGGCAATTACACAAGAATGCTGCGAGGAATGTTGAACAAATCCTGGTGGCAACACTCCACAAGACACCAACTATACAGCCACCTGCCTCCCATCACGAAAACTATCCAAGTTAGATGAATCATACATGCAGGACACTGCTGGAGAAGCAGGGACGAGCTCATAAGTGATGTACTCCTATGGACCACCACATATGGCCAAGCAAAAGCAGGACGACTAGCACGAACATACATTCAGCAGCTATGTGAGGATACGGGATGTAGCTCTGAAGACCTGCCAGAGGTGATGAACGATAGTGAAAAGTGGCGAGAGAGGGTCAGGGATATCCATGCTAGTGGCATGACATGATGATGATGAGAGATTTACATATTTGAGAAGAATTCCTTTTGTAGTTAGTTGTGTGTGTCCAGAATTATATATGAAAGCTTTTGATACCATGTATTGTGCATTGTTTAATTGTGTGTAGTATGTTACTAGCATAAATGGCAGATCCTGACAGTTGTTTAGCTAGACAGCTGAAACTGACCTTTTCTAGTTAATGCTTGTTAGAAAAAAGTGAGTGAATTGTCTTTGTGCTTTTTCTTTTATATCAGGATGTGTTGCTATCATAACTGTGTTTAAGCTCAAAGAGAATCTCACCAGAAAATGTAAGGATGTAAGAGTCTTGTGACACATGCGCATTAAGCCTTGTCAGGGTGTGGTTTTCTCCCTTTTTTTGGCTTGAGACATGAAAAGGAGAAGACAGAGAGACAGCAAGGCAGGATTCATGGTAACCGCGGGATGTAGTAGCTGCCGAATTGAAAACACAATTTTTCTCCTGCTGAACTAGTTTAAACTTGAGTAGTCATTCACCTTATATTTTTCTTGTTTGTTCATTCAAGTTTATAGGGTAGCGGCTGTGTATTTTGTTATTCTCACAGTGAAAGAAGTGTGCGAAGGTCTCACCCAAGTTTCGAGGTCTGAAGGAAGAACTAAAATTACTTGCTGTATTGTTGCCTACCTTCATTTTATTAAATTCGCTACACTTCTGTAAATAAGCAATAAAAAAAAGAATACTAAATTCACAACAATAATTTTATGGTTTAACCATCAAACAGTCATTAGTAGAATTCTCTTGGCAAGCAAGGGAGGTAATTAAAGATAGACATCTGAAACTGACTTCTTACTGTTACTGAACACTGGAGAAAAGAGCAAATCATCTTTGCACCTTTTCTTTTATACCAGGATGTGTTACTATGGTGTTACCATCTAGTTGTCATAAATAGAAGCCCTTTGACAGGCAAGGGAGGTAATTGCCAGATGAATGAAAAAGCTAACAGTCACAGCCAGGGCCTGATTAATCTATCCACCAAAATTTTAAATTTCAGTGGATAAAAGAAATAAAAGAAGATTTGATTTGATACCTGCACACTGTCCCCTCAAAATGACTTCCAAAATACATTTCAGAATTGGAAACAAAAGTATATTGGAAATGATGTATCAACATTCGAAAGAGACAAATCTTGTTAAAGTACTATAGGCTCTCCACATGGCGTAAGGGTTAGCAAGCTACATTAGCAAGCCATTGTTAGTGAGTTCAATTGTCAAAAGGTGTCCCATGTTTCTGGCTTTATGCCACATCTAGGCTAAGCTTTGTAAATAACTAAATAAAGCAGACAATTGTTAGTGACTTCAATTCTCACTAGGTGTCCCTGTTTCTGGCTTTGTGCCACATCTAAGCTAAACTTAGTAAATAACTATAAGTAAAACGCTAAATTTGTTTTTTGAATAAGTTCATCGTTTTTTTTTGTTTTGTTTTTTTGACAGACCTCATATTTTAGTTCCTTTAGTTTTTTGGTTTTTGACATTCAGAAAGATTAAGTGAAATTTAAGAGACTGAAATAAAAGCTCTTTCTCATGAAATGTATGATCCAAAATCCTCTCCTTAATGGCTTTGAGGACCTTTGAGGAACTGGGTTAACCTGACTATGATGAAAAAAAAAAACGAATGCAGGACACTTGGAGTCAAGCTGCCTTCTGTAAAAAAATTACATACTTAAGTGGCAATTTGATCTGTCTCATTCATTTCACCTTCAACATATCTGAACATAGAATTTAGGTTTCAATTTTTGGTATTTCTCACTGATTAAACATTTCTTTCTCTAATTCTACTTTGCCTTGTCAGCTGGGGTTGTAGAATACACCAACCGCAGCCCTGCAGAAGAGTAACACCCTATTAACAAATATCTTGGCTATGACACTAAACCATTCGATGGTTGTGCTCTAGTCCTCAAGCTTTAACGAATGTGGAGTACTTCTTCATAGCTATTACTCCCAGGTCCACCCTGACCTGACATAGTAGTAACTGTTATGGTCTCATCTATGCGACAAATAGAACTATCCAATCAATTACTATTCTTGAAACCATTTAACTGTGTGCGAAAATATAATTAATATTAAATGAGATAGGAATATATGTCCAATAGAATTATTAATGTTAAATTGCAATACTTGAAACATTTTTACCGTATGCAAACAAATGAGTTTCGGCTTGTTTAAAAATAATGTTACCTACAAACTATTTGCTTGCAAATCATATATATATATATATATATATATATATAGGCTTTGCCATTAAATAACCATCAAGGGTTGATATGCCATTAAATCTAATAAGCTAACCTAACCTGAAACTATTTAACTGTATGTAAACAAATGATTAATATTAAATAGGATAATAAATGTTAGAGAGCAATACTTGAAACTATTTAACTGTGTGCAAACAAATGAACCCAAGCTTATTTTAAAATAATGTTACTAAATATTCACTTACAAATTATATATATATATATATATAGGAATTGACACTTAATAACCTGCAAGGGTTGATATGCTATAAAACACAACCAAACTAAATTAATATAATTTTCTTGGGTGAGTCAAAAGTTTTGCAATATTTTGGTAACATGAGGCACAATTCAGCTGCTCCAGATGTTTTGGCAAGGTCATAAAGGTGACAAACCCTAATGGACTGTGAGATGTTGAGCTCACCTGATACTCTCCATATGCTGTATTTGTCATTTGTCCTACCAACTGGATGAATGTGGCACAAAGCCTTTTTTATGGTGGGTCTGGATGTAAGGCCATAAACAAGACACACCAAGGATTCCCAAAAATGCCTAGTGCCTCGTTGGTATTCTCTTTTTAAAAGAATGCCTCAGGTGCCAGGAGATAAACCTAGCCCCTCCTGAGAGAGTTAGAGCTTGGGAGAACAGCCCCTTGAGGCACATGCCAGTCTTTGCCATGTGCCATGAATGTCAATCTCCTCCGACACTCACATCAGGCAGCCTCAACTGATTAATACAACCAGCACAAAGACATACCTGATCAGATCCGCGTAGTCCAGAACATGGCAGGCTGAAATGCTCTAGTAGTGCTCTCCAAGTGCTACTCACTAGAGTTACCTCTTCATATACTATAGGTAAATACGGCTATTTGCGAAATGTACATGGGACGTTCATTACATATATACATCACATAGAACACATAAAGAACATAGGAATCTCGAAATTCGAAAACACATAACGACTTCTTGTTCAGGTACGAAACCTTTTTATTAACTTTGAGTTAAAGGCTTCGACATAAGGAGGAGAGACACAATCTCACTATGCTGTCTTATTCATTTGGACCCTATCTCGTGCTGCACCCACAGCGCGCAAATTCGTCTTGCCTCAGAGAGCCCCAAAAAGTCGAACCTCCTCGTTTGATGTCTAGTTTTCAACTCCCTAACTTTCTTTCAATTTTCCACAAACCTCTGCACACTTCCGGTGCGTGACGTCACTAGCACTCCGTCACCCGTTTTGTCTCGGACTATTGTGACATCACTGAGTGACACCTTCGTCCACCCGCGCACGCTCGCGTTAACACCTGCATCAATGTTTGCACCTAACTAACCCATGTATTGAGCTGAAAGCCTAACTAAACTCAAAGGCATGAACCGAAATCCCTCAGCCATTACATTACATTCAGCTTCGAGCACAGTCTCATAATTCATGCTTTTAGGTCTACTTCACCTCACTTGATTGTTGAAGTTCTTGCAATCCAAGCAAAATTTTTGTACCATCTGGTATTTTGTACTCTGGTTTTTGTGATCAACTGTGTTTTCACCTTTCACACAACAGACATTTATGGTTGTTTCTGCAGCATTATGGCCTAGTTCAAACTTGTAAAGTATAAATCCCCAAATTAGATGATGCTGCACATTCATCTGTGCAGCTTTTAAATCACACATGGATTAAAGCAATGCACAATGTGTCAGTGCACCAACTACTATAACACTACCAACCACGGTTGATACCTTCCATGGCTTGAACTGCTTCAGTCATATGATATACTGTAATTTACGAAGCTCTTTGCTTCGATGTGGCACAAGGCCGATTGAATGGGGCACCCACAGTCATATGATATACTAGCACATACCAAAATAATTCAAGACTTTTGACTCTTCCTAGTATTAGATATGAGACTATTCTTGAATATTTGACTTTTCTTTTTATTTGATGTAGAGCTTCTAAATCTACATTATTAATTAGGGAGAGTTTCTGTCCTCTAAAGAAAGCCACATGATTTGATGTAGACCTTCCAGATCTATATCAATAATTGGGAAGAGTTTGTTTGTCTGTCCTCTATAGATGACTTTGCTGTAGAACTATCAAATCTATATTATTAAGAGAGAAGAGTTTGTTTGTATGTCCTCGATAAAAGGCTATATGGATCAATGTTAGCTTCTAAATCTATATTGACAATTTGGAAAAGTTTGTTTGTTTACCCTCTACAGATGACCTTGCAGTTTAATTTAGAACTACCAAATCTATTCTTATATTTGGGAAGAGGTTTTTACTGTCTTCAAGAGATGGCTAAATCATTTGCTGTCAGTCTAGGGACAAATTTTTACGTGCATACATACTGAACCTCGGGAAAATTTTAACATCGAAAAAAATTTCTTTCTAGGGAGAAGAGCTCTTATTGAGAAGTTGATCTCTAACAATAAGCAACATTCAGTGGGAAGCCATGTTACTGCAAGGCATAATTCATCATAGAGAATTTGGTTTGGTTACTTTGTTTAATGGCATATCAACCTTTGTGGGTTATTTAATGATAAAGCCAACCTTGTAGAAAAGCAGTTGTGGTATTATTTAACCTATAACTGGGAGGATAAGGGGTTCATACCTTTCCCAAGGGTATTAGTCTGAAAGAGAATGTAACAGCACAACTAGAGATTGAACTCACTCACTATGTCAAAATCCAGGATGTTAGCTATTATGCCATAAGGACTCCATATAGAATTTGGTTGGGTTTTATAGCCTCTCAACCACTGTTGGTTATTTAGTACCAAATCCTCTTTATACATATATATTAAATATATATGATTTGATTTGGTTTGATTTTATGGCATATCAACCATTGTTGGTTATTTAATGCCAAAGCCTGTTTTTACATATATATTAAATATATATGATTTGGTTTAGCTGTATGGCAAATCAACTACTGTTGGTTATTTTATGCCAAATCATGTTTTTATATATATTTTAGATATATATGATTTTATTTGGTTTAGTTTATATTGGTTATTTAATGCTAAATCCTGTTTTTACATATATATCAAATATATAATTTGATTTGGTTGGGTTTTATGGCATATCAACCATAGTTTGTTATTTAATGCCAAATTCTGTTTTTACGTATATATTAAATATATGATTTGTAAACACATTTTGTAGATAAACAGTAAAATGATCAAACAGTTCTATTTCTAACAATTCAATTCAGCATAAATCAACAAAGTTAAATGGTTCCAAGTATTGCTATGTATCTCTAACTATTTAATCAAATATCAGTCATTTGTTTGCACAGATTTAAATGATCAAACAGTTCTATTTCTCACAATTCAACTTAGCATAAGTCATTTATTGCACTTAGTTTAAATTTCAATCAGTTCTATTTGGCCCATAGATAGGACCCTATCTGAGCCATAGATAGGACCCTATCTGAGCCAGAGTGAACCTGAGAGCAATGGCAATGAAGGGGTACTCCACATTCCCCAAAGCTCCAACATTACTGGAGCCTCTCCATCAGATGGTTTAGTATCATATTCAGGACACTTGTTGGGGGGAAGGGGTCTGCAGAGATGCTGTCAGTGTATTCTATAAACTCCCACCCAACCCAACTGGGCTCATACAGAATTTAAATTTCCAAACTTCATAAGTAAAAATCAACATATTATTTAGTATACTAAAATGATTATTCACATTTAATTAAATATTAACAAATAGATTTATAGTCAATTCTTCAAGCTGGAAATATAAAATAATCAGTTAACATTATTACTTAATTCAAACTAATAGTCTGGATAAAAATAAAAATGTTAAAATCAATAAATTTCTCATTGTCACTAACTTAAATAAAAAAAGAAAAATGTATCCCTACAAAACTGAAAATTTTCACAGAACAATATTAACCTGATGAAATCAAAGTTTTGACATCTTACACTGAGTAGATAGGGTACTTCTGCTAGTAATCAAAATTAAAATTTCAGTTGACTCTAAAAAAATAAATTTAAAAAATGGCGCAAATTCCTGTAGAATACGCGTGAAATGCATATTTTAGTGGAAGGAAGTAAAGTTGTAAGAACTGCACTAGTTAGAATGTTAACCCTTTTTCAGTGCCACACTGTCCACAATGTGAGTACAGAAACATATAGACATTATTTTTCTCTTTTGCAAAATATGCCTTCAGGCACTTTTCATTCTCTTTCTTTTTCACTCTTTCTTATTTACACACATGTACCAATGAAGATTTGCAATTGCAGATTAATAATTTTTTTAATAAACTCTTATATACAAATTCGCATACAGAACCAAACATCTGTTGTCAGTATTAAATTTCAAAAACCCCAATTTTATTTATTCTGTGTGTTTTTTCTCTCTCAAAAAAAATGACTAAAAATATGACTTATAACAATTAAACATTTCTTTTTGTGCAGCTTTTAAATCAAAACTGGAGGGAATCTTTTTGTTTGAGAGTAGGTCAGTGACAACCAATGATTTTCAAAAATCCTTCAAATGCCACACCCTGCCAATCTCTACACCCTTTTGCCTGGATCTAAGATTTCATGGTATGGATATAAAATCTTTTGCATGTCATTGGTTCAGGGTTTGTTCTTTGTTTTTTCTAAATTTTATTCACTTTATTTCATTACTTAGAATTTTTAGAACTGATTTTGTAGCTTTCATTTTCTTCAGTTATTTTGTATTTTAATATAACTAAATCTTTTCAAATGCTTTTCTTTATTTTATATTTCATATAATATATACAGGATAAGGTAGAAGCGAGAGTCATGGTAATCTTTCTACAAGCTATATTGAACAAATCCCGGAAGCAACATCTCACAAAACAGAAGCTGTACAGCCACCAGCCTCCCATCTCAAAAACCACCAAAATTAGACAAAAAAAAACATGCAGGACACTGCTGGAGAAGTAAGGATGAACTCATAAGCAACATTTTCCGATGGAGCCCTTCACACGGACAAGCAAGTGTTAGACGACCAGTTAGAACTTATCTACAACAGCTCTGTATGGATGCAGGATGTAGTCTAGAAGACCTGCCAAAAGTGATGGAGGATAGATGAATGGTAAGAGAGAGTCATGGAAATCCGTGCTAACAACATGATTAGATGATGAAGATAGAAGTAATAAGATAGTCAATAAAAAAACAAAAAGAAAAAAGCTAATCTATATCAATAATTAGGAAGAGTTTGTATGTCCTCTATATACAAACAAATGAGCTGATGTAAAGCTACAAAATTTATATCTATAATTGGAAAAATTTTGTCCTCTTTTATGTACAGCTACCAAGTTTATATTAATAATTGGGGAGAGTTAGTTTATCTAATAAGGTATTCAATTGTATGTGTGTGTGTATATTTGAGTAGTATTTTTTTTTCAAGAAGAAAGACTTCAGAAATGGAAAGAACATTTCAAGAATCTGCTTGTAGACCTTCTTGAAATCCCTGATAAACCTACTAAAAAAAATTATCAATAGCCAACTAGACCTCAAACTTGGAAAGTTTATGGAGGAAGAACTTGATGTACTGAAAAAAATTAAAAGCCAAAAAGCTGTAAACCTTGACAAAATACTTCCAGAATTATGGAAGACAAAGAAATGCTGAAAGAGCAGGAATGTACTCATAAGTGATGTTCTCCTGTGAACTCCTACACATGGACATGCCAGTGTTGACTGACCAGTAAGAACTTACATACCTCAGACCCTGGATGCAGTTTAGAGGACCTGCCAGTGTTGACTGACCAGTAAGAACTTACATACCTCAGACCCTGGATGCAGTTTAGAGGACCTGCCAGGTGCAATCAACGATAGGGACAGATGGATCAAGAGAGTCAGAGAACTCCTTGCTGTCAGTATGACTAGATGATGATGTTGATATCTATATAATTATTATCAAGTCGTGCTGACAGTACAAAGATCCCTGATTCTCTTTTGCCACCTGTCCCTATAATCTATCACTTCTGGTAGATCTAGATGACATCCAATGTCTGCACAGAACTGATTTATGGAAGTCTTTGGTGTGTCCATGTGTAGGAGTCCACATGAGAACATTGCTTATGAGTTCATTCTTACTTCTCCAGCAGTGACCCATATGTCTTGTCTGTCTTATTTGGATGGCTTGTGAGATGTGGGGCATGTGGCCCTATAACTACTGTTTTATGGAGTGTTGCTTCCAGGTCTTGTTCAGAACAGTATGTAACATTCTTGTGTATTTCCCATTTAGCTTTTTCTCTCAGCATTTTGTTAACATCCAGGTCATGTAACCATAAAGGAATATACATATTAACACACTAGTATTAAGATTCTCTTAGAGAATAAAGTAATTTCCTGTCCAGTTTGCAACTTAAGTGTCTGTATTTACCAAACCTTGCCACCAGGAGCAGGATGCCAAACAAGGTCAGTTAAGTGGAGTTTAACAGGTTTGAATAGAAGTTTTCCTTCAAGACTAGGTGCCATATCAATACTGAAGAGCAAAGTCTACGCTACTTTTTTACCCATAAAGCTCAGCCTTACCATTTAACCCCCACCCTGAATGTATGTCCTTGATATGATACTAAACTGCATTTGAAGGTGAAGCTTCTCCCATATTCACTCTGACCTGGAGTGGCAGTACCTGTTAGGGTTCCATCTTTGGGTCAAATAGGAATGTTTGATCATTTATGATACTTGAAACCATTTAACTTTATGCAAACACATGACTAATATTAAATTGAATAATTAGTATTACATAGCAATACTCCAAACTATTTAACTGTGTCCAAACAAATGAGCTCTAGCTCATTTTGAAAAATGTTAAAACCTATTCATTTATAAAACATTTAGAATACATATGTATAAAGATTTGAACTGTCATAAAACACAACTGACATTAACTTCACAGTGTAGGGTAAGGGTTTGTGTTCACCCAGCTCTTTGTAATTTCTTAGAGAATAGTAAATACTTGGTATACATATTTACCAACCCCTCTGGTCGGGCAGGATATGACACAAGGTCAATTTTTTGGGCGGAGTTTAACAGGTTTGAATTCAGAGTTTTCCTTCTAGACTAGTTGCCTCACCAAGGCTGAAGAACCTAGTCTGCCCTACTATTTTACCCATAGCTGGAGGGAAAATAATTGGATTCATACCTTTCCCAAGGGTATTAGTGCAATGTGAAATGCCATCAGTCTCGTCCAGGATTTGAACTCGTGTCACCGTATTCATTTTCTGCGACGATAACCATTACACCACGCACACCTCCATGACCTTAGGTTTATAACCTGTCAATGACACTGAGTTCACCTCAGTTAGATATAATGGTTTCTCTCTTTAAATGAATCACACTTCATGCCAAATAAAATTCAGCCATTCTATTATTTGACAAGAAGACTAAAAATTATAGCAACCACGTGCTTACTTCTGATTTCAGGATGGATTGTTGAATACTATTGGGATTTTACCCATTGACAATAAGACAAAATCTACATCTGCAGTGTAAGGAAAAATAAGGCTTACTGTAACACAAGATGTAACAAGAGAAAAGGAACAAAACAACAATTTGGTTGAAAAAAGGGTTTATATTTAGAGAAAGATAAAGAAAGAAGAAAAGAAGAATAATTGCAAAAAGAGGTGTTTTCTGCAGACTTAACTATAGCATTCGTCATGATAATGATTCTTTCAGTTCCATGTAGTTTTGGTGGCTGGTCCAGACAGATTCAAAGGCTTGAAAAAGGAGAATTTTGGGTCCCCATGTGCGTCGAGTATGTATCTTGCTACTTGCTCTCACCGGCTTTATCAGCAGTCAAGATTCCGTATTACATCGTTGGCATCCAAAGTAAATAGGGATGTTAGTTTGAAGAACACGCACACATGTGGTGGTATGGCAGATGGGCAGATAGCGGCCCGTGATTGATTGTTTTTCAGCCAATCACGTGGCTTGTAAAAGTAACTCCGTAAATAATTTCCAATAATACTCAGCAGTTCATGATTTGCTTTGGTTTGTTTAAACAAGAAACTCTTAACTTTATCTTAGAAAAATAATCTTTTTTTTGTGTCTTGTCTTTTGAACATAGACTTTGTGTGAAAACCACGAAGAGCAAAATAAATACATCTATTTACCAGGTGTACCAGAGAGAGCCACATTTTTGACTCACATGCCATCATCTCACATGGGCATCTCCTTTCAGTGCTTGATATATAGATATCACTTTTAGTACACCTGCATAGGTCATACTTGACAATCTGTCAAGTTTTAGACTGTGACCTTTTCACCTCTGTACTTCAAGCCTACACTCCATGACCTTGCTTCCTCTGAGCCAAGGTCAGCCCTATGGTACCAAATTTGGCACAAGGCCCTCCACTGCAAGTGTGCATACATTATATAACATGATTTTGAACTTGAGCAAAGAGTAAACACATAATTGACTTTTCTTTAATTATCTATCAAAAAAATAACCGTGTAAAGCTGAAAAGTATTGAGACTGAAGATGAAGTAGTGTAGTCTACTTAGTTTCTCTCTCTCTCTCTCTCTCTCTCTCTCTCTCTCTCTCTCTCTTGCTTTGAGTTATGTCTTGTGTTATGATAACTATAGATTCTTTTTATAAGTTTGTAGTAAGATCAGGTTGCATTTTTAATAGATATATATATGTGTGAGGTGTATTTTAAAAGTATGAAGACTGAATATGTATTTAGCAAGACAAATAGTGGTGCTGTTGGCTTGGAATATGCCAACTGCATCCTTTAACACACCATATAAAAATTTCCAAATGAATTAAATGCTTGATAAATACAATATCAAAATCAGGTATAAAAAATTATGAGCTGAACAAGCCGATGGTGAAATAGAATGGAGCTAAAAATTTCAGTCCAAATGTTTAAGAAAAATAGGTAAATATTTTGTATTAGCCAAGATTTTTTCTTTCTATTTTTCTTTCCTTTTTTTCTCTTTGATTTTTTATTCTTTTCTTTTTTACTTTCCTTTTTCCTCTGTGCTTTTTTTTTCTTTGCTTTTTTCCTCTTTGATTTTTTTTATTCTTTGCTTTTTTTCTTTGAATTTTTTTCCTTTTTTTACCTTTTTGATTTTTTATTCTTTGCTTTCTCTCTTTGTTTTTTTTTTTTACTTTTCTTTTTTCCTTTTTTCTTTTTGTTTTTTTATTATTTGCTTTTTTTAGTTTCCCTTTTTCCTCTTTGATTTTTTTAATTCTTTTCTTTTTTTCTCTTTGCTTTTCGTTCTTTGCTTTTTTTCTTTCCTTTATTTTCTTTGCTTTTTTCTTTTTCCTTTTTCTTTCCTTTTTTTCTTTTTTTTTCCCCTTTTGTCTTTGTTTTCTTATGAATTCCCAGCACAACCTAAAAACAGATTAATGTTTGTGAGCTACTTATTTTGTCTTCATTGGCTTGCTATGATAAAACCATTTTTTCATTAATACCATTTTGTAACAGGTCCAAATTATCTAGGCTTGATCTGATTTCTTCAGATTAGTGACATATTGATACTGTATGATGACAAATGAAAATAAGAGTCAGAAAGTTATAACAGCCAGATTAGAGTTAAAGAAGCAGCTATCCTTTTTTTTTTCTTTTTTAGATGTTGCATTGTTCAAATACTGACAAGGCTATCAAAGAAATAGATAGCTGGATGGCAGCTGGTCTTTGAAAGATGAACTGCCAGTTTATTGCAATGACTCATCACAGCTGATAGATAAAAATGGCTGCCACAAGTTAGGTAATTGTGTAACAATGGTCACTTGATCTATTGCTTCAGTCACTCAACTCCTGGCTGTCCATTTGAAATGTATAAAGGCCAAAAATACTTACAAGCTTCATGTCCCAGTCGGCTGGGACTTATAGGACTTTACACTCCTATAATTTAATTTGGGTGGTATGCCACTTGTTCCCATGACAAAGATGGCGGACGCTCACATATTCAGTCTTGGGAAACCATTGGCCAGGAGAACCACGTGACCTGCGTAAAACTACGTCCGTGCATAAATTTCGTCCTGCATTTGGAGCCACTTCCAAGACACGTATTTTCTATAAATACGTCGTCTTCAAACACTCTTCCTCTTTTTACACAAATTCTTCGCAGTGGATACCCGTTCTCTCATCAGTGTGACATTCTTCTTATTCATCAGCAGGAGTGAAAAGCAAAAAATGGATAAGCCTCGCAGACATTCATTTCTTTAATATACATTGACTATGAGACTTTTTCCAGTCTCAGAGAAACCGACTGTTTCGAACCACAAAAAGAAAGACATTTAAATATGTAATCCTACTTAATAGGACGTTTCCGTCATTAACCTTTTTGTAGTTTAGTTGTGTTAGTTACACACACATATACACACACGACTATTTTTTATGTATCAATGCCTGTTTTATTATAGTATAAAAATTTGTTTTGTTCGTCGCCTTGTTTTGAATGTTCCTTTTTTCCGCGCCATTTCACAACCTTTACTCACTTGTTTCATATCTTCATTCATTTGTCTCCATGCGCCTATTCTACCTTTTTCTAAACACTAAACTAACATAAACTTCATTAACATTAAATTTTGGGGGACCAAACTAACAAACCAAATAACATGTCCCCCTACAGACTTTAGAATACACTGACTGCATCTCTGCAGAGGAGTAAAAAACCCTGCCCCAAAAGTGTCCGGGATATGACATTAAACAATCTGATGGTGAGGCTCCAGTAATGCTGAAGCTTTGAGGAATGCAGAATACCCTCCATTCACATTGCTTCTAGATCCACTCTGGGCCAGAATGGTAGCATCTGAAAAAATCCTACTATGGGTCAAATAGAAGAGTTAAACTGTGTGCAAACAAATGACTTATACTAAATTGAATTGTTTGATAATTTAATTGTATGTTTTTAGAAAAAAATTGTTTTCGACAATAATTTTTTCTTTTAGAAAAAGATCATTCTTAGGTAATTGTTGTTTTTTTTAGTAAACAATCATTTCTGACAATTAATTTTTGTTTTTTCAAGAAAAAGATAATTTTTAGTAAATTTCAGTTTTAAAGAAAATGATCATTTTTGGCAATTGTTTTTAAATTTTTTAAGAAAAAGATCATTTTTAGGCAATCGTTTTTCTGTTATTTTTGTTTTAGATCATTTTTAAGTAATTGTTTTTTTTTTGCTTTGTTTTCTTTTAGTTAGCTAAAACAGACCATTTTTAGACAATTGTTTTTACATTATTTTAAAATATGTTTAGGCAGCTCTTTTTAATTTTTTTCTTTTCAAAAAGATTGTTTTTTTGTTTGTTTATTTAGAAAAAGATTAGTTTTAGGCAATTGTCTTTTTTGTTTATTTAAAAAAAAAAAGATCAGTTTCAGGCAATTTTTTTGTTTGTTTATTCAGAAAAAATCAGTTTTATATGATTGTCATTTTTGTTTATTTAGAAAAAGATTGGTTTTAGGCAATTGTCATTTTTATTTATTTAGAAAAGCATCTATTTTTGGCAATCACCTTTATTGTGTATTTTTAAAAAAAATCAGTTTTAGACACTTTATTTTTTGTAAGAGATCAGTTTTAGGCCATTGTTTTTTTTTGTTTTTTTTTGTTTTTTTGTTTATTCAGAAAACAATCTATTTTAGGTAATTGTAATTTTTGTTTTAAAAGATCTGTTTTAGTCAATTGTTGTTTTTGTTTATATAGAAAAAGATCAGTTTTAGGCATTTTTTTGTTTATATAGAAAAAGTTGAGTTTTAGATAATTTTCTTTTTTGTTTATTTAGAAAAAGATTAGTTTTAGGCAGTTATCATTTCTGCTTATTTAGAAAAAGATCTGTTTTAGGCAATTGTCATTTTGGAATTTTTTTTAAATTGCAGTTGTTTTTTTGCTTTTTTGTTTTTTGTTAAAAAGATCAGTTTTAGGCAATTGTCTTTTTTGTTTATTTTGAAAAAGATCAGTTTTTGGCAACTGCCATTTTTGATTGTTCTGTTTTAGGTAATTTTTTTGTTTTTGTTTTTTTATTGAAATTAATCAGTTTAAGGCAATTTCTTTTTATTCATTTAGAAAAAGATCTGTTTTATCCAATTGTCTTTTTCGTTTATTTAGGAAAAGACCAATTTTACGCACTTGATTTTTGTGGTCGTTTATTTAGAAAAAGATCTGTTTTAGGCACTCATAATTTTTTGATTTTTTTCAAAAAAGATTAGTTTCAGGCAATTTCTTTTTGTTGTTTGAAAAATGATCAGTCTTAGGCAATTGTAGTTTTGTTTTTTTTAGAAAAAGATCAGTTTTAGGCAATTTTTTTTTTATTAAAGATCAGTTGAAGGCAATTGTTTTTTGGGGGTTCTTTTGCTGTTTATTAAGAAAAAGATCAGTTTTAGGCAATTTTTAAAAATATTTATTTAGAAAATGATCTGTTAGGCAATTGTCTTTTTTGTTTATTTAGAAAAAGATCAAATTTAGGCCATTGTTTTTTTTTTGTTTGTTTTTTTAGAAAAAGCTCATTTTTAAACAATTGTCATTTTTGTTTATTTAGATAAAGATTAGTGTTAAGCAATAGTTTTTTATAATTTATGTAGAAAAAATTTGTTTTAGGCAATAGTCGTTTTTTTGTTTTGTTTTTTTTGAGAAAGATCAGTTTTAGGTTCTGTTTTTTTTTTAAAAGATCAGTTTAAGACAATTTTTTTTTTGGTTTATCTAGAAAAAGATCTGTTATAGGCAATTGTTTTGTTTTTTTTTTGGTTTATTTAGAAAAAGATCTGTTTTAGGCAATTGTTTTTTTTTGTTTGTTTATTTAGAAAAGATCTGTTTTTAGTAATTGTTTTTGCTTATTTCGAAAAAGATCAGTTTTATACAATTATTTTTTGTTTATTTAAAAAAAGATGTTTTAGACAATTGTCTTTTTTGTTTATTTAGAAAAAAATCTGTTTTTGGTAATCATTTTTGCTTATTTTGCAAAAGATCAGTTTTATACGATTTTTTTTTTTTGTTTTTTTTTTAGAAAAAGATCTGTTTTAGATAATGGTCTTTTTTGTTTATTTAGAAAAAGATCAGTTTCAAGCAATATTTTTTTTGTTTATTTAGAAAAAGATCAGTTTTAGACAAATGTTGGGGGGGGGTTCTGTTGTTTATTTAGAAAAAGACCTCTTTTAGGCAGTTGTTTTTGTTTATTTCGAAAAAGATCTTGATTGTTTAGAAAAAGATCTATTTTTGCAAATTGTCTTTTTTGTTCATTTAGAAAAAGATTAGTTTTAGGTAATTGTGTTTTTGTTTATTAAGAAAAAGATCAGTTTTAGCCATTTGTCTTTGTTGTTTATTTAGAAAAGATCAGTTTTAGACAATTTTTTTTTTTGTTTACTTAGAAAAAGATCTGTTTAAGCCAATTTTCTTTTTTGCTTATTTAAAAAAAGATCACATTTAGACAATTGTTTTTGTTTGTTTGTTTATTTAAAAAGATCTTTTTTAAGCAATTGTCATTTTGATATATTTAGAAAAAGGTCTGTTTTAGGCAATGGTTTTTTTTTAGTTGCTTTTTTTTTTAAGATCAGTTTTAGGAAATTGTCTTCTTTTTGTTTATTTAGCAAAACATCAGTTTTATGCCACAGTTGTTTTTGTTTATCTTAAAAGAAAAACAGTTTTAGACAATTTTTTGTTTATTTAGAAAAAAAAACCTGTTTTAAGTGATTGTCATTTGTGTTTATTTAGAATATCAGTGTTACACAATTGCTTTTTTTGTTGTTGTGGATTTAGAAAAAAATCAGTTCTAGGCGATTGTCATTTTTGTTTATTTAAAAAAAGAAGTTCTGTTTTAGGTAATTTTTTTTTTTATTTTGAAAAAGATCAGTTTTATCCAATTGTCTTTTTGTTTATTTAGAAAATATCTATTTTAGGCAATTGTCGCTTCATTTATTTTTTAAAAATCTGTTTTAGGCAACAGGACTTTTTATTTTTTTCAAAAAAATGATCAGTTTTAGGCAGTTGTCTTTTTTGTTTATTTAAAAAAAAAAAGGTCAGTTTTAGGAAAATGATCTTTTTTGTTTATTTAGAAAAACATTATTTTTAGACAATTGTGTCTTTGTTTTTAGAAAGGGATTATTTTTTGTTTTCTTTTTTTTTAATCATTTTAAGGTAATTGTTATGTTTTTAATTTTTGAAAATAGTATTTTCAGGCAATTGTTTTTTTTGTTTTGTTTTTGTTTTTTTTAGAAAAAGACAACTCGTAGCCGTTTTTTTTTTTTTTTAATTAAAGTTCTTTCTTTGGCAAGTGTTTTTCTTGTTTTTTGTTTTTTTAAGTAAAAGATCATTTTTAAGCAATTTTTTTCTTAGAATAAAGATTAGTTTTAGGCAATTGTTTTGTCCTTTATTTTAGAAAAAGGTCAGTTTTAGACAATGGTCTTTTTTTCTTTTAGAAATAGATTCTTTATAGTTACTTGTTTTTTTTTTTATTTAGAAAACGGTCAGTTTTAGGTCTTTTTGATTTTTTTTTAAATAATTTTTTAGTCATTTTTTAAAAATCTATTTTTATTTTTCATATATATATATTTTTAGATAAACATCATTATTTGGTAGTTGTTTTTCTGTTATGTAGAAAAGAATAATTCTATGGAATTGTTTTTTCTGTTTTTTGGGGTGTTTTTTCAAAAAAGATCATTTTTAGGCAATTTTTTTTGCTGTCATATTAGGTTTTTTTTAAAATTATTTTTAGGTAGATTTACTGTTTTGGCTCAAAGAAAATGAATTAATTAATTGACATTTTGAATGAATTTCTATTGACCAACATAACTGTTGCTTATATTTTTGTTTATATATTTTTACTTTTACAAAGTTAAAGTCTCTTTCTGTCTTTGCCCAGTCGGCTGGGGTTGTAGAATACACCAACTGCATCTCTACTGAGGAATAAAAAAAACCTACCCAACAAGTGTCCTGGATATGATGCTAAACAATCTGATAGTAGGTTTGGGGAATGCAGAGTACTCTTTCATTGCCATCGCTCCCAGGTCCACTCTGGCCTGGACTGGTAGCACCTGATAAGGTCCTGTCTATGGGTCAAATAGGACTAAACTGTGTAATTATGCTAAACTGAATTGTTTGAAATAGAACTATTTTGACATTGAAACTGTACTTATACTAAACTAAATCATTTGAAATAGAACTGTTTATATGTATAAAAATAGATTTGGCATTAAATAACCTACAATAGTTGGCTAAACTGTGTACTTATGCTAAACTGAATTGTTTGAAATAGAACTATTTTGACATTGAAACTGTGTACTTATGCTAAACTGAATTGTTAGAAATAAAACTGTCTTGAAATTTAACTGTTTGTAAACCAAAACTATACTTATACTAAACTGAATTGTTTGAATTTAATTCGGCGGTAAATGAGTCAAAAAGGATTGATACATTGTAAAACGAAACAACCAACCAACCAATCTTTCTACTTATCTAACAAAATGTGATTAGTTTAAGGTGATTTAACACAAAAAAACCAAGTAACAGATAATTTTAATCAGAAACTATTGCTAATGTAGACTATGCAAATGATCTAGAACTTCTTGTAAATCTAACTGCACAAACCAAATCTCTGTTGCATAGCTTGAACTCAGCTATAACAGAGTTTATCATATTTACCAACCCCTCTGCTCAGGCAGGATATGACACAAGGTCAATTTTTTTAAGTGGAGTTTAACAGGTTTGAATTCAGAGTTTTCCTTCTCCTAGACTAGTTGCCTCACCAAGGCTGAAGAACCTAGTCTGTCCTACTATTTACCCATAGCTGGAGGGAGAATAATTGGATTCATACCTTTCCCAAGGGTATTAGTGCTATGTGAAATGCAATCAGTCTTGTCCAGGATTTGAACTCGTGTTGCCGTGTCCATTTTTTACGACGATAACCATTACACCACGGGCACCTCCTATAACAGAGTTTATGTGTTAATCAAAATGGTGCCATCTTCTCATTAAATGGACAACCACTAAAATTAATAAACTAGCAGGAAAGACTTGAACTGTTATTAACAGGTTATCGATCATATGAAAATCTGATCTCTCTGATAAAATAAAATGAGAATTCTTACAATCTGAAGCTTTGTCAGCACTATTGTATGTTTGCACGTCTTGGATTTTAAAAAAATCCCCTGGAGGAAAAGTGAGATGGGAACTTCATAAGAACGTTGCATTCTGTTTTGAACAAATTCTTGAAGCATTCTACAAAACACCAGTTGTACAGCCACTTACCCCCTATCTCACAAAGCATCCTTCATAAGACAAGCAAAACACACTGTGTACTGCTGGAGAAGTAAGGATGAACATATAAGCAACATTCTGCAATGGATTCCTACACATGGACACACTAGCGTTGGCCAACTAGCAAAGACTTACATTTATCAGCTCTGTGTGAACACTGGATGCTGTCTAGAGGACTTGCCAAGAGTGATGGCTGATTATTACTTTATGCATCCTTATCACAATTTGTCAAAGTTGAGAAGAATAATATGAGGGAAATGAGTACTTTTTAATATATCAAGTCTTTCTTTCTGAACATTGCTTTTAGTTAATAAAATTATTTGCTAAAAAGTTATACCATGTTGATAATGTTGAATTAGCAGATGTTTTTTTACCAAATAATTTTTGCTTTAATTTTTTTCTATCTAATTTTGTAAGATAATTTGCAGTTATTTAAAAATGTAATTTAATTAGTGAGTCATCTCAGCCATGATTATAATTCAAAATTCAGAGAAAGTTCTTTTCTTTTTTTTTTTTTCTTAAACCATTAATTATATTTCTAATGGTGTTCTTTCTACAAATTGGTTTCAGGCTTTCAAAGAAAATTGTCTAATGAACTTATAAAATGTCCAATATGGTGAGGAATTCAAGAAATCAGTATCTGAAGAATGTTAAAAGTGTAATTTGCAGGATTAATAAATTGAAGAAAAAAAACTTTTGAACTGAATCTTTCGGAAGATGAGTCAGTAACTGGTAAATTTTTAAAAAAATCCCAATTGCAAGAAAAAGGAAATTGGTTTTGTCGTTGATAGGTTTTCCTGTTCACAGTACATGTAAACTGTACACTAAGATGTTTATATGTGATTCTTTGTTTGTAAGGTTAGGTTATTGGGTTTAATGGCATATCAACCCTAATGAGTTATTTAATGCCAAATCCTGTTATATAATTTGTAAGCGATTAGTTTGTAGGTAACATTATTTTTAAATGACCCAGAGCTCATTTGTTTGCACACAGTTAAATGTTTGTTTGGTTGTTTTAGGTTTTATGGCATATCAACCTTTGTAGGTTACTTAATGCCAAATCCATTTTTATACAAATAAACAGTTCTATTTCAAACAATTCAGTTTAGCATAAGTACATAGTTTAATTGTCAAAACAGTTCTATTTCAAACAATTCAGTTTAGCATACAAAAACAGTGCTATTTCAGACTATTCAGTTAAGCATAAGTATGTAGTTAAAATTTCAAAACAGTTCTATTTCAAGTAATTTAGTTTAACATAAGTATGCAGTTTAGTTCTATTTGTCCGATAGATAGGACATTATCAGGTGCTACCATTCCGGACTAGAGTGAACCTAGGAGTGATGGCAATAAAGGGGTACTCTGCATTCCCCAAAGTTCCTCCATTAGATGGTTTAGAGTCATATCAAGGACACTCATTGGGGGAAAGGTCTTACCCCTCTGCAGAAATGCAGTTGATGTATTCTACAGCCCCAGCCACAGTTAAATGGTTTTAAGTATTGTTATCCAACACTAATAATTGTATTTAATATACATCTTTTGTTTGCACACAGTTAAATGGTTTCAAGTATTGCTAACACTAATTATTCTAAAGTATTGCTATTTAACATTAGTAATTGTATTTATCAAGTATTTCTATTAAATACAAATATCTTGCACACAGCTGTATGGTTTCAAATACCTATAACTACTACAAATAATAATAACGAACCTTAGAAATAATAATAATCATAATCATAGTAATGATAATAATAATAATCATCATAATGATAATCCTTAGAAATAATAATTATAATCCTAAGAAAATGATTTAATAGTTATACAGGGTCAGGCAAAATGATCTGATCTCACTTTAATAAAAGATAAATAAAGTAAAGAAACAAAAAAGTGTTTTTATTTTTAAAAAATACATATTGTACCATTCTGTTTCATTAGGTTTTGAAAATTAAATCAGTCAAATGGGATCTGTTATTGTCTACACACTGTCGAAGGCGTTCACGAAAGTTGTCTATAATTCGGCGGGTCATTTCATGTGGAATGGCAGTAATTTGTTGACGAATTGCATCATTAAGTTGTTCAATAGATTGAGGGAGATTACTGTATACCTTTGACTTGAGGTATCCCCAGAGAAAAAAATTGCATGGATTTAAATCAGGTGAACGGGCGGGCCAACCGATGTCACCACGCAATGAGATCAAATGACCAGGGAACATCTCCCTCAAAATCCCCATAGCACGTTAAGAAGTGTATTATATGAAAAAAAAATGGCATTATTTGTACTTTTCGAAAATAAAAACCCTTTTTTGTTTCTTTACTTTATTTGTCTTTTATTAAAATGTCCAAATGTGTCAGATCATTTTGCCTGACCCTGTATTTAACCCATAGATGGGACTCTAACAGGTACTACCACTCCAGACCAGAGTGGACCTGAGAGTAATGGTAATAAAGGTGTATTCCACATTCCCCAAACTTCAAGACTGATGCTTCACCATTTGATGCAGTTTAATGTCATACCCAGGACACTAAATACTTTCAAGTATTACTAATAAGACTAATATTTATGGGGTGTCCTCATGGTGTAATGGTTAAAGCGATGGACTGCAGAATTGTAGTAAGCGAGTTTGTACTCTAGTCGTGCTATTACGTTCACTTTCGAGCAAATACCCTTGGGAAAGGTATGAACCCCCTTATCCTCCCAGCTATGGGTTAAATAGTAGCACTACTATTCTTCTATGAGAATGGCTTTGGCATTAAATAACCCACAGAGGTTGATATGCCATTAAACAAAGAAACCAAACTAATATTTATATTCAATATTACCCTATTGTTTGCAGACAGTTAAATGGTATAGTATATGACCAGACATTGGTATGATGGTTAGAGTGTTCGCTAATGGCCTGGGAGACCTGGGTTCAATCCCAAGTTGAGTCATACCAAAGACTCAAAAAATGGTACATGATACCTCCTTGTTTAACACTCAGCATTATAAGGTACGAATCAAGTGTAAAGTAGAGGACTCCAGGGAAAGGAGTAGCACCCTCCCCTACACCTCGGTGTAGTAGCTATCGAAAAGGGAGCGTTCAGGTTCAACCTCGACTAAGGTTGCCAACTTTACTTATAGTAAATGATTGAATAGCTCTATTAGATCCAATCGGCCCATTGGCATAAATGGTTAGAGTGTTCACCAATGGTTTGGGAGACCAGGATTCAATCCTAGCTCAAGTCATACCAAAGACTCAAAAAATGATTCTTGATACCTCCTAAACATTCAGCATTATGAGATATGGATCAAGTAGAGCAATCCAGAGAAAGAAGTAATACCCTCCCTTAAACCTTTGTGTAGTAGCTATTGAAAAGGGAGTCTTCAGATCGCCTTCAACTAGTCTGCCAACTTACTCGTTAGACCCATAGATTGGACCCTAACAGGTACTACCACTATCAGTCAGAGTGAACCTGGGAGTAATGGCAATGGAGTACTCCACATTCTCAAAAGCTTCAGGACTGGAACCTCACCATCAGATAGTTTATCCAGGACATTCGTTGAAGGAGTTATACCCCCTTTGCAGAGATGCAAGTAGGATATTCTACAGTATTAGTTGACAGGGTGGTCTGTATGTTCGTAGTCATCAAAATGTTTAAACGATAAAAATAGTTTCATAAAAACAAATTAAAGGAGTGGTTGTACCTGTTAAGGTTGGGTTAGGGTTAAGGGTCAAATAGATTTGTTAAAAATTATTTGCATTCAATAACTATATCTGATGATGATGCTCCAGTTCTGGAAGATCTGGGAAGTATGGAGTACCCTTTCATTGCCATTAGGGGTGTCCTCGTAGTGTAATGGTTAAAGCGATGAACTGCGGAATCGTAGTACGCGAGTTCATACTCCAGTCGCGCTATTACGTTCACTTTCGGGCAAATACCCTTGGGAAAGGTATGAACCCCCTTATTCTCCCTCCAGCTATGGGTAAATAGTAGGACAGACTAGGTTCTTCAGCCTTGGTGAGGCAACTAGTCTAGGAGAAGGAAAACTCTGAATTCAAACCTGTTAAACTCCGCTTAAAAATTGACCTTGTGTCATATCCTGCCCGAGCGGAGGGGTTGGTAAATAGTACCCTTTCATTGCCATTACTCCCAGTTCTACACAGACCCAGAATGGTAGTACCTGTTTGGGTCTCATCCATAGGTCAAATAGTTCTATCTAAAAATCATTTTGTATTTAAGAGTTCCATGTGCAAAAAAAAATCATAAGGGACAACTACACAAAAAAAAGGAAAGATGAATATGATTCCCTAATCTCTATGTATAAAATTGCCCTAGACAGGTTGACATAACATTAGAATCAATCATTAAAGGCTACCTTCAGTGGCCTTTAAGTTCAATATGAACTCACATCCTATTTCTAGAATTTGTATCGTAATTAATTGTAAATTGATAAATTGAGGGAGTAATCTATAATTAGCATTTAATATTATCTTCCTTGAGAAATTATCATAATTGGGGTGAGTGTGAACACAGCCCCTTGTCCAGAATTATTAAGTTGCACATTGGACTGGAAATTGCTTTATTCTCATAGAGCATCTTAAGGTGAACCAAATTTTTGCTACAATGTGCCATTTTTTGCTGTGTTACTGTAACCCACATCAGTCAGATTATTAAACTGTCTGAATAAGAGAAACAAATATTGGATAGTGTATTTTTAAGTAACTAAGCATTCTAAAAACTTTTTAATGTTAGGATTTTTATGGAATTTAAGATTTGTCTTTTATGTTGAAATTATCATAAAAAACAAATCTATATAGTTATTGAATAAGGTCAGCTTAATTATGGCACAAGACCAGAAATATGGGCCACCCAGTGAGAATCAAACTCACTAACAATAGTCTACTAATCTAGCTTGCTAATAATTACCTACCTACCTTGGGATTTGGCATTCATTACACTAAGTGTGGTAGGGAAGAGATTGATCTGTACATTTAAGTGACTAACCAAACCCACCCACAACCAAGTATGATTTTTATCTCATGGGTCTGAAGGAAAAACCAGGCAACAAAATTAATTCTCAGCACATCATCTTTTGCTAATTTAGTTTGGCCTTGACACCTGTCCCAGCCAACTGCTCTCCACCACATTTTCTAACTTCCTGAAATGCTATAATGATATTCAAATTGTACTTAATTGCTTGAAATTCAACTAAAAATGCAATCATTAATATGTTAAATTTCTACAACCAGATATTGTTTTTGTGCAGTTAAAGATGTTGGAATGCAGGGACAATCCATATATATCAACACATATTAACAAGCCCTCAAGATTTTCTTCTGTTTGAATGCTAAAAATGATTTTTACATATTCTAAAAGTGAAAGTTATGCAATCCAACATTGAAATGCAGAGTTAACATCATCATCATCATCATCATCATGTTGTGCTGCCAGCACAGATCTCCTTGACCCTTGCTCACCACCCGTTTCTATCATCCATTGCTCCTGGGAGGTCTTCAAGGCTATACCCTGTATCAGCACAGAGCTGTTGTATATAGGTTCTAGCTAGTCATCCTGCCTTTGCTTTTCTATGTGAAGGGGTCCACAGGAGTATGTCACTTATGAGTTTGTCCTTACTTCTCCAGCAGTGTCCCGCATGTCTGGTTCGTCTAACTTGGATAGTTTTCGTAATGGGTGGTAGGTGACTGTACAACTGCTGCTTTGTGGGGCGCTGCCTCTATGACTTGTTCAATATTGCTCGCAACATTGTGTAATTGCTGTCAAGGTTTTCTTCATACGTTTAGGGAGGTGTCCTCATGGTGTAATGGTTAAAGCAATGGACTGCGGAATCATAGTAAGTGAGTTCGTACTTCAGTCACGCTATTATGTTCACTTTCAGGCAAATACCCTTGGGAAAGGTATGAACCTCCTTATCCTCCCAGCTATAGGTTAAATAGTACCACTACTGTTCTTCTAGGAGAATAGCTTTGGGATTAGATAAACTACAAAGGTTGATATGCCATTAAACAAAGAAACCAAATCAATCCATACGTTTAGTTAGTGTCCATATAATGCATCCATATAGCAGTATCAACATAACCACTGTTTGGTAAAAACTGCGTCTTATTTTATCAGTCAGGTCTGACTTCCATATGACTGACAGCTGTCCATGCCTTTGCTAGTCACATATTGATGTCTTTCTCAGTTGATGAAACACTGTTTCCAAGGTAGGTGAACTTGCCCACTAGTTCCAAAGGCCCACCCTTTAGTGTAGAGGTGTCGCCTCTTTGATTAAAGCACATGTATTTTGTCTTGTATGTGTTGATATGGAGGCCTATGCCATCAGCTGCTTGTTCCAGACTATGTAGCAGGGTTTTGGCTTGGGTGAGTGTATTTGCCAGAAGCGCTATGCCATCAGCATAGACTGCATATTAATATTATATGTACTAACAAATGGCATTTAACACAGTCATGGGATGGAGGTGCCCGTGGTGTAATGGTTATCGTCGTAGGAATTGGACACGGTGACACGAGTTCAAATCCTGGACGAGACTGATTGCATTTCACATAGCACTAATACCCTTGGGAAAGGTATGAATCCAATAATTCTCCCTCCAGCTATGGGTAAATAGTAGGACAGACTAGGTTCTTCAGCCTTGATGAGGCAACTAGTCTAAGAGAAGGAAAACTTTGAATTGCGAGCGGAGGGGTTGGGTAAATAGGATCACAGTCATTGGATATCTACATGATTGTAGGGTGGTTCTGGCCGGAGAAGTTGGTTTGTTAGTAGCGAGGGAAAGTTTGTTGTTTAGCGAGGAAGATGGTGTAACGTATGTATGTTTACGTTGAGTTGTTTCCTCGCTAATAGTTGTTAGTCCCCTCGCTAAGTTTTTAAGAAATAAAAGGAGGATGATGAAGAAGTAAGATGGCGATAGTCGAAATGTGTTTAAGGATAAGGTTTTTATTTGCAGCATGGAATATTGGGTTTGCTTTTGGTGCTGCAAGACTCGTGAAAGGTTGTGAGTATTTAGACGAAATTGAGTTATGAGATGTTGAGAAGGTTGAGATGGCAGCGTGTGTCATCGGACGTGTGAGAGATTGTGTTTTAGAGTCACCATGGTTTTTGTCCGTCTGGTGGAGAGGCGTACGTTGGTCTCCATTAAAGTGGCCCAGAGGTGAATTGAGAGCTAGCGTGTCGAGAGCGGGATTACACGTCAGATCGACATAGCCAATTTTGAGGTGACATAAAGTTGTGCCTGTGCGAGGCATGTTGAATGCATCTAATTTATATTCAACTGGGATTCCTTGTAAGGAATCCATAAATTAGATGGGTTCCCTCGTTTGTCCATGTTGCTGCTGCTGCTGCTCTAGAGCCGCAGTGAGACGTCTGCACTGGGCAGCGTTCTACAGCCAAAGAGAGAGTGTTTGGCAGCTTAACCCATCTGTTAGCCGGAAATGAAAGGTCCGGGCTGAATAGGATAAGTCATCCTGATTGGGTGAAATTAAGTGTCGAATTAAATTGCGCACCAAACCAAAATACAAAATTTTTCCCTTCTCTGCATGATGATTTAAAAAAACAGATTTTAATAAGTAATTGTCTTTTTGCTATGTTATTTTATTTTCTTATATATAAGCAATAGTTTTGTGTACAAGTTTTACAAGAAAGCTAAAAAGTTATTTTGATTTTATTAGGTTTAAATGAAAGAGTGTAATTTACAATGTATGTTAATATTTAGGCTTTTTTATTACTTTGGAAAAATGCCTTGCTTACACAGATGTGCGTGCGAGTAAATAGACAAGAAATGAGAAATTAAGTATAAAGTGTTTTGTGAAGGAAGTGCCGGTGATGTAATGGTTATCCTCACAGGAAATGGACACAGCGACACGAGTTCAAATCCTGGATGAGACTGATTGCATTTCACATAGCACTAATACCCTTGGGAAAGGTATGAATCCAATTATTCTCCCTCCAGCTATGGGTAAATAGTAGGACAGACTAGGTTCTTCAGCCTTGGTAAGGTAACTAGTCTAGGAGAAAGAAAACTCTGAATTCAAACCTGTTAAACTCTGCTTAAAGAAATTGACCTTGTGTCATATCCTGCCTGAGCGGAGGGGTTGGGTAAATAGGATAAAGTGTTTTGTGATGATTATAAAGAAAACAAAAATATAAACACAAATATATGGTAACAGTTTTCACTTTCATATAGCATTACTCAGGTTCTATTAGGGTGTATACAAAAATCTCAAACCGAAATTAAATATGGTCGTTTTTTGACTGATGGTGCCATGACTGCAAATTGAAACCCTAAAATCTTTTTTAAAAAAACACTAAAAATAACACATCAAAATGTGGGTATTATAGCTCAGTATCTAAAGTATCTAAAATGGCATCAGATTTTCAATATGACAAATTTGAGTAAATATCTAATTCTTTATTGTCTTTGGTATGACATTAAATTGCATCCTATGGTGAGACTCTAGTTCTGGAGCTCTGTGGAGTGTGAACTCACCCTTTCATTGCTATTACTCTCAGGTCCACTGTGGTAGTAACTGTTAGGGTCCTATCGATGGATCAAATAGATTTGTTTGGTTGAAAGTTTGGTCTGGTTGGGTTTTATGGCATATCAACCATTGTAGGTTATTTAATGCCAAATCCTCTTAGTACATATACATTAAATATACATGAATTGGTTTGGTTGGGTTTTATGGCATATCAACCTTTGTAGGTTACTTAACACCAAATCCATTTTTATACAAAGTCAGTTCTATTTCAAACAATTCAGTTTACCATGAGTACACAGTTTGTCAAAAAGATTTCTATTTTAAGCTATTCAGTTTAGACAAACAGTTCTAATTCAAACAATTCTGTTTAGTATAAGTAAAGTTTTTCTCCACATACAGTTAAATGTCAAAACAGTTCTATATTAAACAATTCAGTCTAGCATAAGTACAGATTCAAAGTTAAAAACAGTTCTATTTAGCATAAGTACACAGTTTAATTGTCAAAAATATTTCTATTTCAAGTTATTCAGTTTAGTCAAACAGTTCTAATTCAAATAATTCAGTTTAGCTTAAGCATGCAGTTTAGTTCTATCTAACCCAAAGATAGGGCCCTATCAGGTGCTACCATTCCGAGCCAGAGTGGACCTGGGAGCAATGGCAATGAAAGGGTGCTCTGCATTCTCCAAAGCTCTAGCATCACTGGAACCTCACCATTAGATTATTTAGTGTAATATCCAGGACACTCATTGAGGGTTCTTACCCCTCTGCAGTGAAGCAGTCGGTGTATTTTACAGCCCCAGCAGACTGGGCAATACACAGAGTTAACGTCAAAACAGTTTTATTTCAGATAATTCAGGTTAGCATAAGTACACAGTTTAGATGTCAAAACAGTTCTATTTTGAGCAATTCAGTTTAGCATAAGTATGCAGTTTAAATCTCAAAACAGTTCTATTTTAAACAATTCAATTTAGTATAAATACGCAGTTTAGTTGCCAAAAACAGTAAACTCAAAACATGGTTTAGTTCTATAGACAGGACCCTTATCAGATGCTACCACTCTAAGCCAGAGTGGACCTGGAAGCAATGGCAAAGAAGGGATACTCCGCATTCCCTAAAGCTCCAGCATTACTGGAACCTCACCATCAGATTGTTTAGTGTCATATCTAGGACACTCGTTAGGGGGGTCTTACCCCTCTGCAGAGAAGCAGTTGGTGTATTCTACAGCCCCAGCTGACTGGGCATGATTTAGTTTGATTTGGTTTTATGGCATATCAACCATTGTTGGTTATTTAATGCCAAATCCAGTTTTATATAAATATATGATTTGTAAATACATTTTGTAGCTACACAGTTAAATGATCAAACAGTTCTACTTCTAGCAATCTAATTTAGTATAAGTCAACAAAGTTAAATAGTTTCATGTATTGCTATGTATCACTAACAATTTGCTTAAACATCAGTCATTGTTTACACACAGTTAAATGATCAAACAGTTCTATTTCAAACATTTCAGTCTAGCATAACTCAACTATGATTGCACTCAGTTCAAATGTCAAACAGTTCTATTTGACCCACTGATAGGACCCTATCAGGTGCCACCACTCTGCGCCAGAGTGAACCTTGGAGCATTGGCAATGAAGGGGTACTGGAGCCTCACCATCAGATTGTTTAATATCAAATTCAGGACACTCATTGGGGTAGTCTTACCCTTTTGCAGAGATGCAGTCAGTGTATTCAACAGTTCCAGCTGACTGGGCCACTTGTTGGGGGTCTTACCTCTTTGTAGAGATGCAGTCGATGTATTTTAAGCCCCCCACCTCAGCCGACTGGGCTAGTTGCTAAAAGACATAATTTTACAAGTGATTATTATCATTCATTAATTACCTGAAGCCATATAATTACTAAGAAAAAAAAACTGGTGTTTTGCTATCAAAGGATCATAAATTGCTTTGATTCTGATCACTTTTGGACAGACTTCTTTTTGTACCTATTGTGATTAAACGTTTTTATCAAAAAACCCTTTCAAAACATTCATGTCTTCAATATTTCTCATGAATATTTAAAAATTTTCTTCCAGCTATTCGTTGTTTTAAATGATTCAACAAGGGTTAACATGTCATAAAACCAACTAATCAACCAATCAAAAATTCAGTCAAAACTTAATATTTGGCAATGTCTAAGTTCTATCTCTGAGTTGACACACTGATTTGTGTATATCAATGTATAATAATGGTAATTCATAATCTAAAAATTTAGTCAAAATTGTTAAAATTGATGTCTTCATATTTCTAATTTTAGTACAAATTTTTTGTTCAAATTTAAATCAACCATTTGTAACATCAAATGTGCAGAAAGTATGCAGATGTTTTTTTTGGGTTTTTTTAGCTCTGTTCTTTTATGTATTTTATTTCAAACTGAATGAATAATTAATCTAAATCAGTTTCCAAGTAAATATTGTAATAAATTTTTGTGACTTACCATTGGAGACTGTCTTGATTCACTGGTAGTTCTATTCCCAACCACAAAATTTTACATTCAATAATATATCTTTATCTCATTGATTTTATACAATTGAGCCTTCATTTGAAGGGGAAAAAGGCAATTATATTTTTGTTTGTTTGTTTTTTTTTACCTGTTTTTATATTTAAGCTTTAAATAGGCAAAAACTGGTTTTAATTATTTACTGTTAAAACTGTTTAGAAAATTTTAAAAGGCAAAAAAAAAAAACCAGGAAACAATCAGGAATTAACCTATTGGGACAAAGTCTAAGTGTCAAGTATTTGGATGAGTTATGTGACAATAGCCTAAAGACAAAGAGACAGTATAATCTTAAATTGGTCTACTTATTTACTTAGAAAGTGAACTGCTTCTATCAATGAATGAACATCTGGGCTTGTGTAGGTGTTGAGAGGACAAAAGCAGAATTTAATGTTCTTGTCTCACAAACCACTGATAATGAGACATTTTTTCTTTTTCTGTGTGTGTGTGTGTGTGTGTGTATGTCATATTGTACTTGGGTCAATGTGAGTCTACAAATCCTTGTACTTTTGACATGGTCAAACACTTTTTTAAAAAATCATAATTCATTCAACTTGATTACTCAAAATCTTTTAATAAGTTTTAAATTTGATTGGTTGGTTTATTGGGTTTTATGGCATATCAACCTTTGTAGGTTATTTAACGCCAAATCCATTTTTATGTAAATAATCTGTTCTATTTAAAACAATTCAGTTTAGCATAAGTACACAGTTTAATTGTCAAAAACATTTCCATTTCAAACTATTCAAGCAGTTATACGTAACAATTCAGTTAAGTGTAAATACAGTTTTAAAGTCGAAAAACAGTTCTATTTCAAATAATTCAGTTAAGCATAAGCACGCAGTTTAAATGTAAGTACGGTTTAATTGTCAAAAACATTTCTATTTCAAGCTATTCAGTTCATTCAAACAATTCAGTTTAGCATCAGTATGCTGTAAGTTCTATTTAAACCAATCAGGTGCTACCACTCCGGGCCAGAATCAAAAATCAGTATAGTGAAAGAAGCCCGTTTTAGTTCTATTTAACCCATCGATAGGACCACTCCGGGTCAGAATAGACCTGGGAGCGATGGCAATGAATGGGTACTCCGCATTCCCCAAAGCTTCAGCATTACTGAAACCTCACCATCAGATTGTTTCGTGTCATATCCAGGACACTCGTTGGGGGAGGGGTCTTACCCCTCTGCAAAGAAGCAGTCGGTGTATTCTACAGCCCCAGCCGACTGGGCAATTTTAAATATGAGATATTAATGTTTTGAAAGTGTTTTTTTTTTAATAAGATATTTTAACCACAATCAGTAAAAAAAAAAAAATCTAGCCCAATCAACTGGGGCTGTAGAATATACCGACTGCATCTCTGCAGAGGGGTTAGACCCCACCACTAAATAGTATCCAGGATATGACATTAAACAATCTGAGAGAGTCTTAACCTTCAGCAGAGATGCAATCAGTGTATTCTACAACCTCAGCTGACGGGGCCACCAAACCAGTTGTACACTGGTTAAAAATTAAACTTGTGTCACATCCTACCCATTATGAAGAAGTTAGGTAAATACATATATAATGGCAATATCAATGTTAATCCATGAAGAATCTAAAAGTTTGCTAAAACTTTGTATCAAGAGTTTTTCAAAACTATTTTTGTGACTTGGTAATAATAAAGAAATTACTGGTCAGAATTTTTTGAAATGAGGCTTGATGATTTATATTTAGAGTATTTGAACAGTGTTTTGGTTGATGTGCCTTTCAGCCTTCCTAAGGCATTTCTTGTCAAACTCGGGAGCCTTCATGGATTAAATAAAAGGTTTGGTTTCAAGTTCTGTAAAGGTTCCCGAGTTTGACAAGAAACCCCTGGAGAAGGCCAAAGAGCATGTTGGTTGAAACGTGTATATAACAATAAAGATGAGAACAATAGTCTAAATATTCTAAATAATATAAAGAAATTATTGTTTGTTTTCTTAGTTTAATGGTATATCAACCTTGATTGGTTATTTAATGTCAAAGTCAAAGAAAAACATTAGTGGTTCTAATTAACCCATAGCTGAGGGAGGTTAAGGGGGGGGACAGAAATTATTAAGGATGAAATTTTTGACAATTTGATGGATCAAACCCCTCTGGCACAATGTCAATTTTTAATATAAGTACAGCTTGTTTAAATTCAGAGTTTTCCTTCTCCTAGATTGGTTGCTTTACCATGGTTAAAGAGCCCAGTATGCCCTATTACTTACTCATAGCAGGAGGATAAAAAATTAGATTTATGCCTTTCCCATTGACATTAGAACAAAAGTGAAAAGCAAACAGCCTCGTCCAGAGTTTGAATTCTAGTCACCAATTTAATTTTTTGGGACAATTACAGTTACACAACATGTGCTTCTTTAAAAAAAATAACTGATCCTTGCTTAGATTTAGCACTAGACTGCAAATATGGGGTATCCAGTAAATATCAAACTCACTATTCAATAGCAATGGATATGTGAGACTTGCTTGTTAACTATAGGGTGTCTCAATATACATGGTTATATAGGGTGTCTCAATATACATGGTTATATAGGGTGTCTCAATATATATGATTATATAGGGTGTCTCAATATACATGATTATATCGGGTGTCTCAATATACATGATTATATCGGGTGTCTCAATATACATGGTTATATAGGGTGTCTCAATATACATAATTATATCGGGTGTCTCAATATACATGGTTATATAGGGTGTCTCAATATACGTGGTTATATAGGGTGTCTCAATATACATGGTTATATAGGGTGTCTCAATATACATGATTATATTGGGTGTCTCAATATACGTGGTTATATAGGGTGTCTCAATATACATGGTTATATAGGGTGTCTCAATATACATGATTATATCAGGTGTCTCAATATACATGGTTATATAGGGTGTCTCAATATACATGATTATATCGGGTGTCTCAATATACATGGTTATATAGGGTGTCTCAATATACATGATTATATCGGGTGTCTCAATATACATGGTTATATAGGGTGTCTCAATATACATGATTATATTGGGTGTCTCAATATACGTGGTTATATTGGGTGTCTCAATATACGTGGTTATATAGGGTGTCTCAATATACATGGTTATATAGGGTGTCTCAATATACATGATTATATCAGGTGTCTCAATATACATGGTTATATAGGGTGTCTCAATATACATGGTTATATAGGGTGTCTCAATATACATGATTATATCAGGTGTCTCAATATACATGGTTATATAGGGTGTCTCAATATACATGATTATATCGGGTGTCTCAATATACATGGTTATATAGGGTGTCTCAATATACATGGTTATATAGGGTGTCTCAATATACATGATTATATCAGGTGTCTCGATATACGTGATTATATAGGGTGTCTCAATATACATGGTTATATAGGGTGTCTCAATATACATGGGACCCATATGAATGCTGATAACTGATATTCTTTTTTGTTTCTGATTTGAAAATAGTATACTACAACATCTATTAATCCTCAATCACAATGCCTTGGACAAGAGGGGAAAAATATTTTGCGTCACTACTTATTTGGAGACAAAATCATTCAAAACTGTCTCAAAACAGATGCAACCAATTAATATGATAATGATTTATTACTGAGACAAGAAACTCAAAAAAAGATTGCATGTCCTGGAAGCTGATATAATAACAATTAAAAAAAAAACATTGATTTGATGTCTCTAGCTGAAAGGATGTATTTTTTACAGGACATGTTCCAAATGACCACCATTGTGCTTGTCTCAGTAATAAATCATAATCATATGAATGGGTTGCTTCTATTTTGAGAGACTAATTCCCTTGGGAAAGGTATGACTCCTCTTACCCTCTAGCCATCGGTTAAATAGTACCACAGCTGTTTTTCTACAAGGATGGCTTTGGCATTAAATAACCCACAAAGATTCATATGCCATTAAACAAAGAAACAAAACCTAACTTAATGATGAGATGGATGCTACAAGTCGACTGATTTTAATAGCACGTCAACTTGTGGTTGGTGTGGTTTCTTTGTTTAATGGCATATCAACCTTTGTAGGTTATTTAATGCCAAATCTATTCTCCTAGAAGAACAGCAGTGGTACTATTTAACCCATAGCTGGGAGGATAAGGGGGTTCATACCTTTCCCAAGGGTATTTGCCCGAAAGTGAACGAAATAGCGCGACTGGAGTACGAACTTGCGTACTACGATTCCGTAGTCCATCGCTTTAACCATTACACCACGAGGACACCCCCCCCCACGTCAACTTGTCAAGAGTTATCCTATGCCTAGGAGGTTAGGGAATTGTGTTCATTGTACATTCATATCTACTTTGGAGGTGCCTGTAGTGTAATGGTTATCATTGAAGGAAATGGACACGGCGTCATGAATTCAAATTACAAAGTACTAATGCATCTGGTAAAGGTATGAATCTTCTTATTTTGCCTCCAGTTATGGGTAAATAACAGGACAGACTGATACTACCACTCTGGGTCAGAGTGGACCAGGAAGTAATAGTAATGAAAGGGTATTCCACACTCTCAAAATGTAGATGCAGTTTAGCAGTTGGGGAATCTTACTTTTCTGTAGGGGATACTGTTAATGTATTAATGTGTCAGAATTGAGTTTGATCAATAGAGTTTATTTTCAATGTAGGACAAGGATATAAAAAGGAAAAACACTGGAGACTTTGTACAATCTATTTTAGGGTGTTACTATTTTGTTTCTCTCTCACTCACTCACTCTCTCTCTCTCTCTCTCTTTTTTTTCAAAAGCAAAAAAAAGGGAAAAAAAAAAAGATAACTGACTTTTGAAAATCCACTTCTGGGTCAGGGTGTTACTTTATATCAGATGCTCTCCAGTGACAGAAAGGTACAACGCAAAAATTTACCCCACTTCTATTCTTGATAAAGCAGAGAACATAAATGAAGTGTTTGGTGATATAACAAGAGGAAAGTGAGAATGGCATTTGAACCCAATATACTTTGTAAATTGAAGAATTTATCAAATGACAATGATATACAGATATGTTGGGTCCCAAGTCATACTGGCATCAGTGGAAAAGATCAAGCGGATAAAGCAGCCAGGTCTACCATAAACCTAACCACTGAAAAGAAATTTAAAATACCACAGACAGACTTTAAAATACATAAATACATGCCACAGCAAAGACAACAATGCTGGCACAATTATGAAAATAATAAATTATTAGAAATTAAACCCACCCTGTGCCTGTAGTGTAATGGTTATCATTGAAGGAAATGGACATGGCGTCATGAGTTCAAATCATAAAGCACTAATGCCTCTGGGAAAGGTATGAATCTTCTTATTTTCCCTCCAGTTATGGGTAAATAACAGGACAGACTGATACTAGCTAAAAAAAAAACGAAAAGAGGAAATTACATTGTCCAGACTCCGGATAGGTCATACAAGGATAACACACTCTTATTTATTCGAAGGAAAACAACAACCAATGTGTTATGCATGCCAGACCAAATACACTGTGAAGCACATTCTCATCGAATGTATCGACCTTGCCCATATAAGAAAAACCTTCTATAGTGTGAACAATATGAAGGAACTGTTCCAAAACACTGAAATAAATAATGTGATATCATTTCTTAAAACAGTGAAGTTCTACACAAAAAACTGATCCCTTCCCCAACCTGTTTCACAATTGTTGTTTTTTTTGTTTTTTTTTTATGATCATGATTCCCTACAAATAAACTAATAAAAAAACAAATAACCAACTAATTATCTAAAGTTTATCATTAATTCCTAAGACTTCTTCTTTGAATTTCTTTTCAGACTTATTTTCCTCAACTTGATTAGGCATTAAATGACCGATGAGGTTGATATGCTGTAAAACAAAACAAACAAAAAACAATATTCATATCAAAGTACTTACCTAAACCTTTCACAATGTGCATAGCCCAGTTGATTGGGGCTGTACAATACACTGACTGCATCTCTGCAGACTCCCCCAACAAGTATCCTGGATATAACACAAAACAATCTGATGGTAAGGGTCAAGTAATGCTAGAGCTTTGGGGAATGTGAAGTACCCCTTCATTGCCATTGCTCTCAGGTCCACTCTGGCAAGGAGTGGTAACACCAGATAGGGTTCTATCTATGAGTCAAATAGAACTGTTTGACATTTAAACTGTGTGCAAACAAATGACTTATGCTAAATTAAATTGTTAGAAATAGAACTGTTTGATCATTCAACTGTATGTAAACAAATGAGTGATGTTTAACTGAATTGTTAATGATACATGGCAATACTTGAAACTATCTTACTTTGTTGACTTATGTTTACAAATTATATATATCTAATATATATGTATAAATCGGATTTGGCATTAGATAACCAACAATGGTTGATATGCTATAAAACCAAACCAAACCAAACCAATATCCTATTTCCTGAAAAGTAAATTTTAGCCTAAGAGGAGTTACTCCATATGCAAAATACAAACTTTGTGTAAGTAAATAGTTAGCCAAGGCTCAGTCTAGGCCAACTGGTAGGCCAATAATTTCCAGTTGCAAAAGTTAACATATAATCCTGGAGAGTATTGGATGATATTCAAGTGTATAATGGATAGATGTTTCAGATTTGACAGGTGATAACATATCTTATTCTGCACAAATAATATTTTGTCCTTTTTTTCAAAATTTGACGCACATTGTAATGCCTGTAGAATATCTTTACCAAGGCAATTGTTTTGAACCTCATTTTAAGACTGTATGACCATAAAATTCCTCAGGTATACTTAGCCCAGTCGGCTGGGGCTGTAGAATACACTGACTGCATCTCTACAGAGGGTTAAGACACACCTCTCCAATGAGTGTCCTGATATGACCAGAAATGCTGGAGCTTTGTGGAATGCCATTGCTCCCAGGTCCACTCTGGCCCAGAGAGGTAGCACCTGATAGGTGTATTCTACAACCCCAGCTGATTGTGAGACAGAAACAGGAGATGCCAAGTGAAAGTCTCACCCAAAGTGAATTAATTAAAGAGAAAGAGAGCAGAAGTGGAATCAAAAGATATATGGGACAAGGCAAAAATAATGGGGCAGGTTTTGTATTGTACAATATCACCCTTCTAGTAAATTCTTTAAATGACAGCCAGTGTTTACAACTTGAGTTTTTGCTAGTCAGCCAATACTGGTGTGTCTGTGAGTAGTAGTCCATAAGTGAACGTCAGTTTTGAGTTAATCCTTGCTTTTCTAGCAGGGCTCAGAATATTTATCTTGGATGGTCTGTGAGATGGGAGATAAGTGGCCATTCTGCAGAGTACTGCTTTCAGGATTTGTCCAAAACAGCATGCAGCATTCTTGAGTCGTTCCCATCTAGTTTTTTCTCCAAGCGTTTCATTAAAGTGGTTTTATTTTATCAGAAATCAAATTTCAACATGATCAATAACCTGTCAATAAAAGTTTACACTTTACCTATGTGCATAAAGACATCACTTTCAGATAAGATGATATATTGCTACCTGGGTATTAATTAATTTCAGAGGCGTACAATTTAACTAAAACATATTTACTCTGTTTCATGTGATTTCACAGAGAGACTAATACCTCTTGCTGCATGCTCCAGACTATGCTGCAGAGACTCAGCTTGAGAAGCAATACTTCAAATGTAAATTTAACTAAAACATATTTACTCTGTTTTATGTGTTTTCACAGAGAGACTAATGTCTCTTGCTGCATGCTCCAGACTATGCTGCAGAGACTCAGCTTGAGAAGCAATACTTCAAATGTAATTTTTTTATATTATTCTATTTTGGTGAATGTTAGTTATAAGACAGTAGAGTTTGAATCATCCTCCTAATAACCATATTATTTTTTACCTGACAAGATGGTGTCTTGACATACAAGCAGAGCAACCATTGATAATCAACACTTGTAAAGATCAGATGTGAGCACAGGGTTATGAAGTTTGGCAGTGGCAACAAAGATATGAATGACAAACCGTGTTCAACACAGCTGTCACTTGACAAAATGAAAAGTGCTTCGATCTACTTGCCCATGAGAATTGGATAGATGAAAGGTGGAAACTTGTGGAGAACATTTTTCTAACAATGTTATCATCAGTGCCCTGAAAATAAAAATGGAGGGTGGCGGTACTTGATTTTTACAAGCATGGCATACAAGGTTCTTAATTACTTCAGGTGAAAATGATATAGTTGTGTTGACTCTGTAGGGAAAAAATAGTCTTTGTAGCTGAAAACTTGCCTTATTTATTATGTTCTTTTATTCTTTGTAGCTTTTTATGGAAATAAATAGAAAGTTTTACTTTTAGAGCATCCCTTTGTAAAAACAATTAGGGTGATTAATTAATTATTTTATTTATTTGGTAAAATTATAAGTTAGCAAAGGACTTTGAATATAAATATAATTCTTCACAAAAGTCAAACATGTGCACAGGTTATGACTAGGTTTAATACCTCATGTCGAAATAATGTTGCAGAAAACAGGATATAGAGAATAAACAAATCAAGGCTTGTCAACTGGCATGGGGAAATAAGTTAATGACATGTTCTAATGTGACTTGCAGATGCAATAATTAAGAAGATATTATATATCATAAGAAAAAATAATTTTAGATATAGGAGAGTTGAGTTTTGAAACCCAAAGAAGGAAGTTGGGTTAGACATTGGTGTGAATCAGTCAGGTCGGGGATTTGGTTTGGTTTCTTTGTTTAATGGCATATCAACCTTCATGAGTTATTTCATGCCAAAGCCATCCCTGTAGAAGAGCAGCAGTGATATTATTTAACCCATTGTTTGGAAGAATAAGGGGGTTCACACCATTCCCAAGGGTATCAATAAGGAAGTAAATGAAACACCACAACGGGCATTTGAAATCATTTACTTCAAGGCCACATTCCAACACTTAGTCATTACCTCATAAAGACTCTCCTTGAACAAGATCATGTCTCCTGCTTTGCCAAGATACAATAATTCATTCTACACATTATCAGGTAAGATTTCTACTGTTTTGTCCTCTTTTTATATACTGCTTGTTCATAGAACAATATGTGCACATTTTATGTTGGGATACATTTGTGTATTCTTATCAATGAATAAAAGTAAAGTTGGCGACCTCAGTTGAGGGCGACCCAAAGGCTCCCTTTTTGATAGCTACTACACCGAGGTGTGGGGAAGGCCGCTACCCTATTCCCTGGATTGCTCCATTTTACCTTTGATCTGTACCTTATAATGCTGACTGTTAAGAAAGCTGACATCAAGTACCATTTTTTGAGTCTTTGGTACGACTCGACCTGGGACTGAACCCTGGCCTCCTGTACTGTTGACAAACACTCTAACCATTATACCAATGGCCCAGTTAGATTCTTGTCAATACTGTATGTTTATTTTGTATGTATTAGATGTTCCTATACGTGTAAATGAGCTTACCTTGTCTTTGCTTCTGTCTATTTAATGTGAGTGTCATGCTAATATTGGAGAGAGAAGACTTGACTAAATACCCTCCCTCGCACCCATCAACCCAATACTAAGATTATCATATTTACCCAACCCCTCCGCTCGGGCAGGATATGACACAAGGTCAATTTTTAAGCGGAGTTTAACAGGTTTGAATTCAGAGTTTTCCTTCTCTTAGACTAGTTGCCTTACCTAGGCTGAAGAAATCAGTCTGCCCTACTATTTACCCATAGCTGGAGGGAGAATAATTGGATTCATACCTTTTCCAAGGATATTAGTGTTATGTGAAATGCAATCAGTCTCGTCCAGGATTTGAACTCGTGTCACTGTGTCCATTTCCTACGACGATAACCATTACACTATGGGCACCTTCAATACTAAGATTATAAAACTTGGAAATGATACCCGTTTGTTCATTGTTGGAGTTGGTGTAAAGTCACTCGGTTGGTTTGTTTTATGTCATATGCTTTTCTACACTCCACCACTCTTGCTCCTCAACCACATTACCTAGTGAGAAACCCATTCATCTTGTTGAGACATAGCTGCAGGAATGGTATAGGCCACAAGCACCTGTTTTTCCGTTGGCTTCTCCAATCAAGAATTAGTGAAATGTCCAGCAGCTTACAAGCATATTATAGGCTTTTCCTTCCAAATCAATTAACCCTACAGACACCACCTATTACAGATCTTTGGAAGACATTATTCTTGATGTATTGCAATGAGTATACAGTGAGATGAATAAAGATGTTTTCTTTCTATTTTCTCAGCTCAGTTGGCTAGGGCTGTAGGATGCATCAACTGCATCTTTGCAGAGAGGGTAAAACTCCACCACAATCTGGATATGACACTAAACCATTTGATGGTCAGACTCCAGTCCAAGAACTTTGGGGAATGTGGAGTACCCCTTCATTGATATTACTCTCAGGTCTACTCTGATTCAGTGGTGGTACATGTTCGGGTTTTATCAGAACTGTTTAACTATTCAACTGTGTGCAAACAAATAACTGATGTTAAATTGAACTGTTAGTGTGAGCAATACTTGAAACTATTTAACTGTGGGCAAACAAATGAGCCCTGGTTTGCTTAAAATTTTACCTACAAAGTATTTGTTAACAAATCATATATTTGGCATTAAATAACCTACAAGGGTTGCTAACCCATAAAAACCAACCAACTAACCTATATCCTTTTTTTCTTTACTTAGAGCTCAGCATGACAAGCCACCTGACCAGAGTGTTGCGGAATGTTGCAATTTGCATGATCATCTCCAGGTTTATAGACCAGAAATCAACGGTCACCACCCACTGCCAACAAGTGGCCCCTTTTTCTTTTTTACTCCACAGCAAGAGATACAGTCAACATAATCCAAGCTCCACTGACAAGGCAATTCCGCTCTGGGAAGTAAGGCCAACAGCATTAATTTGATGTTGGCTTTGACCCTAGCAGGCATTGTCCAGCAAAGGCAGACTTGAGGCGAAAAAGCCTTCAGCTTCATTTGGCCCACCTTCGAGTGGGCAAGCTGCATCATTGACACCTTTGTCACTCTTGTATAGCACTGGACCTTGCTGTCCAGTTTAAGCTATAATCAGGCATTTGTGCCTGGATCCAAATTTGGGTCCATATCCAGCTAGGCTCATCAGGCTCACTTTGGACTAAGTGGGCCGATGACCAGCAGACACTAGCAGGGATCAAGCCTCCTCTCCAAAATCCCCACTATAATCGATCTTCAGCTCATTGACCTTGTGTCAAGTCCTGTCTGGTGGGAGGCAGAGACAAATAAGTAAAAAGTAAAGTTGGTGACCTTAGTCGTGGGTAACACGAAGGCTCCCTTTTCAATAGCTACTACACTGAGGTGTAGGAAAAGGCACTACTCCATTCCCTGGATTGTTTCACTTTACCCTTGATCCTTACCTTATAGTGCTGAGTGCTAAGCAAGGTGGCATCAAGTACCATTTTTTGAGTCTTTGGTATGACTCAGCCTGGGATTGAACCCCAATCTTCTGGACCATTGGTGAACACTCTAACCATAACAGACAAATAAAATTATAATTATTAGTGTTATCCTTATTATTATAGTCACTTTGTAACTTAAAGTTAAAACTTTTATTTTTAATATGTTTATTTAAAGCAGTCATTAATGTTCTATTTAAAAATAATGGCAATATTTTATGAAGGGGAGATAGGCTTTTTTAAATTAAACAACAAAAAATGATATGCTTTATTATAGATTTTGTCTAGTTTTTTCAAATCACCAAAAAGGAGGATTGCTGTTTGAATGAAGGATGTAGAATTTTCTCACCATCATCACCACCAAGGCATGCTGACAACACAGATTCCTTTGATTCTATCTCACAATCAGTCCCTACTAGCCATCACTCTTGCCAAGTCTTGACATCCTCCAGCTTTTGCTAGTCAGCCAACACTGGTATGTCCATGTGTCGGAGTCCATAGTAGAATGTTGCTTATGAGTTTCTCTTTCCTTCTCCGGCAGTGCCCAGCATGTCTTCCTTGTCCAACTTGGATGGTTTGTATGATGGGAAGTAAGTGACTATACAGTACAGCTGGTGTTTTGTAGGGTGCTTCCAGGATTTGTTCAAAGCAGCATCTTTATGTAGTTCCTATTTAGCTTTTTCTTCAGGCATTTTGTTGGTTTGTTTTGGTTTTTTAGCATATCAACCATTGTTAGTTATTAATTGCCAAATCCTTTTTATACATATATATTAAATATATGATTTGGTTTGGTTTGGTTTTATAGCATATCAACCATTGTAGGTTACTTAATGCCAAATTCTGTTTTTACATATATATCAAATATATGATTTGGAAACACATTTTGCAGATGCACAGTTAAATGATTCAACAGTTCTATTTCTAAGAATTTAATTTAGCATGAGTCAAAAGTTAAATGGTCCCAAGTATTGCTATGTATCACTAACAATTCAATAAAACATCAGTCATTGTTTACACAGTTAAAAACAAAGATCAAACAGCTCTACTTCAAACAATTCAATTTAGCATGTCATTTGTTTGCACTCAGTTGTGTTGGTTATAGAATTGGAAATTGCATATTGTAGTGCAAACAAAAAAATTTCAATGTGTTATTTTTGCTGACACACAGAAAATTGAGCACCTCTCTTAGTATAATGGTTGGTGAGACTATTGTTGATGAAGTGTCCTGAATTTTTGTTGGGTAGTAACAAGATTCCTTTGACATGACACATAAGTTGTGTGGGTGGTGTGACAAGATGTGCGTTTGTTTTCTAGGGTAAAAAGGACAATGTCCCAGTGGAAATGCAGCATGGATTACATTGGTGGCATAACAGGATGTCTACTTATTTCCTTAGGTCAACGTGAACACGGGTGTTCCTCAGAAGTGTCATGAGGGTTGCATGCTTGACTGGAGGCGTGTCCACTTATGACATATAGGCAGAAGGTGTGTAGGTATCCTGAAAATTATATAAACCAGGAAAGAATTTCGATCCAGAGTGAATGAAGCAGAAAGACAGAAGTTTCACAGAAAACCGCACTGTCAACTGTATGTATGTGTGTGGGTGTGCATTTCAGCAATCTCTGACTCGCTCTTTCTCTCCCCATACGTATATTTTGGGTAATAAAAGAAAAACAAGATCATTCCTCGTATATAACACTTTCAGTAAAGGATAATAATCCTACATAAGTCAGATTATTCATTTTGGTTGTATTCACATACATCTACGGGAGGTACATTTTACATAAAGTTTATTATCAAAGGAAACGGAATTAGTGACCTAAGTTCAAATCATGAGTTAGGCTGTTTGCAATTTGCTTCGTGCTAATGGCCTTGGAAAAGGCATAAATCCATCTGATCTCTTCCCTACCTCTCTATAGGAAAATAGGACAGACTGGGTTCTTTAGCCTTGGTAAAGCAACCAGTGTAGGAAAAGGAAAACTGAATTCAAATCAGATGTACTAATCTTTTTTTTAATTTCTTATTAATAAACAGATTTCCGGTTTCAAAGTTTTTATTAGAAAAAAAAAAAAATATATATATATATATATATATATATATACACGCATCTATCATAGAATAGTATAACTGAATAACACTGAAATTGTAGATTTCATGAATATAGGAAAATTGAAGCTCTATGTCATTCACACTTTATACTTATTTGTACTTCTGAACAAAAAAAAAAACAAAATTGGGCAGTTGCTAGTGACTGTAAAAGGGTTAACCAAACAAAATGAAAATTCTTGTTAAATTTTCCGGCATTAATTTTTTTTTTTTTTAATTCTTTGCTTGAAGTTATTAAAAGTTCAAACAGTTACTAATCAAAATTTACTTCCCCTCCCCCTAATCAAATTTTGTTAGTAAAAAAATATATTGAGAGAATCTTTTAAAATTTTCTTGGGTATAATCATAGTAATGTGTTGTTCATTTTTATTAAAAAAAAAGAGTAAAGTAATCCAACAAATACATTCATGCCTCTATCTATCAATATAAATCTTATAAAAATCATAACAAGTAGAAAAAAACAAAGCTACAACTACTTTTAATAGGTTTATTTAAAGCGGCCAATATTCTATTTAAAAATAGAAATATATTTTATAAAAGTTGATATGCTTTTATAACGTTTTCTTCTTAATTAATAATACAGTTTTGGTTAAGTTTTTTTCAAATCACAAGAACAAAAGAGACTTTGCTAACAGAGAAGAAGATTTTTCTAGAAATATAGAAATGTGTATTTTCAGCGATTTCTCACTTTTTAATCCTATTCACCATTGCCACTTGAAGTTAACCAGTTCAGTATTGATAGTATCAAAACACTGAAGTGCAGACATACTCAAAGAAAAAAAAAAAAAAAAAAGGTCTGTTGGATTATTTACTTAGTATAAGCCACAAGCAACTTCTGGCCTGAAATCACCATCTACATGGCATTTTGGGAAATCGACTCTTCTTATTACTATAAAATACCCAAGTTATGTAAATTATTTAACACAACATTTCCTGCATGGAAAAAAGACATCTTGTTGATGTTGGATTTGCCTATTTGGAAATTTGCCCTTTCTGGATTTAATGCTGAACTAGATTGTGTCATCATTATTGACTTGAGACTTGATACCAATCATTTGAGAGTTAACTAGAACTAATAATCCTTTTTATGAGTTTATTCTTTGCATCACCATTTAATGTCTGATCTACAAACAAGATCCTTTTGAAAATCTAATACTGGTGCTAGTCACGAAACTAAGTGTGGGTAAAAAAATTCTATCAAATATTAACTTTTCATCTTTTATATATAAATAAGTGAAAGTACTCAATAATTTGCATTTAAGTAAGTAAAGTAAAATTGGCGACCTTAGTTGAGAATGACCCAAAGGCTCCCTTTTCAATAGCTACTACACCGAGGTGTAGGGGAAAGTGATACTTCTTTCCCTGGATTGCTACACTTTACCCTTGATCCTTACCTTATAATGCTGAGTGTTAAACAAGGCGGCATCAAGTACCATTTTTTGAATCTTTGGTATGACCTGACCTGGGATTGAACCCCGGTCTTCTGGACCATTGGCGAACACTTTACTCATTAGGCTAATGACCCAGTAATTTACATTTAAGTTATCAAAATTATAATAATCATATTTACCAATCCCTTTGCTTGGGCAGGATATGACACAAGGTCGATTTTTTTTAAGTGGTTTGAATTCAGAGTTTTCCCTCTCCTAGACTAGTTGCCTCACCAAGGCTGAAGAACCTAGTCTGTCCTACTATTTACCCATAGCTGGAGGGAGAATAATTGGATTCATACCTTTCCCAAGGGTATTAGTGCTATGTGAAATGCAATCAGTCTTGTCCAGGATTTGAACTCGTGTCGCCGTGTCCATTTCCTACGACGATAACCATTACACCATTATAATAATTAGTGTGGTTATTATGGTCACTTTCTAACTTGAGGCTACAATTGCTTTTAAAAGGTTTATTTAAAGCCATTATTAATGTTCTATCATTGATATTTGTTCTTGAATTTTACTAAACAATTTTTGTTAATGTAATAATCAATAAATGATTTTTGTTCTATTTGTATACCACATAACATGGCAGGGCTGTTGAAAGTGAGATCTACTTTTAAGTTTTAATAATCAAAAACCGTTTTTTTTTTATAGTGTCTTCCTAGATGTTAGATTTGCATACCATGAAAGTAAATATGGATTAAAATCCGACAGTATGAAGGTAGCAGAAATACATAATCCAAATAGGTGAATATATTATGATGTAAAATCGACAATGACGTTTCGGTTTCAGTAACTATCATCAGGACTTGGATATCAAAATAGTTCACAAAGCGATGGATGCTTGCTGAGATGACAGAAGCAAATGAGAAATATACAACAAAAAGACACACAAATCCTACATTTTCAAATGTTTCCACGTGCCAGACACGTTCTTATGACTTGAATTATGAATGCTATGTGCACGTTTGTGTATCTTTTCGTTGTATATTTCTCATTTGCTCCTGTCATTTAAGCAAGCATCCATCACTTTGTGAACTATTTTGATATCCAAGTTCTGATGATGGTTACTGAAACCGAAATGTTCACGTCAACTTTACATCATAATCAATTCACCTACTTGGATTATGTTTTTATGCTACCTTCATTTGCATACCATGTAACATAGAATGAATGACAACTCAGCTTGTTAAAAGTGAGTTCTACTTTTGATTTTTATTGAAGCTCTGTATATTTCATTTAGGTTAGTTTAGTATCAGTCGCTAAGAGAGACTATGCCAGAGTGTAAAACCATGAATTGTTAAACCATTTGGACTTTGCTGTTAATATTACTGCTTTTGCGCCTGCTTACATCTTCCAACCAACAATTTTAACGCAATAAATAATTTTAACATAACAGTTTATTTCAATTTTAACTAAATTAAACAAACACACACATACACATTAAATTAAAGGAATATTTTAGAAATCTGCAACATTTGTGGTCATCTTAAATTTAAAAAAAAAAAAAAAATCAATTTAAGATAATTTCACTTGATTTTGTGATGATGGAATTTTTTTTTTTTTTTAGATTAGACACTGAATTTTGCAGTTAACACCTGCTGAAAATTTCCTATGGATGTCTCCATCCCACAGCACAAGCAGGATGCAACACAATGTAATTTTTTTAAAGTGGAGTTCCACAGGTTTGAATTTAAAGTTTTCCTTTTAGACTGGTTGCCAAGGTTAAATAGCCATTGGATTAATACCTTTCCCCAAGGGTATTAACACGATGTGACATGTAAACAGCCTTCTCCAAGTTTTGAACTTGGGTCGCTGTGTCCATTTCCTATGATGGTAACCATTACACCACAAGCACTTTTCTTTTTGTAGTATGTTTGGACCCCCAGGACTGATAGTATCAAGATCATATATGTTTTTTTTTAAATATATTTTTTATTGTCTTTCCTAATTTGATACAAGTCAAAAATTCAAAGCATTGAAAGCTGAACAAAAAAAAAAAAAAAAAAAAAAAACCCTAAATCTAGATAGCAAGATTTGGAATTAAATAATGGAAAAGAATCAGACATTATTGAGAAACACTGAAAAACAAAGTCAATGCACTAACGTTTCGGTTTTAACAAACCTTCATCAGGACTTCTAGAAAAGAGGATATGGAATGTTAGATCAACAATAGATGTTTAATATAATACAAAAAATAAGAAAGAACGTTAATTAAACAACACTCGGTATCACCTTTTCTAAATGATGATGGTTTATCAAAACTAGAACGTTAGTGCATCAACTTTCTTTCACAATTCTCCATCGCAAGGTTTGTAAAGAAAGATTATTGTACATCTGGTGAAGATAAAGCCTCCACAACTGTTTGGTGGTGGATGGCTATTCTCTTTTTTTTTAATTATTTTTTTTATCTAAAATATTTGACGTGCATTAACTTATTTTCCTGTTGATATTAAGAAAAAACAAAAACTCAATGCCGTTAAGTTTTCCGAAGCATATATACAAATATGAGTCCAGTTTTAAAAAATAGTGACCAAAACAGTTTTATAAGTATGGAGAAATCAACATTTTTTAATTCTTTTATGGGTGTTGTAGATATTCATCCCTTTATCATAAGAATTCAATTAAATCTGAACATATTAACTTCATAACAAATCTAAGTATATTTTTGAAAGCAATGTGCTATAATCAAACGGGGGACATCTCCACTCTAGACGGAACCCCTCTTAAACTAGTAGACAAATTCACTTACCTAGGAAGCAGTGTCGAATCAACCGAAAAGGACATCGAAACGAGGTTAACGAAAGCATGGACAGCTATCAATAGGCTATCGATTATATGGAAATCAGACCTAACCGATAAGATGAAACGCAGTTTCTTCCAGGCAGCAGTCACATTGATACTGCTATATGGATGCACTACATGGACTCTAACAAAACAGCTGGAGAAGAAGCTAGACGGCAATTACACAAGAATGCTGCGTGCAATCTTGAACAAGTCCTGGCGGCAACACCCCACAAGACACCAACTGTACGGCCACCTGCCTCCTATCACGAAATCTATTCAAGTTAGACGAACCAGACATGCAGGACACTGCTGGAGAAGCAGGGACGAACTCATAAGAGATGTACTCTTATGGACCCCCACACATGGCCGTGCAAAAGCAGGATGACCCGCACGAACATACATTCAGCAGCTATGTGAGGATACGGGATGTTGTCCTGAAGACCTGCCTAGGGCGATGAACGATAGGGAGGAGTGGCGAGAGAGGGTCAGGGATATCCGTGCTGCCAGCGCGACATGATGATGAATGAGAATCTCATTAACTCAATACCATTTTTTTTTTTAACCAAGAAATAATGATTGAAGAAACTAACAAATTAAACAACTGAATCAATTCTGCCTTTTTTTTGGTATTTAACCTAATAAGTAAATCCTACCAAAATTTAATCTCACACTGAGATAAAAATACAAAAATTTGCTTAACTTTTACTGCTAGTAATAATACTAATATATCTATCTTATTTTAATAAAGGAAGTGTTTAACCCATAATGAAATTTAAATCTCATCACCTAATGTTTGTAGATACTTGATACAAGTTCAAAAACCCTAGATGGGGTTTGATTGCATCTATCCACTGTACTTGAAAATATACCCTGCTTCCCATCTCTATAATTTCCGATTAGGTTATGGTAAGTAATAATATCATTATAATAACTTTCCTAATTTTTTTGGTAGTTACAACAGTGTCAGTCATTATAATTAATTTTCTTTCATCTCAATTTTAGTTGGGTTTTTTTTTTATCACAAATCCTTTCGATTGTTTGGTTTCTTTGTTTAATGGCATATCAACCTTTGGAGATTATTTAATGCCAAAGCCATCGTTCTAGAAGAACAGTAGTTCTTTCGATTGTTGTTTTCTTTGACAATGAGGACAGCAAGCATTGGAAATAACAATAAAGGATAGTCTTCCTGTAAGACTCAAACACATGTGGAGTTTAACAGCTTTGAATTCAGAGTTTTTCTTCTCCTAGACTGGTTGCCTAACTAAAGCTAAAGAATCCAGTCTGCCCTACTATTTCCCAGTAGCTGGAGGGAGAATAATTGGATTCATACCTTTTGTTGTCCAGAGCGGGCGTAAAACGCAATAGGAAACTGATTCTTGTATCAATCCAACAGAGACCACTATTGTTGGTTTCAGGGCGTATTGAGTCAAGCGCTTTCTCCCTCTCTCGGTAGCTGTTCCTTCTCTCTCGCTTTCTCCCTCCTACTTTCCGTCCTTCCTTCCTTCTCTCCTTCTGGTTCTCGCCTGGCTTCCTTCCTTCGTTGAGTTGTAACGCGTTCGTCGGGCAAATGCACTTAGAACTCTGGTTACTTTCAGCCGTTACCGTGCGTATTTGTATCTTTGTAAGCTCTCGCACTAATTTGCATACGTGTACATTACCTCTCGCTGGTTCGAGATCTCCCCTCGTCAAATATGCTCGCGGCAGCCATATCGGTTTCCTTTCGACAAGCCAGACACGTTCGTGCGCGCTTCGAATGCCCAGGTACGTTACCTTCACACTCCTCCCTGATTTGGGAATCACACAACGTACAGCGCGGAGCAGGTCTTTTGAGTCTGCTGCTTCGTCTGAGCGGAACGCTCTCGACTACGTCGTCATCCTCGGACGTGTCTCCAGGCCCACGTTGACCACGGTCGCTGTGGTCGCTTTCAGATGTTGCAGGATCCTCCCGCGGTAAATACAGCATCGGCGCTTCGTCTTCAGAGGAAGCGCTGCTGCAATAAGTGGCGTCTGCTCCTCGCACTAGACGAACATCCTTTATGTGGCGAGGTGTCCCGTCAACAAGGACCGAATGGGGGCTGTACAAACCCGTAATTGTTCCCTTTCCGAACTGGGTTGTACATCGCCCATGAGGGATTTTCACCCAAACATTATCCCCTACCTTGTACCTGCTGGGTCCGGCATCCTCCGGTGGTAATGTGACATCAACACCTCTTATACGGGCTGTATATGAGTATATTAGGTTTGCTGGTGCAGTTGACGCCGACGCATCGTCTTTGGGAGTCACATTGTACCAGTATACAGCCTCCATCACCGAGCACCGTGTTCTTGCGGCAATGCGCTTTATTGTGCGGTGAGATCTCTCCACGATCCCGTTGCCAGCCGGTACGTATGCGCATCGGAATCTCATCCGAACGCCCCAGCGCTCGGCGAATCTAGAGAACGCCTCTCCGCTAAAGGTCGTGGCGTTATCTGTGAGAAGCTCAACAGGCGCCCCCCTCTCGCAAAACACGGTCTCCAACTGCTGAACAATGCTGGCAGCATCTTGGCATGATAACGGCCTCCAAATAGCAAACCGACTGGGTCCGCAGTCGATTAAGGTTAGGTAATGACAACCTCCAAGGTGAGTCACGTCCATTCCAACCCTCCTCCAGTTCTCGCATACGTCCAGTCTGCCTGCTTTCCAACTCACCGGGGCTGGATCTATAGACTGACACTCTTCGCATTCTCTAACTACCTCCCGAACAGCTGCCTTAGAGACCTCAGGACTCGCCAGTTTCACGAAGTAGAGTGTGCGCTTTACGCCAGGATGCCCACAAGATCGGTGAATGGTCCGAATGCGAGCGAGATCCAGCTCACCCATGGATGCAGCGCATATTGGCTCGATGGGTTCCGCTTCTTTCCGAAGTGCATCCAGCCACCGTTGAGGCACTCTAGTGAGTGGATCGGCTCGGTTCGCCTGGGATTTGACGAGTGCCACGTCAATTGTCAGTCTATACTCCGCCGCTAATTCTTGGAGCATACTCAGTCGCCGTCTTATTAACATCTCCGACACCGCCTTAGTCCGCACCCTTGCTTTCCCGGACAGAGTGTCAGAAATCCACCGGTGCACGCAGGCCGAGTCTGTCCGCAGGTGAATCACACTCGCCTTCCAGTGCTGCGCCAGAGTAATGCCCTTCAACACTGCGTCAGGCTCCGCCAGGTTGATGTGCTTATCTGCGTGCACCGGTCGTAGCCAAGTTGCGTCTTCAATGATGGCTCCGTCATATTCAATAGCCACCCCGGTGGCCAGGGAGCTGGCATCCACCCACACAGTGACTTCCTGACCATCCGCGCACCAGTCACCGTGTGCTGGATCAGTTTGTGACGATCTCATCATAATTTCGTCAAGCATCCGACGCAACATGGGGTCTCGTGTTTCGTCGTCCCATCCGGTTGTCACCGCGTTAGCTCTCCGTTTCACAAACGCAGCTGCAACACGGAGCCAGCCGCACACTGGAAAATGCCCGATCAGCCGCCCACACACAGAAAAGACGGCACGACGCGTGAGTACATTGGGAACCTTCGGACGCTTGCCGTCGCGTCGCCATCTAAGCTTGCCGCGCTCCTCCCAGACGTATACGCCCAACACTCGAGCGCCACTACCTAGTTGTTCCGGACTCTTACAAGTCAGCCCAAATCGTTCAAGATGCGTCTTCACTTGCGCTGCCGAACACACACTTTCGTTAACAAATATGTCATCGACATACGAAGAGGTAGCGCGACCGACGGTGTCATCTTGCCCGATCACAGCTTTTACAATGGACCGCATAATCTGGGGAGCTACATTGAGCCCGAACCCCAAGCGGGTGAGGCAGTACCTCTGCCCTTTAATTTTCACCGTTTGGAACGGCCACGGTAACTTGTCAACGTGGATCTGCAGATATGCCCGGCGTAGGTCCACTATGGCAGCTTTTGGCCCCTGCCGTCGCCATTCCCGCATGGTTTGAGCACATACGTCTGCATTCGCCGTATACGCGTTCACGTGCTCATTCAAATCGCGATAGTCCATAACTGGCCGTACCTTCTGCTTACTTTCCTGTAATATGGCCATTAATGGTATCAGGCCTTTAGGAGGGCCAAGTTCGCTCTCCGGGTACGGAATCAGCCAACCGTTTTTAATCCAAGCCAGCAACTCCCGCTCATATTTACCTTGGAGTCGCTTAGGGGCAGGGTATTCTGAAAGCCTGTTTTTCAAAGACACAGGTGGCTGGTCACCGGACCATTTCCAAGATGTGGTCCATACGCGCTTGGTCTCGTCGTATTCAGCGTGAAAATCAGGCTCGTCAAGGGTAATAGCAGCACACATCAGTCTTTCACGCTGAGGAAATTTCACTTCGCTGGTGGCAGACATAGACATTCCACCAAGTTGTCTGATCGCATTTAGCCCGAGTAGCAGATCATATCCAAACAGCACCTCATCTACAACCAGGGCTCGTACGGCGACTGAAGGTCCATTGCCGATGCCAATTTGGACCACACTCTCTCCACAACATTGTCACGTGATGGCTCACGGAGACGAGGAGGTGGGAATGATACTCCCTCCCCCCGTTGAACTAAAATTATCTAGCAGTCAAAAAGTGACCGTTAGGAAAGAATGTGGGTCACGCAGATGTTCGCACCTAAGTGACCTTGGGTCGCCGGACATCGGAAGGGGAAAGAGAAAATGAAGCCAAATGATTGGCGGGGACCCCAAACGGAAGTGGGGTTCCCTTCCCCTCAGCGGAAGTAAATACAAAAAAAGAAAGTTTTTGGGCAAGTCTCGTGGCAGACGGACAATAGCCATTTTACTCCGGGCTAAAGACAAAAGACTAACTGAGACATGAAGGACTCCAAAATCCTCCAAGCCAGTACTAAAAACAGAACAAAGTCTATTAGCCCGTGAAAAAAGAAAAATTCTCCAGTGGGACCCCGTCAAAAAAATAAGATAAGTAACTTTGGGACATTTTTCCTTTACACCCAAATTTTGTTTACCACTCTCTCTCTCTCAATTTGAAAAAGGATAAAAGCCAGGAAAAGACATTTATATTCATGGACTATCCTATTATATATTTTTGACATTTTGAACGTATATATATATATATATATATATAACCGTAGTAAAGAACCTATGTATTCTCATTTTACCATGTGGTCTATGTTATTATTCCATGCTTTCCTTTCAGCTTCTATTCGCCTTATATTATCTTGCTTAGAACTGTCCTATTAATTCCTAAAGTATCACACGGGAAACCGGAGTTGCCGACTACTACAACAACATTAATATTATTACAACTAAGACCTATAGGCCCGTATTCTTCTATTATCTAAGGGAAAGAAGTTTAGCGGCCTGGTGGGTGTGTGATAGTGTGAAAATTTGGACCCCTTTGCCAGCTGTGGCCAGTCTGGCCCTAAATTATTCCCTCACGTAATATGCCAGTTCTTATCTGCCTGAGAAAAGAACTCTGAACAGGACTTATTTCTGTAGGGGATCAAGTGCCAACCTGCCCCGTCTTCACACGTGCGAAAATAAAGTCCCGTTTAGGGATTTTAGCCAATTTCGCGTCACAACATATTGACAAGTTCCCTCCTACAACCATCAAGGGGACTTGCTTTTTCTTCCACATCTGACAGCATGGTTTGCGAACTAGGGTTTGCGTACAGCCTGTATCCACCAGGGCAGTTCGTCGTATTCCGTCAATCTGCACACTGACTGCAGGCAGAGCGCCATTCATACGAGGTCTGGGGGAGAGACTGGCGCTGAAGACTCGTCCCCTCGCTCGTTTCCCGGACAATTTCGTGCAACGTGGCCCTGTCGATTGCACCGATAACAAATGAGACTCTTTGGAGACCTGGGACTTCCGCGCCGCCGAGGACAATCTCGAGCCATGTGGTCAGGTTCTTGACACACATAGCATCTCCTTAAAGCTGTGACTCCCTTCTCCTGACGTCCCGGTAGTTGAGCCGCTGCAGCTGCCGATTCTGTGCCCGCGAACCTGTCCTTCAATATTGCTCGGGCACGGGCCAATATGTCGGATATCGGCAAATCGTCTACTCGGGTAGTGGCCTGGAGAAGATTCTCCGCATGCTCCGGCAACCCAGCTATAAATGCGCAGACCAGACCTCTCTCCGTCATACCTCTGAACTGAGTCGCAAGCTTGCATAGCTCCGCTAAATAGACGTCCACCGTTTCTCCCGGACGCAAACGGCGCTCCGCGAACTGCTTATACGCCGTTACAGGACTGAGAGCAAATGCTGAGTAAAGAACATCTTTTATACAGGCAAAGTCAGCCCTCTTCTCCTCACTCAGCTGCTGATACACTGCGTATGCGCCCCCCGAGAGGCGCATCGGCACCACACATTCGATATGTTTTACCCCGCTCAACCGGCACACCAACTCTGCCTTCTCCACCCATTCAACCACCGATTGCCCAGCATCGGTCCCGTCAAAAAGGGGAATCAGTTTTGGATCAAAGGCCATGATTGCCGAAATAGCTTGTTGTCCAGAGCAGGCGTAAAACGCAATAGGAAACTGATTCTTGTATCAATCCAACAGAGACCACTATTGTTGGTTTCAGGGCGTATTGAGTCGAGCGCTTTCTCCCTCTCTCGGTAGCTGTTCCTTCTCTCTCGCTTTCTCCCTAGCTCTCCCTCCTACTTTCCGTCCTTCCTTCCTTCTCTCCTTCTGGTTCTCGCCTGGCTTCCTTCCTTCGTTGAGTTGTAACGCGTTCGTCGGGCAAATGCACTTAGAACTCTGGTTACTTTCAGCCGTTACCGTGCGTATTTGTATCTTCGTAAGCTCTCGCACTAATTTGCATACGTGTACATTACCTCTCGCTGGTTCGAGATCTCCCCTCGTCAAATATGCTCGCAGCAGCCATATCGGTTTCCTTTCGACAAGCCAGACACGTTCGTGCGCGCTTCGAATGCCCAGGTACGTTACCTTCACACCTTTCCCAAGGGTTTTAGTACTATGTGAAATATAATCAGCCTTGTCCAGGATTTGGACTTATGCCACTGTGTCCATTTCCTATGTCGATAACCATTACACCACAGGCATAGTAATTTTTAATTTATACCGTTTTTTTTTTTTTTTTTTTTTTTTTGTTGTTGTTAAGTAACAGTATACAAGATTTTAACAAATAACAATTAGATTTATTTTAATCAAAGAATTGCAAAAGAAATTGCATGAAATTAAAGTGTGTCTGATGAATTCATTGTATAGAAAATTTATCGCAAATTCAGAATTTAATCCTCTCTTAAGAATTTAATAAAAAGAGCTAAAGGGTTAAGGTAACCCTGTATTATAAAAACAATTAATCTGATACAATAAATTTACTGATGATCAAATTAGAGCAGTGAAAAAATATTGCAATTAGAAGGTTGATAATGGCAAAGAAATTTAGAGGAAAACAAAAATTTAGTTTCTTTGTTTAATGGCATATCAACTCTTTTTAGGTTATTTAATGCCAAAGCCATTCTCCTAGAAGAACACAAAAATTTAAGGAGTTGAAAATACCAGTGACACTATAAAGTTGGGTGGCTACAAAACCAAATCAAATCATGTCTATAACGACTTTTTTCAGACTCTTAAGAAAAAAAAAAAAAAAAAAAAAAAAAAAAAGTTGAGCCACTGATAAATCTAAGAATATATAGACACAGACATGCAATCTTTTTCATCTTGGATTATTATCTGTATTAGCAAAAATATGCATCCTCCAGGCACAAATATTAATGTAATAAAATATTATATTGAATGACTAACAAAACTAAATAAGAACGCATATAAAAAGATTACTTATTTTTATTTTGATTTCTATATAAAATTATACATAGGATTGCTTTCTTAATACATTTGAGAATAAAACAATATTAGAAATCAATAACACCAAGTAATTAGTTGTTGAAACCAGTATGCAAATTATCCACACCATATAAATCTTTATTTGTTAGTGATATATAACACACATTGCAGGATTTTTTTTTTAGGCAAATATAACCGAGCTAGACTTTAATAGAGACATTGTTAATAAAATAAGATGCTAATTAAGATCAAGGATTATTTAATAATCATTGAGAATATAATAACTAAGGGAATTGTGATATCAGCGGTGATGCAGTTTTGGTTTCAAACAGACAGACACATAATCTCCATTATGATAAGATGTTTGAATTATAAAAATTTTCTATTTATCTTTGCAATAAATTTATCTTGGTATGAAACTGTGCATAAATTTTCTTAAAAAGAAGAGAGAGAAAAAAAAAAGTCACAAAAAACAAAATATGGTCCATGTGTTAAAATTTATATTGAAACTATTTAATGAAAAAAGTATCTTTCTGAAAAAAGTACACAAATGCAGTTGATCTCAAAATAAAATTCATGAAACAGCATAAAAATAGATATGAAAGAATTAAAAAAAATTTAATGATTAATTTTTTTAATATATTTTTTTTTTTTTGGCTCGCTTTCCCTTCATCCTGAGTTTGGTGTATATCAAACTTGAAAGATGTTAGTTGATAAACTGACAACTACATAAGGGGAAGACTGAACACAGTAAAAGTGGCAATCATAATAGAGAACAAACAAATGAAGGAAGAAGAGAAGGAATAGTTTACTTTGGGCTGCTATTTTAAATTGTGGCCAAAGTTGGTAGTAGTGGTTGTTGATGACTATTATAACTACTACTCCTACTGCTGCTGTTGGACTTGTGATTTTAGAAATTCGCCAACTTCTTTAGATTCAGTTTCCATCCATTTACAGTTAAGTCTGATATTCTCGCATGACTGTTGAATGTTACGAGTAGCAGAAGCAGCTGGATGAGCAGCAAAAAATTCCTGGGGAAATAAAAAATAAAAAATAAATTTTTCTTTTTTTTCAAAATTTAAAATCACAGAAACAGATTAACTGATCGATGAAGTAGTAAAAATGACTTATAAATAAATCATGTTCCCGAGTTAACAAGACCAATGGAAATTCCACTTTAGATAAGTTTTCTTTTTCTTCGTGGTGCATTCAAAAAGTTTCCAAACTTTTTGTACAGGCATTTAAAATTGTTGTAGACTCTTGAAAATTCAGTATGTTATTGCTATACATCTTATGAGATAACTGACCAATTTTTATGATTTCAGGTTCAAATGAACAGCTACAGCAAAAATTGGAATACACCCTACTAAAGCCTGACTGTCACAGTTGGTGAATTTCAAAAATGCAATCTGGACGTGAGAAAATTCTGTTTTAAACTTGGAAAAAATGCCACAGAAACCTATGGAATGCTTCAGACTGCTTTTTAACCATCAAGCATCAGTTTTTGAGCGGCATAAGAGATTCAAGGAAGGCAGGCAGTCTGTAAGGGATGATGAGAGGTGTGGGAGGAGTAAGGAAGTCAATACACCAGAGTTGATTGGCCAAAAGGTTAGGGTTAGGGTTACTATGTTGAGGTTTTAAGGGAGTTCAAGAAGAGATTCCGTTGGAAGAGGCCAACACTCTTGAAATCGGCTCAGTGGCATTTCCACCAGGACAATGCACCAGTCCACAACTCCATCCTTGTCACAGACTATTTGACCAAGATGGGCATCAAGACAGTTCCTTAGCCTCCCTACAGTTGAGACCTTTCTCCCTGTGACTTTTGCTTATTCCTTAAGCTCAGAGGCTGTCATTATGAGACAATTGAGGAGATTAAAGAGGCTGTGACGAAGGTCACTGACAGGTTCACACAAGAGGACTTCCATGTAGCCTTCCAGAAGTTGTTGGAATGGTACAAGTGCATTGCAGGCGGAGGAGATTACTTCGAAGGGGACTAGAGTTTCATGTGTTTACTGTCAATAAAAGTGCCCATACGAAAAAAGTCTTGAATCTTATTTAATGATCCTTGTACTTTTGACACTTTGATTATTCATAGTACGAATTCCCAACTTTCAGCTATGAAATCCATGGGAAAAAAACTCTCGTATATAATATGCATGAACGTTTTGAAATTTGTAGCAGCTAGATTTAACATTTGTTCAACATTTTGTCTCGTTTGTATCAAGTAAAAATAAAAATTCATATATTGTTTTGAAACACAAAATTTATACAGTATTTAGAGCAAAGGCAAGGATACATTCAAACAACAAATCTAACAAACTTATAGCAAACATAAATTTACAATAGGAGAAACTAATTATAAACACACATTTCTCTGATGTAGTATAAAACAGAAGTGTTTGTAACACATTAGATGGTTTGGATCATAGATAAAACTTACTTTCAAACATGCTGTCCTGAATTTAGCAACACATGAGCCAAAAAGAAAACTTAGTTCATGTGTTAAATATGCTCCCCCATAACTTTTTAGGCTTAAAAATTAGGGAAAAGTGCCTATTATACACAAATAATTAGATTACAAAGAAAACTTTATTAATTAAAAAAAAAAAATCAAATTACATACAACTGCTATGTAAATGATGGATAATTGTCAATAGGGGAATTAAAAAAAAAAACAAACCCCAAAACAATTTGTCTTAAGACCTCATTGCTTTTTTTCTCTTTGTTCAATTTCTGAAGCAGGAAGAAATGGATAATGAACCCATTTGAGTTGTTTTCTTCATACTTTTAGGAACACTCTTCTTGTATCTTTGATTCATTCATGCAAATGTTTGTCTCCTTGTACCTCAGCCATAAAAAAAAAGAGAGAAAATCATGTAATTTCTCATCTTATGGTTCAGAAAACACTCTACCCACACTTCTGTTTCAGGTGGATGGCATCATTTGGCCACCTCCCATCACCACTTAGATGACTGATCACTAGTGACCTTGGCAAGAGCACTAGATCAAGCATATTTTGTTATACCTAGCCCACTGGATAAGATGTTGAACTTTGTCAACTCATCTTTCTTTTGGCAGCTAAATTTTTTGATAAGTTATGCCCCATTACTATTCACTTATTATGTTACATTTATTCATTACTTGGTTTGGTTTCATTTCATGGCACATCAACCATTGTAGGTTATTAATGCCAAATCCATTTTTAAACACCAACAGTCCTATTTTAAGCAATTTAGTTTAGCATAAGGACACAGTTTAGTGGGCCAGAGTGGACCTGGGAGCAATGACAATGAAGGGTTACTCAGCATTCTCCAAATCTCCAGCATTACCAGAATCTTACCATCAGATTATTTAGGGTCACATCCAGGACAATCGTTCGGTGGGTGGGGGTCTTACCTCTCTGCAGAGATGCAGTTGGTGTATTCTACAGCCCCAGCTGATTGGGAAATTATTCATTACTTGATTCCTTACAAACAAACAAATAAATAAAAAATAAACCAGTTCAGATTTAATGCTCAGTTAACTTTCATCTGTTAACCCTTTTAGTGTGGCAACAAATTTACTGGCTAGAATGCACTTTTGACCATAAAATAAAAGATAGATATCACACAAGATTTAAAATATTTAACTAATGTGGACTAAAATTGCATCTTACTCTCATACATTAAGTATATTTGGATGACTAGTTGCTTTCTGCACCAAAAGGGTTAATAAGTATCAAATTTTTATTTATTAAGATTGAATAATTTACTTATGTCTTTTTTTTTTTTTTTTTGAATAAACTGCCAAATGATTTTTAAAATTATTTTATTTATTTATTTTTACTTATTTCAATCTTTTTTCAATCTTCCTTTCTTTTCTCCCTCCATTGAAGCAGATAAGTATCTGACGTATATCATTAGTATTTCCTCTTTCCTTCTTATATTTGCTCTATCTTTCTTTAACAAATAGCATTCTTCCCTTTCTTTCCTCATAATCAAAATGAGAAGGTCTATTATTTAACTGAGGTGATGATAGGGTGTAACATCCAAACGAATACATTGTCTGATTCTGTGAGGTTGATTATCTCCCTTAATCTGGAGTTGTGTACCCTTAGGAAGGATAAATAATTACTATGTCGGCTGAGCTCCTCTTTTCCATTATAACTAAATGAACCCTAACATACAGTAGCGTGCTTAAAGATCTAAATGATGTTAAGAAAAAGTCCAGATGTAAAATAACTTTATTTTAAAACTTCATGGAACATTTTATCAAGGAAAAATAAGGATATAAAAGGTAAATTATATAATTCCAAAATATAAAGCTCAATAAACTTATTTTGATATAGTCGTCAGCTTTTCATCGGCTCTTGAATTGTAAACATGGCGAAAAAAATCTGTGACATCATTGGAACTTAGAAAACTGATAGTCAAGTTATGTAATGAAGATAAACTCGATTAGGGATATTTCAAAGACTGTGGGGAAATCTAAGTGTTATTCATAGTATTAAGAAAACTTGAGGAAACTGGATCATGTGAAACCAAGAAACCACCTGGCAGACCTAGGAAAACTACTGCAAAGGAAGACATAAATTGGTAATGAATCAAAAAAGGATCGATTTGTGACAGCAACTGCTATCTCTAAAAGAGCTAATGTTAACCTTGGCATTAGAATATCAAGTAGCTTTTATGAAGCCTTACATTTGTAAAAAGAACAAAATGAGCCAATTGAAATTTGCCAATGAACACATCATATGGACTGAAGAACAGTGGCATTGTATTCATTTCAGTAAAGAGTCAAAGTTTAACCTGTTCAGTTGTAACAGAAAAAGGTTCATTCGATGCAATCTTAAGGAATGATATTCGCCTCAGTGCACTAAAAGCAGTGTTAAATTTGGAGGAGGATGTGTGATGGTGTTTGCCATTATTTCTGCTGCTGCTATAAGTCCTCTTGTCAGGCTACATGGTAAAATAATGCAATTGTATATAAAGATATATTGAAGAAACATGTAGCTAATTTGAGAACTACAATTAATCAACCAGCTGTATTTATGCAAGATGACACTGTGTCAGGATCGGCAAACGTGGGCTGCAATGGTTCAAGATGCTGTACTTGCTCGGAAGGAAGCTAGTTCAACTCAACCAGAGTAAAAGCCGATACAAGTAAGCAAGTAATCATTATGCTTTATTAGTTCAAACACAACCATTGCATTGTCAAAACTACTTAAAATATCACTAGTGTTTAAAGGCCAGAATTAACTTCCAAATGAACCAGGAATTGAGGTACTTTTTTCTTATTTTTCAAAGTAGAGGAATTATATTATAAATTGAATTACTATGACCAGAAAATCCGGCAAAAACTGTGTGCAACAAATGGAACTGCTGGACAGCTGTTTTGACCTTATTAGGTCTCATCAGTAGTGTACAATGTGATCTCCCCCACTGGAGATCAAACCAATGACCACAGAATGCAGAGCTGAAACTCTACCACTGAGCTACTGGTCCACATTGCATACAAGTGATGCCAAATTAACTAGTCATGGTAAATGCATGATCAATTAACCTGATATGTCTTGTAGTTATGTCTGCACTTTTACAGAGCACACGGTCACCATCAGAACCACGCCTTCAAGAAGATTAGAGATATGCTTCTGTGTAATCATCTGCACAGTGTTTGCTGGTAAATCGATTTAGAACCAGGAATTGTGGTTTCAAAAATTAATTCTGGTGATCTTAACCCTCTGCAAGGAATATACAGTCAGCATCATCGAAGCCCTGCTGACAGATTGATCTGAATTCAAAGTGTTGTATCATGGTAAGGAAGAGATACACAGAGAAACAGAGTTAATTATTTATTAACTGAAGTGATACAGTCCAAAAAATATCATAAGTCTCGCGCTGTGGGTGTTACGTCTGAAAGTGGTCTTACTACTGACCGAGATCTTTCAGTACCCTCATGCTTAAGAAATACATCTTTTATACCTCTATGATACCGGAAGTCAAGGTACGAGCAACTATACAACACTAAGCTGTCACTCAATAAAGAAAAATTGAGAGCAGCCATAGAGGCCCATCCAGAAACACAGGGATTAAGAACAAAGCTGAGTGTAATTCATACAAATATTATTTGGCAATAATTGGCAAAGAAAATGCTGAAGTGTGTAGGTCATGATCTGAGAGATATTCAGTAGTTTCTACAATTTGGCATTTGCAAAAACTTGTTATTTAGTTTACAAAAAAAAAAAAAAAAAAAAGAAAGAGAGAGAGAGAGAAAAAAAAAAAAAATTTTGGATCATGTGCTTACTGTAACTGAATAGTGTTTTTTGTCAGGTAATCATGAATAGAAATGTTAATTTCTTTGGGTCAGTAAACTCGCTCCCTTCTTACTCAACCAAAATAAAATAAAATATTTTTAAAATCATTTTGGCAGTTTACCCAATATCTTAATAAATTTTTTTCTACTTATTTATCAAAAACCAAATCTTTCACCTTCCACTAAAATCTTTGATTTTTTTCTTCCCACCAAGCCAAAATAGACACAAAGTGATTTTATTGTGGGGAACTGTGCATAAGACTCATGCATGGTGGTTACAAAAAAATGCTTGGCTCCATAGGGATTCTTATTCAGGGGTACTTCTGGTGCTGGGCAATAAACTCAGCCTTCATTCCTTTTAGGTGACGGGGCAGTTGCTGCCTGGGGAGAAGGCTCTCTGGAACCAAGCAAATAATCTTATCTAGTAAACTGCTGAGAACACATTTTTTGGTAATGCTGAAAAATCCATCATTGCCTCTTGCAACTCAGGTGACGATTGGGTTTGGTTTGGTTTGGTTTCTTTGTTTAATGGCATATCAACCTTTGTAGGTTATTTAACGCCAAAGCCATTCTCCCAGAAGAACAGTAGTGGTACTATTTAACCCATAGCTGGGAGGATAAGAGGGTTCATACCTTTCCCAGGGGCATTTGCCTGAAAGTGAATGTAATAGCGCGACTGGACTATGAACCCACTTACTACGATTCCGCAGTCCATCACTTTAACCATTACAACGCGAGGACACCCCCTGACAATTGGGTGTAACATCCAAATGAAGACATTATCCTTTTATTGAAAACTCCTAACTCTACAGTTGAAAAGATTTTGGCCAGCAGTTGTGAAGCACTCATGCCCATTTGTACAGAGCTAAGTCTGTATACTACCATCAATAGTGTCCCATATCGAAGAGGCACTATTGGGGAGTACATTGGACAAGATCCAAATTCTTTAAATAATGTGAACTAAAAGATACAAAAAGATGATATCAATATAAATAAACACAAGCTTTTAGATCCAGATCAATTTTAAAACTATACTTACTTCAACTTCTTGGGCCATTTTTTCAGTCACAAAGTTTTCAGTTGTAAGCTAATAGAAAATTAAAAAAAAATTTAAAAAATTAAATTTCATACATCAATCAAATAAGAAAAAAATATTTTCTGATATATTTACAATTTTAGAGTTTGAATGTAACTATACATGAGCAGTTCTTATGAATTATTAACAAAAACAAATTGAGAATTAATTTTTTATTTATTGCAGACTTTTTGTCCTTGGTAGTTTTTGTGTTGTTTCTTCTTCGCTACGTTTCAGTCAAATTTTAAAAAATCCAACCCTGATTGCCCTTCAGGGCCCGTGGCACAGTGGATAGAGGCGTTGAGTTTCTACGGTTCCAGGTGAGCATTGTCAGAAGATAGCAGTTTCAATTCCTACCCAAGCCGACCAGAGGTTTACGTGGTCAAAAATGTGGTGCGATAGACAACAACTATGGAAGGCAATAATTACTGGGGATATGGTTACAAGACTCAGCATTCCTGTCCGAGGTCACAGTTAATCACCTGAAGAAGGCTAGAGGTGAAATTTGGCTGAAATGTAGTGAAGAAACAACAACACAAAAACTACCAAGAATAGGACAAAAAGTCCGTAATAAATAAATTCTTAGATTAAGAAGCCTCATCTCAAAATGATTCCAATTAAAAGACAAAAACAGATTGGTAAAATTTTATACATGCACCCATTCGAATTCACCAGGGATATAAAAAAAAAATTCTCCAGGGAAAAATATTTTTTTGAGTTGAACTAATTACCCATTTCTGGAACAGTTAGCATTAGAAAAGGTCAAACAAATCACATTATCTTAATTTTTCTTTTTTTTTTTTTTTAAAACTTCTTTGGCTTTGGGTCCACCCACCCCTTTTAGCACTTGTTCCAGAAACAAACTAAAATGTAAAATAACCCCACTCCCTGCAAAAAGAAAAAAAAAAAAAAAAATTGCAGTGAGTTTAAGGCTCTAATTACAAAAAATTTACAAGGATTTTTTTCTCCTGGTGAACTTGAACAGGTGCCCATATAGAATAATACCAACAAATTTCTGAAACTTGCTTATTTGAAGCATTGGACCTACCTTGAGTAGCCGTGCAATCAAAGCACCTCCCTGGTAACGCTGATAAAACAAATCCCAATGTTCCTTGACAAAATTCCAAGCCATTTCTCGACCTTTAACAGTGCCTGTCACACCTGCCACTACAAATACGGTGTCTTGTGAACGAACCTTATCCTAAAATAAAAAAACAGAAAAATGAAAATAAAAAAAAAGAAGTTTTTAAGTTTAACATTTATTCTACCAAGTCAGATCTTTTCTGACTTCTTTTGACCAATCAGAATGCTTTGTTTTAATCAGAAAATATTTTCATCTCTAGAAAGGGAGATGCAGTTTAGGGTCATATCTAGGTTGGGTGTCTTAACCCCTCTGCAGGGGATATACTCAGCATATTCTCAGTTCTAATGACAATTTTATTCAAGTATCCATTTTTTAAATTTTTACCCCGACACAAAATTCTTGTGGAACTGGATAGCAGAATTGAAATTTCTTTAAGAAATAACCCTTTGAAAACATAAGTTCAATATTTCAGGCTGAACACCATAAACCTATTTTGGATTCAGAGAGAGATAAAAGTCCATTCAGAGATTTTTTTTAGTTTTTATAATGCAATGATGTACCTTTAAGACACCTGCGTCTAGGAGTGAAGTTTGAATGGATTTTATGTGGTATTTTATTTTAAGTGGGTACAAAGTGAGGACTGATTAATTGATTTTAATGCCATGTCAATCCATGTAAGGTAATTTTATGCTGTTTCAAAGGGTTAATTAGATTAATCAGCAATGATTATAAGGAAAGGGGAGGGAGTTCAAGAGAAATATAATGAAGTGAACAAAAATGAAAAATTTCAAGTTGTATATTGTTAGTGGAGGGGGGGATGAGGAAGGAGAAGGAGATGTATATAAAATGTTCAGACTTACAGAAATAGCAAATTCAAGGACTTGTCTGATGAGGTTTTCTTTTCTTACTGCTCCTATGGCTCGACTGATGCGAATCATTTCTTCCTGCAGTTCAGCTTGTTCGTATAACTAAACACAAATAATAACAAAAAACTGTTGATTAGCATAAAGAATGTGGGGGGGGGGGGAAAAAATAAATAAAATTTTAAAAAAAATTAAAAAAAAAAAAAAAACAACAAATCAGGATTAGCCTATATTAGCAGGGATGATCTGGGGGTTATCTCTATAATACAGAGGGAACAAAAACTTATTTACCTAGCCCCGCCACACAAGCAGGATGTGACACAAGGTCAGTTTTTAAGTGGGGTTTAACAGGTTTGAATTCAGTTTTCTTTCTCAGATGGGTTGCCTTACCAAGGTCAAAGAGCCCAGTTTGCCCTACTATTTACCCATAACTGGTGGGAGAATAGTTTGGTTTATACCTTTCTCAAGGGTATTAGTGCTATGTGAAATGCAAACAGCCTTGCCCAGGATTTAAACTCAGGTTGCCATGTCCATTTCCTATGACACTAAACATTACACTACAAGAACCTTTAAATTACTGTAAAAAAACTGATAAGTCAACTCTTGGTTTTTGATCACAAAATGATCAACTTATTAAACTGATTCTTTAAACTAAGAGTTGCTCTTAGTTTTTCCAATTGTTTGAATTTCAACGTTACAAAATTATCATAGATTTAGGTCGAGACCAATTTTTGGATTAATTTATTTTAATAGCACATCAACCTGTTGGAGGTTATTTTATGCCTAGAGGTTAAGGAATTGTGAATATTGTACATTATTATATACATTTTTGTGTAGTCTCTTCTAAGTGAATGTAATAGTGTGACTGGATGGTTTGGTTTTCTGCTATATCAACCATTGTAGGTTATTCAATGACAACCCTGGTTTATACATAGATATTAGATATATATGATTTGTAAACATAAGTCAACTAAGTTAAATACTTTCAAGTATTGAAATGTATCACTGACTATTCAATTAAACATCAGTCATTTGTTTACACACAGTTAAATGATCAAACAGTTCTCTTTTTAACAATTCCTTTTAGAATAAATCATTTGTTTGCACTTGGTTTAAATGTCAAACAGTTCTATTTGACCCATAGATAGGACCCTTTCAGAGTGAACCTAGAAGTGATGGCAATGAAGGAATACTCCATATTTCCCAAAGTTCCAGCATTACTGGAGCCTCACCATCAGATTATTTAATGTCCTATCAAGGACACTCATTAGGAAGGGAGGGGGTGTCTTACATCTCTGCTGAAATGTAGTCTGTGTATTCTACAGTCCCAGCTGACTGAGCTGAGTTTTGTTGTAATTAATTAGCATCAAATCAATAGAATGATTAATAGATCTGTGGTTGTCAAGGTCACTTGTAAAAATAGTCATTGGATTTTAGGGAAATGCTAGAAGTAAAGGGTGTTTCAGAAAAAACTGATATCGTTTCGTAATCTAATAACTTGATAGATTCTCTTTTAAATGATCTGAAATTTTAACAGCATGTTAAAAAAAAAAAAGAAAAAAAAAATGTTTAATGTTTTTCTTTTTTTCAATATAAATGATTGATTTTAATGGCATGTTAACCAATCCAGGGTTATTTTATGCCAAGTGATAAATTGTGAAGGATGATTAAATCTATAATGCCTTTTTCAAGGGTTTTTCTTGATTTTGACAGTAGGTTGTTTGCAGTTGTTTATTGCTAAATGGATTGGAGATTGCTTTAAGGGATAAGTTTATAGGATAAAGTCCAAGTTTGTTACATAATTTTATTTCTTTCAGGAAGGACAAGATGTCATCTATGTTGATAATTTTCAAATATATCTCTCAAAAACACGACATTCTATTAGAATGTGTTTAACAGTAAAGGATGTTTGACATGCTATGCATTCTGGCTGGTTTTCTTGTTTAAGTAAAAAGGAGTGTGTAAGTTTGGTATGACCGATATGTATTTGGGATATTCTTTGGTTTGGTTTCTTTGTTTAATGGCATATCAACCTTTGTAGGTTATTTAATGCCAAATCCATTCTCCTAGAAGAACATTAGGGGTACTATTTAACCCATAGCTGGGAGGATAAGGGGATTCATACCTTTCCCAAAGGTATTTGCCTGAAAGTGAACGTAATAGCGCGACTGGAGTATGAACCTGCTTACTACGATTCTACAGTCCATTACTTTAACCATTACACCACAAGGACACCCCCTGGGATATTGTGACTTGTTCCTTTCTGAAGTCTGGTTTCCATTCACTTATACTGGGTTTTATTGAGAAGAGTTTATGTTGTAATTCCAATTTTGTTGCCATTTTCTTTTTATAGAACAACATACTGATTATGGTGTTCAAGTCTGTATATGGGATTTTGAAGCATTTTTACTGCTAATTTGGTTGCTGCGTCAGCTTTGTCATTTCCTCTTATTCTTATGTAACTTGGAATACAGCATAGTAGACTTTTTTCTTTCAATTTTTTATAAATGGTTTTTCATGTATAGAAATGCCATTGATTGGAAAAGAAAATGTGTTTGTTAGAGTATGCTCAAACACAGTCAAACAAGACTGTGCAGAATGCATAGAATTTGCTAAAAATGCACAAACTGCAATGCAGATTTTAACATTGCAGAAAGAGTTCAAAAAGGAAAGCTGTATGTGCAGAACAAAAAGGATAAAGATGACCACCATTGTCACAAGTGGTGTTCATATTGAAAACTTGGGAAATCATTCATGAAATCCAAATTGATTTGAATTTCTCATTCAAATTTTAGTATATAAATCTTATTTTGTTCAACATTAAGCCGGTTTAATTTCATTTGCCCTTATAATGTAGTTACTCAGATATTTACATCTAAAACGATGTCAATTTTTTTTCTAAAACACTCTGTATTATGAATACAGCAAAAATGTTCAAACAATGAGGAATAATTTCCTTGCATTAAGGCAAAAATCTTACATCTAACATGGTCTTTAAAACCTCTTCATCTCCATGACTGAGGACTGTCAGGTATACCTGAAGAAAAAAGTGAAAAAGATAATTATTATAAACATTAATTTTGATTAGTATTATCCTTCATCTCAATTATAGTTGCTTTTTATCAGAATTCACTTGAATCAAATAAAGCATGTTTCCAATGTATGATGTCTCTTGCTGTAGAAGTGACAACCTGAATAAAGTTGCAATAAAAAAGCAACTAGAATTAAGTTTGGTTTCTTTGTGTAATGGCTTATCAACCTTTGTGGGTTATTTAATGCCAAAGCCACCTGCATAGAAGAAAAGCAATGATACTATTTAATCCCTAGCTGGTGAGGGATAAAGGGGCTCATACCTTACCCAATGATATTAGTTCAAAAGTGAACATAATAGATAATAGTCTGAACATGCTTACTTCAAGGCTGCAGTCAAGCATTTTACCCATTACACCAAAATTAATAATAATAATAATAATAATTACCAAAATTTTTAAAATCATAAAATACAACATAGTTAATAATTGTTCTCACACGTATAAGGTGTTAAAAGAAAAAAGAAGAAAATAAAGGAGAGAGAGAGAGAATTTGAATAGTGTGTTAACCTAATAAAGCTTACAATGCCCCTTTCTATATATGTATAAGGTGATAGAAAAAAGAGAAAGTGAATAGTGTATGTGAACCTAATAAACTTTACAACACCCCTTTTTATGTAATACCCTATTTGTAAGACTAATGAAGACATGTAAAAGGGTACTATTCCAGAAAGTATGTGACTTATTCTCCAAACATTTATCATCATTATAAAGTTGTGCTGACAGCATCGAGTTCCCTGACTCTCTCTCACCATCCATCCATCCATCCCTATTATCCAGTGCTCCTGGCAGGTCTTCTAGCTTACATACTGTGTCTGCTCAGAGCTGATATAAGAAAGTCTTTGCTTGTCAGTCAACACTGGTGAGTCCGTGAGCAGGAGTTCAAAAGGAAATTTTGCTTATGAATTTGTTCTTTCTTTGCCAGCAGCACTCTACATGTCTTGTTCATTTTACTTGAATGATTTGTGAGATGGGAGGCAGGTGGTTGTACAGCTGCAGTTTTGTAGGATGTTGCTTCTAGGATTTGTTCAAAAGCATAATGCAGTTTGTAAATGTCCATGTAGTACATCCACGTAGTAGTAGTTTGGTCTTATGGCACATCAATCATTATAGGTTATCAATGTCAAATCTGTTTTCATACATATATACAGTTCTATTTTAAACCATTCAGTTTAGCGTAAGTACACAGTTTCAATGTCAAAAACAGTTCCATTTCAAACAATTCAGTTTAGCACAAGTACACAGTTTAGTTCTATTCAACCCATAGATCAGGTGCTACCACTCTGGGCAAGAGTGGACCTGGGAGTAATGGCAATGAAGGGGTACTCTGCATTCCCCAAAACTTTAGCATTATTGGAACCTCACCATCAGATTATTTCGTATTATATCCAGGACACTCGTTGGAGGGGGGGAGGTCTTACCCCCTCTGCAGAGAAGCAGTTGGTGTATTCTACAGCCCCAGCTGACTGGGTGACTCACACGATAGTTTTATAAATGACCATGAATGAACCTATTAAATTAGTAAATTTAAACGTATCAGGAAATAAAGTGTAGTTAATGTCTTCTCTCCTAAAATTTATCCAAACATTACATGATGTGCATATCATTGAAAGCGCGAGTTTGAGATAGGTTGTTATTAATAAACTGTATATCACGGATATATATGTATATAGGTATGATGAAAATATTTGTTTTATTTCACTGGTTACACAAAGTTATCAGTTGCAACTCATGATATCTAGAGTAAGCAGTGTCAATGTAACTCCATCAGTTTCTGCAAGTTCATATTGGGGGAGGGGTCCTTGATTTTTTTAAATAATAATACTTGACCGATTGATTTCTTTGTTTAATGGCATGTAAGTCTTTATGGGTTATTTAATGCCAAAGCCATCCTTGGAGAAAAACAGTGGTGCTATTTAACTCATAGCTGGAAGGACAAGGGGTTCATGCCTTTCCCAAGGGTATTAGTCCAAAAGAGAACATAATAGCACAACTAAAATTTAAACTCACAAAGACATCACAGTCCAGCATATTAGCCATTACGCCACGGAGACTCCTTTAATACAAGGGTAAGTCAAAAGTTTTGTAATATTTTGGCATGTACCAATTTACTGTATATCACATGACCAAAGCAGTTCAAGTTGTGGAAGGTACCCACTGTGATTGGTAGTATCATAGTAGTTGGTACAATTTAAAAATTTATGACTAGTTTGAATTGCGCCATAATACAGAAGAAGCAAGCAAAAAACATTGGTAGAATGAAAGGTAAAGACAACTGACCACAGTACAAAAAACAAAAAGAACCCCACAGATAATTCAAGAAATTTCACTCAGGAACCTTGATGATCAGGCAAGATCAGGTAGACCTAAAACCATGTATTCTGAAGCCATGCTCTTAGCAATAGTAGCACTCAGAGAGCATTAGGCAAGCTCAGCATCTCTAAGTCTGGTGTGGTTTATTACCTTCACCATCAAGGCAAAAAAAACATTCATTATTCATACAGTCCTATCAATTATGAATTATTTAGTTGATCCATAGATAAAAGCCTAACAGGTACTACCACTCTGGGACAGTGTAGATCTGGAAGTAATGGCAATGAAGAGGTACTTTACACTCCAAAGAACTGGAACCTCACCATAAGATGCAGTTTAGAATCATCACCTATTGAGTGGGGGGGTCTTATCCCCTGCAGAAGATATACAGTCAACATACTCTAAGCCAGGCAATGGGCAACTTTTTCCAAGAAGAAAGCCACATGAGATATGGCTCATCCTCAGACATGCCACACAACTAAAAAATTCAGGGTAATTTTCCGTGAATTTTCGTTACCTCAACCATTTTCATTACAGAAGATTATATGTATAAGTATCTGCCCAAGAAATTGGAAAAAGATTTTTTTCTTTGGTAAAAAGATCTAAAAAAAAAAAAAAAAAAAAAAAAAAAAGTTTTAGGCAGGTCATTCAGAAAGCAATGCAGATCAGTTTGTCCATGACTGTTCAAAGCCCTGCTGACAGGGCAATAAATCTACACAGATCCTGTATAATGGCAGAAAAACAATTCTGAATATTGCAGTATGCTTAAAAAGTATAATAGATACAGATTGAATTGTGGCAGTTATAATTCCCTGTATGTAACTAAGTAAAACTATGGTGATTTACTCCCAGAAATTTGCTAAATAGTAAATTGTATTCACAATATTTGGATTTGTTCACCAATGGTCTGGGAGACCGGGGTTAAATCCCAGGTGGAGTCATATCAAAGACTCAAAAAAATGGTACTTGATGCCACCTTGCTTAACACACAGCATTATAAGGTAAGGATCAAGGGTAAAGTAGAGCAATCCAGGGAAAGGAGTAGCGCCCTCCCCTACACCTCAGTGTAGTAGCTATTGAAAAGGGAACCTTCGGGTCTCCCTCAACTAAGGTCGCCAACTTTACTTATTCAGCGTTTTATTATTATCTATAAACATTGTTTGAAATGCAGTTAAAATATCATAACAAAAAGAAAAGACATGGGTATGAATAATTTTGAATATGCTTTTTGGGATCAAACTGAAAATAATAATTTTTGTCCCTTTCTTTATAGGTCAATTTAAAAGAAAAAAAAAAAGAAAGAGACAGAGAGAGAGAGAGAGGGAGAAAAGGAAAGAAAAAAGAGAAAAAAGACCCCCCCCAAAAAAAAAACTTCATTTAATGAAGATATTTTGAAAATCACAAATTTTGCAGGGGTGTTAATAATTTCCGAGTTATCTTTACATCCTTATATACACCAACAATGGCTAGCATATATGTGACACATGTAAATAAAGCTAAGTCTGAAACTTACAGGTGTTTTCAAGTCGGCTGGAAGGAGTTTTTCTCCTGATAAGTGCAATTTAAATCTTTCACGTGCTTCCTTCAAAACAGATTCATCACCATAACGACCCATTCGACACAGGACCAGATCTCTTAAGAGAGTTGTTAAATGATCTGAAAATAAACATCTCATATGAAAATAGCAAAAAAAAACAAAAAAAAGTTTTGTACATGGTTTGAGTTGGATATTTTAGAAGCCATTAATTATGATCTCTTTCCTCATAATTTTAATTTTGCTCAATAAATATCAATAATTTGATTGATTTTAACAGCATATCAACTCATGTAGGGTCATTTTATGCCTAGAGGTTAGGGAATTGCTTTAACTATACATTCATATTCACTTTTTTTTTGTGTAATCATTTAAGAGTTTTTTAGTACACAATCCTATCAAATATAAATAATTTTTAATCAGATTTACTTGACCCATACATAAGACGCTCACAGGTACTTCCATTCCAGATAAGAGTGGACCTGGAAGTAATGGCTATGAAGGGGTATTCCATATTTCCCAGAGATGCAGAATAGGATCCCAACCATCAGATGCAGTTTAGTGTCATACCCAGAACACCCCTTGGGGTTGGGTGGAGGGCTGACAGTGTATTTTAAGTACTACTGACAGAGCTAAAAGATTTTTATGTTAACACTTCACAAGTATAGCAATAAAAATTTGTGGAAGATTTCCATTCATGAAGGATTTTTATGTTGATACAAGAATGAATCTTATATCAGACCTAGAAAAAAAAAAAAATACTGAAATGCTCAACTTACTTTCATCTTTTGTGGCATTCCATCCAACCTTGGCAACAACTTTCTCAAACAGCTTACGAGCAAATGCTTTGTATTCATTATAATAATCAGTGTACTGTAGAAGCAAAGCAATATTGGCAAGGTTTCTTGCAAGGTCATTCCACACGGTGTAATTGTCTTCATTAACGTAGGCCTGCACCAGCTTCAAGACTTCAACTGTAGGTACCATACCAGCACGAGACTAAACAAAAATATCAATAAATTAAATCGATTAATTAATTAAATCATCAAAAAAATTATTTTTATCATTTGTTAACAAAACTAGCTAAAAAGCTGCTTTTTGTGACAAGTCTTCTAAATAGAAGACACAAAACTAGTATAATTTCAAGGGTCATTCAATAAATAAGGGGAATTAAAGAAAAAAAAAAAAGAAAAAGAAATAAATTTTTCTTTCAGAATTTTTTTCCATAGATGCAAACTTTACATTGTTTGGAATTGGTTTATAGCAAAAATTATATTAATCTTGCAAAAAATCTCCTTTGAGACTATTCAAAATGGCGCAAATAAGAGTGTTGCTTCAGGCTTGAACAGAAGTCTGTCATCACGTTTGGTGGCTGAAAAGTGCAAACCATGTGAAATTTATAGAATGTGTGATGCATTTGAAGACATATGTTTTAGTCCAAAAAAATCTTTACAAATGGGCCAAACATGGGTTTACAACAATGAGCCTGAGTTGAAGAGAGAATCCATAAAATAGAAACACTGTAAAGAAAATGTTCTGGGCACAGCAGTCACTAAAAAAAAAAAAAAAAAAAAAAAAAAAAAGGGGGTCACACTGACAGTCATATAGGACATAAAAGTACCCATTACTATTGATTTCCTTGAAAAACCGTAAATAGTATTTCCTAATACCCCTGCCCCCAACAAATTTCTCCTTATTCATTGAATGAACCTCTTATGTTAATAACTCCTCACCACCAGGAAGAGAGAGAGAGAGAGACGGACAGACTTACTAAGGCAAAAAGGTCACTTTCAAGTGCTAATCTGTCAGTGGGTGGAAGGCTTTTATCCTTGATTCCTGTTAAAAGAGAGTTGAGCATTTCAGAACTGTACTGGATGCGGAACACGCCAATTGAACCACAGTTTAACTGAAAAATAAAAATAAATAAAAAAAATTAAAAAAACAAAAACAAAATACAACAACAAAAATACTCCCCACTCCAAAACTTAAAACACGATTCCCATAATTTATAGTTTTTAATTGTTCTAATGGGTAGAGTGTTTGCCAATGGCCTGGGAGACTGGGGTTCAATCCCAGGCCGAGTCATACAATGGTACTTGCTTAACACCCAGCATCATAAGGTATGGATCAGGGGTAAAGTGGAGCAATCCAGGAAAAGAAGTAGCACTCTTCACTACACCTCAGTGCAGTAGCTATCTAAAAGGGAGCCTTCAGGTCACCCTTGACTATGGTCACCAACCTTACTTTTACTTACTTATGCGATATTATTTACATTATTTAAGAATGACATAAAAAGTCTTTTAAAAATGGAATTTTCCTGAAAAATATCTTTGACCACATTAATAATGTGTTATGTGGAGGCTTCCTTACTACCAACTTTCCACTGTCAACCAGAGTATATGTATGGATGTTTTTTTACAGGCAAGGAAGAGGTCAAAAGCTGATCTTTTTTTTGGGGGGGGGGGTATGGGAACATTATATAGACTAAGAATTAAAGTACTCTATATTTCAGTGAGAGACAGAAAACAAACTAAAAATACCAAGGCTGATTTATTAAAATAAATGTGAGAACAAAAATGATAATGTATTTGTCCATTTCTTTTCAATTCTTCAAGAACAAATGACCATATATATATTTCATCCACAGACAGACTGTTTCGTTGCATCACAACTCTTCAGTGTGGCTAGACATGTAGGACGCTTGAAGCTGGGATCAAAACCTGCCCAACTTTACGTTTTATATATATATATATATATATATATATATATATATGTATATATATATATGTGTGTGTGTGTGTGTGTGTGTGTGTGTGTGTATATAAGTTTCTTGTCAATAACTAACATCTATTAGTATACAAGAAATTGTTTTTGTTAGTTGGTTGTGTTTTGTGGCATATCAACTATTGTAGGTAATACCAAATCCTGTTTTTTATATATATATATATATATATATATATATATATATATATATATATATATATATATATATATAAAATGCAAGTGTGTATATATGGTTTATAAATGAATAGTTTGTAGATAACATTATTTTTAAACAAGCCAGAGCTTATTTGTTTGTACACAGTTAAATGGTTTCAAGTGTTGCTATCAATACTGATAATCTCACCATTTAATATCAATAATAATCCCTAGGAAAAGATTGAACAATTTTATTTAATCCATAGATGGGATGCTAACAGTGAGTGAACCTGAGAAGAATGGCAATAAACTAGTACTCCACATTCCCTAAAGCTTCAGGACAAGTGTTTTACCATTAGATGGTTTAGGGCCATATCCAGGACACTTGTTGGGTAAGTCTGATCCCTCTGCAGCTGATTTATTCTACAGCCTCAGCTGATTGGGCGAAAGAAATTGTTTTGTCAACCGAACAAAGAATAGGTTCCATTGTCAAACATTTCTGGTATTTTAACAATATCCCATGAAAAGAATTTTCCATTGAAGTAGTAATGTGCCTCTTGATCGATTGATTGTTTTTAATGGCATATCAACCAGTTGAGGGCTATTTTATGCCTAGGTTAGGGAATCGCATTCATTGGGCATTCAATATTTACATTTTTTGTGCAGTTGTTTTTTTAGAGGTATTTTTCGGGCACACAGTCCTACTGAATACAGATTATTTTTAAACAAATCTATTTTACCTATAGATGGGATTCTAACATTCCAGGTGAGAAAGGACCTGGAAGTAAAAGCAATGAACAGGTACCCCACACTCCCCAGATCTCCAAAACTAGAGACTTTCCATCAGATGATGTTTAGAGTCATACTCAGGACACCCTTTTTGAGGGTGATAGAGGTCTTACCCCTTTGCAGGAGATACAATCAGCATATTTGATAGACTAAAGACGAGAACATTAGATATATAGAACGAAAGGTCAACAATAAAATTATCAACTTACCAACACCCAATCATTTGGTTCAACATTTTCCAAGACAATCTCCATTTTTTCATTTTCCATCAATATTTTCTTGATGGGTTTCTTTCCACTTGAGGATGTGGAAATGTCAATTGGAATCATCCACAGAGGAGATTTACCTAAAGAGGAGAAAAAAAAAAGTTTAGAAATTTATCAATGGCATTAAAATGCTTGTTTTCCAAGTGTATCTCGAAACTTAGTTGGCTACTATGGGGGTTGCTTTGCTTTATTTGTTTAACAGCATATCAACCTCTTATGGGTTATTTAATGCCAAAATGTGATACAATTATAGGGTTTTAAGTAATTATTCCTATTCAATAATAATTTGATTTGTTTTTATGGGACATCAACCATTGTTGGTTATCTAATGCAAAATCCTGTTTTTATGTATATATGAAATATGATTTGTAAACACATTTTGTAGATACACCAAGTTAAATGATCAAACAGTTCTATTTCCAACAATTCAATTTAGCATAAATCATTTGTTTACACAGTTAAATGATCAGTTATATTTTTAACAATTTAGTTTAAATGTCAAACAGTTCTATTTGACCAGTAGATAGGACCCTATCAAGTGCTACCACTCAGGACCAGAGTTGACCTGGGAGTGATGGCAATGAAAGGGTACTCCGCATTCCCCAAAGCTCTAGTATTACTAGAGCCTTACCATCTGGACACTCGTTGAGGTGGGGAGGTCTTACCCCCTCTGTAGAGATTCTGTATGCTACAGCCTCAGCCAACTGGGCTAAATGTTATTTTGCTTGTACAGTTACATTGTATGCAAAAAAAAACAAAAAAACCTCGCAATTATATGGTATCTAATACTAAAAATACTGTTTAACCTATAGATGGTTGGTTGGTGGTTGTTTAATGGCATATCAACCTTCATGGGTTATTCAATGCCAAAAATATCCACAAGGAAACGAGTAGTGGTACTATTTAAAGCTTCTTTGTTTAATGGCATATCAACCTTCGTGGGTTATTCAATGCCAAAAATATCCACAAAGAAGAACAGTAGTGGTGCTATTTAAGGATTCTTTGTTAAATGGCATATCAACCTTTGTGGGTTATTCAATGCCAAAAATATCCACAAAGAAGAGTAGTGGTACTATTTAAGGCTTCTTTGTTTAATGGCATATCAACCTTTGTGGGTTTTTCAATGCCAAAAATATCCACAAAGAAGAGTAGTGGTACTATTTAAGGCTTCTTTGTTTAATGGCATATCAACCTTTATGGGTTTTTTAAATGAAAAATCCTGTTCATATTCAATTTGTAAGTGAATAGTTTGTAGGTAACTTTATTTTCAAATGAGTTCAAGCTCATTTGTTTACATACTTTATAAACAAATGGTTTGTAGATAACTTTATTGTTTTAATTTGCACAGAGTTCAGTGGTTTCAAGTATTGTTATCAAACACTAATAATTTTATTTAATATTCATCATTTGTTTGCATATGTTTTAAATAGTTTCAAGTATTGCTGTTTAACATTTATAATTCTATTTATCAGGTATTTCTATCTTATACAAACACTTTGCTCACTGCTTTATAGTTTCAAATAAATAATAATGATTATCCTCAGTAAATGATTGAACAGTCCTATTTGACCCATAGACGAGATCCTAACAGGTCCTACCACTCTGGATCAGAGTGGACCAGGGAATAATGGCAACAAAGAGGTACACTACACTCTCCAAAGGTCTAGAAGTGGAGCCACACCACCATATGCAGGGGTGTCCTCGTGGTGTAATGGTTAAAGCGATGAACTGCGGAATCGTAGCACGCAAGTTCGTACTCCAGTCGCACTATTACGTTCACTTTCGGGCAAATACCCTTGGGAAAGGTATGAACCCCCTTATTCTCCCTCCAGCTATGGGTAAATAGTAGGACGAACTAGGTTCTTCAGCCTTGGTGAGGCAACTAGTCTAGGAGAAGGAAAACTCTGAATTCAAACCTGTTAAACTCCGCTTAAAAATTGACCTTGTGTCATATCCTGCCCGAGCGGAGGGGTTGGTAAATAGTACCATATGTAGTTTAGTGTCAGACTCAGGACACCTCTTTTCTTAGGGTTTTTTTTTTCAACACTCCTGTTTAGACAATACAATTAGTGTATTCTCAATCGCAATAACTATATTTAATCTCAGGCTCATTTCGTTAAATAATAAATAAACAAATATAAATAAAATGTATCACTTAATTGCATGTCAAATTGTCTGTGGTTAATTTATGCCTAGAGGTTAGGGAATCACATTCATCATATACTGAAATTCACATTTTTGTGTAGTTGTTTCTCAAGAGGTTTTTATTGCACATGGTTCTATCAAATAGGAATAATTTTTAAACATTTATTTGAACCATAGATGTCACCTTCACAGGTGTAATCACTCCAGGTCAGAGTGGAACTGGGAGTAATGACAATGAAAGGATACTCCCTACTTCCCAGAAATGTAGCCTCATCATCAGCTGTAGTTTACTATCATTACTCAGGACACTCTAGTTTTTTTGGTGTAAGTGTGTGTGTGTGTGTGGGGGGGGGGTCTTACTCTAAGTCCAGATGACAAAATAGAATAAATGAAATGAAATATTAATTCGTTGGTATTTAGTAATACCAACAAATACTATTTTAAATAGTTGATAGCTTGTGAAAAAATTGCACTAAATGTAATTTCTTGATTTTATTTCAAATTTCAAAATATTTCCTATATTATTATATAAAATATTCTCCAGTGAATTTTACCTTCTATTTTGCCATCAGCACAAAATTTCTTCTGTGACAATTTCAGAGTCCGTTTCTTTCCATCTCTTATTTCACTCACCTGGAGAAAGAGAGAGGGGGAAAAAAAAAAAAAAAGAAAAGAAAAGAAAAGAAAAAAGCATATAAATTAATCAGTTAAAATCTAATTCTACTTTACCATATTTCAGTTATTGTTCAATTTCTGTGAATATCCTTAAACTCTTCTGGTTCTATAAGATTTAGGTTTGGCTTAGTTTCTTTGTTTTAATGGCACATCAACCTTCGTGAGTTATTTAATGCCAAAGCCATCCTTCTAGAAGAACAGCAGTGATGTTATTTAACCCAGAGCTGGGAGGATAAGGGGGTTCATACCTTTCCCAAGTGTAACGTTACACCCTCACCCCCACCACATTTTAGATCAGTCTTCTAACCATTCCACTTCTTAGCCGGCCGGTGATCAACTAGTGGCTGAGGGGGTAATGCACATTTCTTTACCGCTACAAGAATACGATCGAGGAGGAAATAGAAGGACAACGAACAAACACGAACAAAGCTTGGGGTTAACCAAGAGCAGAAGGAGGTATGCAACACTTCATTTTCGTGTGCGGACTATCGCTAGCGTGGGTTACTAGCGAAAATTCCACAAGCAGTGGAATGCCGACATCTTTTGACTCAATCTTCTTCGCTGGACCCTATCTTGTCTGCTACTGTCTCCGGAGTCGACCGCATCTCTCCGTGGTTCCACGCCAACTCTCTGCTGTCCAGTCGCCAACTCTCACTCAGCTCCTTTGTCCAGCCAACTCTCATTCGCGTCCTCTTACCACTTCCGGATACGGCGAGATTTCAGGTCCAAAAATCCTTTGTCTGGTTTCGCGCCGAAACAGACAAAGGAATCGTCTGCTCAGGCCACCCATATAGTGCTACATAAGGGTATTTGTCTGAAAGTGAACGTAATAGCACAACTGGAGTTCAAACTCACTTACTACAATTCCGCAGTCCAGCGCTTTAACCATTACACCACAAAGACACCCTCCTCTATAAGATTTAATTAAAACCAATGCAGAATGAATTGAACTTGGAAATATGATCAATGCAAACACACACACCACACACACTACATATTAGTCATCCACATACAGACTGTTTTGTTGTATCACAACTCTTCAGCGTGGCTAAACACAAGATTCTTGAAGCTGGGATCGAAACCTGGCTGACTCATACGCCAACCAAAGATTCGACTGTACAGCCACAAGGAAACTAGTCGTAAGCAAAGGAATTTTAAACGCTTACGTATCACTTTTGTTTTGTTTACATATATCCGCTTAACGGCTACCAAGAACTCAATTCATTCGAAGAGCCTTGCCTTATGCGAGTAGCAACTGTTACTTCCTAATGTAACAGAACTGAGAAAAGAAATGAGTTTAATTTTATAATTAATATTGGTACTTCACAAAACACTGATAAAAAATAAATTAAAAAAAAAAAATTAGAATGGTTTATAAAACTGGAGCTTATAAACAATATAAGTTTCTGAAGTTTAAATGTGATTGAAACCATTGGCCTAATGAGTAGAGTGTTTGCTAATGGTCCGGGAGACTGGGGTTCAATCTCAGGTTGAGTCATACCAAAGACTCAAAAAAAAAAAAAAAAAAAAAAAAAAAAAAAAGGTACTTGATGCCACCATGCTTAGCACTATAAAGTAAGGATCAAGAGTAAAGTAGAGCAATCCTTGGAATGGAGTATCCCCCTTCCCCTACACCTCGGTGTAGTAGCTATTGAAAAGAGAGCCTTCAGATCACCTTCAATTAAGGTAGCCAAATTTATTTATGTAATAATAAATGTGACCCAGTTGCCTGGCTGCTTCTTATTGTGCATATTTAATTGCGTCATCTTGTATTCTGTTGCATATCACAATGCACAAGCACGAGAAACAGTTGTGGTCAGAAATATAAAGAAAAAGACAAGACAAACAAGATTTGAAAAACTGGACTTGCTGATGAAACGTGTGGAAATTTTTCTAGCTCTGTCCGCCCACCTCTAGCATGCAGCATGAGTTCAACTAGCCATTGCCATATCTGGTCACCACCAACAAACTGCCTCCTCTCTGCTCAAAATCATCTCTTTGATAACCAACTGACTCCACTCACAGATAATCTCACCAGCGTGCATATATATATATATATATATATATATATATATATATTTACCAACCCCTCCGCTCGGGCAGGATATGACACAAGGTCAATTTTTAAGCGGAGTTTAACAGGTTTGAATTCAGAGTTTTTCCTTCTCTTAGACTAGTTGCCTCACCAAGGCTGAAGAACCCCGTCTGCCCTACTATTTTACCCATAGCTGGAGGGAGAATAAGTGGATTCATATCTTTCCCAAGGGTATTAGTGCAATGTGAAATGCTAACAGTCTCGTCCAGGTATTGAACTCGTATCACCGTGTCCATTTCCTACGATGATAACCATTACACTACAGGCACCGCCAAATATACAGGGGTAAATCTTCCCAATTTTTGAACAACACAGACCACCACTACCACAAAAAAAGAAAAAAGGGAGGATGATAATAAAATTCAACTCTTTCAAGTTTCAGCCTCAGTGGTCTTGTTGCATATTGACCATTGACCGAGATGTCAAACAGATTCTCTACACAGGATGCACCTGTGAAAACAAGCGGAAGCAGTTACGTGGTTGGGCGGAAATGTGTGGGCGTTATGAAATGATATATGCAGGTGCCCATGTGAGATACAGACAGCGCGAGTCTTGAGTCAGTCTCACTTGCAGCAGAACAGTCAGTCACAGGAACACCAAGGAGTGACTGGGTGCCATGCTGGGGCAGTGTCCCATAGAGCGGCTAAAAAGAAGTTATGGGTCAATACGGCAGCCTCCATTCATCTGTGTCTGTCTCGCACACTACAGAAGCTTAGACTCCAAAAAGAATAAAGAAAGTTATGTTTTTATAACCAAGTGTTGTGGTTTCTTCCCTCCTCATGAGTATATAACATTTTCAACCTTATCTGACCATCTCCAGTCAAGATATTCATTGAATTCTCCCAGTTTTTCTCAACCAGCATCGACACACAAAATACATCTAACCACATGATCATACTTGCAACTAAATATATATTTACTCAGGCATCTAAAAGTCTAGTGACACACCTCCGCATAGAGATACATACTCCTACATCGGTATATACTTATCCATATCATCTGGCCTACTATTATATGGACACACACACATCTAACTATATATCTAAAAGGTCTATAGTGTCATACAAAGACATGAATTATAAAGTCATTATATTATATACAGAATAAAGAAAGTTTTAATGAGCTATAAAAACTCCCAATGGGATACTGAAACCTAGAAATTAACACATAATTTTGAAAACAAAAATTCTGATACAAATCATTTACTTTGATATATATAAGATCTCTGCCACAAATTACAGATATTAGTTGATTATCTATTGACAAGTTAAATCTTGAATATATAAATATCAAAAGAAGCACCATTTTCGTAAATCAAATATTGATTACCTAAGTATGTTTTTCAAAACTACTTTTAAAACATTAAATATTTCTTATAAGTTCACATATGATAATGTAAGAAAGGTATTCATAATATTACTGTACTTACTTTATTCTTGACAACACCTTTGCTTAGAATAAATAATAAATAAATAAAAGAGATATTAATTTGACAACTATCATTTTTTGGTGAGTTGTTGGTTGGTTGGGTTTTATGACATATCAACCTTTGTAGATTTTTTAACGCCAAATTCATTTTTTATGCAAAGTCCGTTCTATTTCAAACAATTCAGTTTAGCATGAGTACACATTTTAATTGTCAAAAACATTTCTATTTCAAATGATTCAGTTTATTCAAACTGTTCTAATTCAGCTAATTCAGTTTAGTATAAGTACAGATTTTGTTTACACACAGTTAAATGTCAAAACGGTTCTATATTTAGTGTATGTACAGTTTCAATGTCAAAAACAGTTTCATTTTAAAAAATTCAGTTTAGCATAAGTACACAGTAAAAAAGTACACAGTTTAATTGTCAAAAACATTTCTATTTCAAGCTATTCAGTTTAGTCAAACAGTTCAGTTTAGCATAAGTATGCCGTTAGTTCTATTTAACCCATAGATAGGGCCCTATCAGGTGCTACCACTCAGGGCCAGAGTGGACCTGGGAGCGATGGCAATGAAGGGGTACTCCACATTCCCCAAAGCCCCAGCATTACTGGAACTTCACTAGATTGTTTAGTGTCATATATAGGACACTTATTGGGGGAGGGGGTCTTACCCCCCCTTGTCGATGTGCAGTCGGTGTATTCTACAGTCCCAGCCGACTGAGAAGTTTGTTGGGTTGTTTAATCAGTTAAAATTACTTTAAAACAGAATTTGATTTAACTTTTTAGTCCAGGTAAAAAGCATGGTAATGTTAACCTCCAAGCTGAACTTTGGCTCATTTACCAGAACTTGTCTAAAAAAAAAAAAAAAAAAAAAAAAAAAAAAAAAAAAAAAAGGTTTGGCTTTGGGTTAACCTTACTACACTTTTAACCTTGATTATTTGATTAAATTTACTTTTACAGAAAATAATTCATACACTTTCAAAGAGGAAATTTTCCTAAAAGTCATAAAAGATTAATAACAAAAAATTTGAAAATAAATCAAACATACCAAGTTATAGCGAAAATCAATTAATCTTATTATGGAAAAATTTAAGGTTTAATTAAAATTTTTATCCAGAAATCCTAGGACTAATGAGATACCAAAAGTAACAGAAAAATTATTAATTTGAATAACGACAATGATTTTTTCTTTCTTTTTTCTTTTTAAAACTCAAGCAAATATAAAATCAAATTATGGTAATTATCTTACATTTATAACTGGGTATCCCATCTGAGACGTCCAAGTACTCATCACTGCTTTGATAGGTTTCCCACTGGCTGACTCAAGACAATTCCACAAATCCTCTGTAGCAGCATTCTTGTATTTGAATTTGGTTAAGTAGTGGTTCATGCCTTTCCTGAAATCCTATCAATACAAAATCATCAAATAATATACATTCATATACAAGAGGAGGAAACAACTAGAATCTTCCCTTTCCTATGGATGGAGGGTATGAGTATATATTAATATTTACTTCTTTAAAAGGCCAATTTTGGTAGCCATGAAATGCAAAAAAAATCATGTTTTAATTGCAAATAAAAAAGAGGAAGTACTCTATGATTTGTACAATAGTTTATATTTACCCAATCCCTCCCCCATGTGCAAGATTCAACACCAGGTCAGTATTAAGTAGAGTTTAACAGTTTTTCTTCTAGACACCAGTCACCCTACCAAGGCCAAAAAGCCTTGTCTGCCACACAATTTAACCATATCTGGAGGGAGAATAGTTGGATTCATACCTTTCCCAAGGTTGTTAGCATTATGGGAAATGCAGACAGCCTTGTCCAGGATTTGAACTCTGATCACCGTATCAATTTCCAATGATGATATTCATTATTCAACAAGCACACAATAGTTATCTCCTTTGAGAAATTGTAAATGCAGATGAGTGTGAATGCTGCTTCAACCCCATTATCAAATTTAAAATTGGATTAGAAATTGGTTTATTTTATAAGATTGGTTTAGTTTGGTTTTATGACATATCAACCACCATTGTAGGTTTTTTAATGCAGAATCTGGTTTATTCATATATATTAGATATATTTGGTTTGGTTAGATTTTATGGCATATCAACCATTGTAGGTTATTTAATGCCAAATCTGATTTATTCATATATATTTGATATATATGATTTGGTTTGGTGGGGTGGGGTTTTATGGCACATCAACCATTGTAGGTTATCTAATACCAAATCTGATTTATTCATATATATTTGATATATATGATTTGGTTTGGTGGGGTGGGGTTTTATGGCACATCAACCATTGTAGGTTATTTAATGCCAAATCTGGTTTATTCATATATATTAGATGTATATAATTTGTAAACATAAGCCAAAGTTAAATGCTTTCAAGTATTGCTATGTATCATCAACAATTCAATTAAATATCAATCATTTGTTTGCACACAGTTAAATCATCAAACAGTTATATTTCAAAGAATTCAACTTAGCCTAAGTCATTTGTTTGCACTCAGTTTAAATGTCAATTCTATTTGACCCATAGATAGGACCCTATCAGGTGCTACCAGTCCAGACAAGAGTGGACCAGGGAGCAATGGCACTGAAAGGATACTCTGCATTCCCTAAAACTCTAGCATTACTGGAACCTTGCCATCAGATTGTTTAGTGTCCAAATCAGGACACTCGTTTTATTTATTTTGGTGTGTGTGTGTGGGGGGGGGACTTACCCCACTCTGCAGAGATGCAGTCTATGTATTCTACAGCCCCAGCTGACTAGGCTGTTATTTTATTAGAGTATTTTAATACTATTGCACTAACAAGAAAAAAAAAAAAAAAAAAAAAAAATCTAACAATAAAAATGCTATTTTTGTTCTATTAGAGTAATGTCCCAACAAAAACTGCATTAATATAATATAGATTTGTATAAAGAAAATATTGTAAATAGTGAGTTTTTTTGTTGGTTTTTTTTTTTGATAATGCATTTATATATCAACAAATTTCTTTGGACACATCTTCAGTGATCTTTCTGAAATTTTCAAGAGTTTCAGGTCTTTCTGACTCAGCAGGAGCTGATTACTAAAAACAAAAACCAAATAACTTGTGTCCAGATGATCAGTTACGACTTTATCCATCATTTTCCTCATTTGAGTCATAAATTATCATATGATGACAAAATACAAATCAAGTGTCAATGAAAACTATGAAAAATGTCAAATTGAAAAGACAGTAGAAATTCTATCAAAACACAAGGAAAATAAAAATTGAAACTTTTCTGCATAATTCATATTCCTTCAATGTGTTAATTTTTGAGAACTTAGAATTATTTCTTGGAAGGCAACGCTTTTAACAGAACAGTTATCATTGTAGAATTGGAATCAGCAACCCAAGCTCAAATCCTGGAAGAGGATGTTCAAGTTTCACTGCTCTTAAAAAAAAAAAAAAAAAAAAAAAAAAAGAAGGCATGAATCTATCTCTTCTCCCCATACCCAGTTATGAGTAAATAGTTGGGTAGACTGGTTTATGCAATCAGTCTAGAAGAAAACTAAATTCAAACCAGCTTTATTCTTCTTAAGAAAATTGACCTTGAGTCACATTTTGCCAATGGAGGAGGGAGTGGGTAAATGTCTAATTTTTGGTTGAACTTATTATTGAAAAAATAATATCCCTTAATATATAAGACTTACATCATCTTCAATGTAGTTGTGCAACATACGAATGACAGAAGCTCCTTTGCAGTAGGAGATGGCATCAAAGATTTCATCAACTTCAGATGGATGACCAACAGGAACCTGAAATGAAGATAGATATATTACTTCAAGATGCTATACATCATGCGATCAACAGATCTATCGTAACATTGATTATGAAACGACTAATATAACAAAAATGTTATTTAAAAAAATAAATAAATAAATAAATATAAAAATAACTTAGTGTAATTTAGAAAATAATCCTTAAATGTAGCCAAGGTTGTACGGATGAATAATTGTCTTGGTTTGGTTTTATGGCCTATCAACCACTGTAGGTTATTTAATACCAAATCTGGTTTATATATATATATATATATATATATATATATATATATATATGATTTGTAAACATAAGTCAACAAAGTTATATGCTTCCAAGTATTGCTATCTATCACTAATAATTCAATTAAACATCAGTCATTTATTTATACATAGTTAAATGATCAAACAGTTCTATTTCAAACAATTCAATTTAGCATAAGTCACTTGTTTGCACTCAGTTCAAATGTCAAACAGTTCTATTTGACCCATAGATAGGACCCTATCAGGTGCTACCACTCAGGGTCAGAGTGGAACTGGGAGCAATGCCAATGAAGACGCACACTGCATTCCCCAAAGCTCCAGCCTAACTGGAGCCTCACCATCAGATTATTTTATGTCATATCCAGAACACTCGTTGGGAGTGGTCTCACCCCTCTGCAGAGATTCAGTTGACATATTCTACAGCCCCAGTCAACTGGGCTATATTGTCTTGGGTATAAGCCATAAAAAAACTTCCTGTTTGAAATAAACAACCATCAACATTGTATTCTGGGAAAAATGAATCTCCTAAATACTTTAAAAAACCTAAGCCATTTAATGTGATGTCTCCTCAAAGGAAAAGGACATCTTGTCAAAGTTGGAGTTACAATTTGAATTTACATGTTTGGAACTTCACCCTTTCTAGATTTAAAACCAAACTGAATAATATAATCTTTATTGACTCAGGACTTAATACCAATCATTTGTGAGTTCACTGGAACCAAAACCCTTTTCACAAGTTTATTATTTTGATAACCATTTAATATGTCACATCTTCCAACAAAGTATGCATTAATTTTTTTGGTCAAAATAGATAAACTTTAAAAAAGCACAGTCAACAATAAGGATGAGAAAATAAGGTAAACAGGATGAAACATAATTGAAGGTAAAAATATTTTAGTATTTAATCAGTTCTTTCTGCTATAATATCTGATCTAAGTAAAAAAAAGTTTTCATTGAAATGTTCAGTTCAAGTTGGCAATTTATTTTGCAGTCTTGACCATTCCTTTTGATTCTTACAAGATGATTGATTGATTTTAACAACACATCAACCCATTTGGTATTATTTTATGCCAAGAGATTAGTTAACTGTGTACATTGTACATTTATATCTAATTTTTTATGCAATAGTTTAACTATTTTTGCATATAGTTATATAACAAATATTCCTATCCAATACAAATAATTTGCAAACATCTATTTGAGTAATTATTCCTTATTTAATAGTGACATTTGCATACAGTTATATGGTCCCAAATATTCCTAAGACCAATAATTTACAAGCAATCATATGGTTTCAAGTAACTAATAATGATAATAATCCTTAGTAAACAATTATAGTTTCAAGTAACAATTTTTAATACAAATAATTTCAACATGGTTATAATATCAAGTATTCCTACTAAATATGAATTATTTTTTTAAACAGATCTATTTCACCCATGAATGGGTTCCTAACAGGTATGACCCCTCTTGGTCAGAGTGGACCTGGGAGTAATGTCAATGAAGGACTACTCCATCTTCTCTGGTATTGGAATTTCACTATCAGATGCAGTTTAGTGTCATACCCAGGAAAACATTTTTTTCATGGTCTTACCCCCTCCCCCTCCTGCAATGAGCGTATTCTAAGCCCTGCAGCTGATAGCAAGTCAGAGCAGAATGAGACTGCATGTAATTCTAAAGCAATTCTGCAAGAACTTAGCATTTCCATTTACTAGACTGATTCATTAATACTCTGCTATGATCCTGCCACATTCAGAAAGGGGAACAGATTAGAAGCCTAAAATGACCCAAAAGAAATACCTAAAACCAGCTGACTGGAGAGTGCAGAGAGGCTTTACATTTACAGCAGGGGTGTTATTCCTTTGATAATATAGAGGAAAGCTAATTACTCCCAATTTCTTACAAGCCTTTAAGGTGTCCTGAGTTCTATAGTGGACTGAGAAAAAAAAGCTAATGGGATAGGAAATTTAGATAGACACATCCCTTTTGGCAAGGCCTCAAGATGGCAACCAGTGTCCACACAAAGCTCATGAATGTAAGTTTTTGCTGTGTAAGAGGAGTCCATAGGATAATATTGCTTATGAGTTTGTCCCTGCTTCTCCAGCAGTCCCTAGCATGTCTTGCTAATCTTACTTAGATGGTTTGTGAGATGGGAACTAAGTGGCCGTACAGCTGCTGTTTTGTGGGGGTGCTGCATCTAAGATTTGTTCAAAATAGAACACAGCATCCTTATGTAGTTCTTAATTAAACAGCAGAAATTCAGCTTGTGTAGGTCAGTTTATAGATATATATATAATAAGATTAATGGTATTTACCTCAATTGGATGACTGGTGTGAAGGGCATCCAGCTTTAAAGCAGCTGCAAGGTCAGTGTTAACAAACTGAGTCCAAATTTCAAAATCTGGAAACAAGTTGTCAACACAGAGATACTCAATCCAAGAGGCAAAGCCTTCATTTAGCCACAAGTGGGTCCACCACTCCTGGAAAAATTAAATAGATATAAAAAAAATTAATTACAATAAAAAAATAAAAATTAAAAAAAATTAAGAAAGAAAAAACAAAAAACAAAACTTATCTTCAAAAAGAAAAAAATAAGAATTATCATTACCAAAAAAAAAAATACAATAGACATGCAAGTGCTCACATAATCATTGGTACTGAAAATAGACTTTGCATTCCAAATTCAACTTCTAGCAAATATAATTTGTATTAACTTCACATGAAATGACTTTTAAAAAATCCCACTCAGACCAAGTTTTCAGCAGGTACTTTTAATAATAGTAGTTTTCAAATAAATTGCTGTATAGCAAAACATTTATTTTGAAATACTAAAAAAAATAAAATACTATTAAATCTTTTAGTTGTTCAGTGATTAAAATTTAAAAAAAAAAAAAAATCTTCACATCCTTACAGAAGTACATTTGTAATATAAGAGGATTCCCTGTGGCATAAAAATGAAAGTACTGGATTCTGGCCTTAAAGTAAGATAGTTAAAACTCCAATCACACTTATCTTCACTTTCAGACTAATACCTTCAGGAAAGGTATAAACTCCTCTATCTCCCTAGCTTTAGATTAAACAGTATCACTGCTGTTCCTCTACATTAAATAACCCACAAAAAACTAAACCAACCTTATGATATTATTCTAAATAATCTCCACACGTTAACTATCTCTATCAACAGATTCTTTTAATCTCCCATAGATGATTAAAAAAAAAAAATTCATATTTCTATAAGAGCATCTTTATGAGAAAAGTAGAACTGATATTATGGACACAGGGGAAGATTCCAATAATGTATTGACTAGGATGGTGAACAGGTTTTGGTTTCTTTGTTTAATGGCATATCAACCTTTTCAGGTTATTTAATGCCAGAGCCATCCTTGGAGAACAGCTGTGATACTTTTTAAACTTAGCAAGTGGAATAAGAGGGTTCATGCCTTTCCCAAGGGTATTAGTTGTAGGATGGTGAACAGGTGGAGATTTTAAAATCATAATGCCATAAAAGAACTCTCAAGGAAAAGTTAACATGCTTTTTATAACGTGTTTATATAGTAAGTGCTTACCATAGTAACAAGGTTACCAAACCACATATGTGCCAACTCATGACCGACAACCAGAGCTACCAACTGACGGGAAGTAGCAGAAGAATTCTCTGGGTCAATAAGGAGGGCATTTTCTCTGTAAGTGACAAGACCCCAATTTTCCATGGCACCTAAAATAATAGATGGAATAAGTTTAGAATTTCTGAACATTTGAATACAGCATTCATCCTGAATTTAAGGGTTAATTTCAGGCTGACCAATCCATTATATAAAAAAAAAAAAAAAAAAAAAATTATATATATATATATATATATATATATATATATATATATATATATATGTGTGTGTGTGTGTGTGTGTGTATAAATATCAAAGACAATTAATATTGAATATAATTTATAAGTAAGAGAAGCATTTAATAAAAAAATTAAAAAATCATTTCCTGGAACTCTGAAGAATATTGAATATCCCTTTACAGTCATTATTTCAAAGTCTACTCTGACCCAGGATGGGTCCCATTTATGGGTCAAATAGTATTGTTCAGTCATTTACTAAGGATTATTAGTTATTTGAACCATACAGTTTTGTGCAACCAGGGTTTGGCATTAAAAAACCTACTAAGGCTGATATGCCATACGACCAAACCAAACCAGGATATGATTCAGCATTGTGTTTAATAGCCACCAAGTGTGATCTTTAAACGGGTTAGCCTTACAATCAATGGCAAGTGAGTTTTGGTTTTCTAATGTGCCTTGGGCAGGAATAGCTTAGCAGAGCCAATCTCTCTCCAAGTCTATCACTGATTTGATTTTAGAATTTTCCTTCTTCTAGACTGGTTGTCATATCAAAGTTAAAGAGTCCAATCTGCCTTACTATTTACCCATAACTGGATTCATATCTTTCCCAAGGATACTAACACAATGTGAAATTTGAATAGCCTCACATTCAGGATTTAAACTCTGGAAGCTAAGTTCATTTCTTATAATGATAACTGTTATACCATCAATGCTTCCATATAATAGTCATATTTTAGATTATTTGCAAGGCTTCATCTAGCATTAAATGCTTCTCTTACTTATAAATCATATATGTGTGTGTGTGTGTGTGTGTGTGTGTGTGTGTAGTTTGGCAGCAGTCTTTCATTCAAACATGTTTGATTAAATAATAAAGACATTTTGTCGATATAATAAACCTCCAACCTAATTATTTCCAATACATTAAAGCAACCCGAAATGATGGCCTATGAAAGGTTCGAAAGTGCTCGGGACAATTTTGGTAAATTCATCAACCAATTACAACCTGAAACCAAGACACTTATCAGGAAACTTGAAAGATCTTAAATTATATAGACAAAATGTATCTTTCATATATATATATATATATATATATATATATATATATATATATATATATATATATATATATATGTATATATTTGCTAGGCCTCACCTTGCATTAAATGCTTCTCTTACTTATAAATCATATTCAATATATATATATGTTTTTAGATTATTTGCAATGCCTCATCTAGCATTAAAGATTAGAAAGCAATTTATGAATAGATGAATGACCCCCTAATTTTTACATAGCAATATATAAAATCACCTTTTTGTGGAAAAAAAAGTAGGAGTCATTCAACTCCTACTTTTTTTTCCACAAAAAGGTGATTATGAAAGTATTTACACCAGTTATTTATGAAATTAATAGGACTCACCAGAAAGAAAATCTGGAATAGCAATGAGGTCAATTTTAGGCAGAGGGTAAGCAATCTGGAAATATTCTTTGTAGAATGGGAGAGTTTTTACTGTCACCTAAAGACAAACAGAAAAGAAAAGTGTTTATATATTATATCATATTATATACATAACAAAAAAACAGTGTTCAAATGCAAACATTCTTTCATAAAATTCTTCAGTTTTTATTAAGGTGAGTTAAGTTTTACAATACAGGGTGTTTTACATTGTTGAAACAAAGCAGTGACCTCTCAGATATTCCCTGTTGACTTTATTCTCTTTCTCTATTCAGATTATTACTAGGAAATAGTTAATATTTTGATATATTATCCCTTGGCAGAGATGCAGTCAGTCTATTCTACAACCTCAGACAACTGAACTGGACATTTTTTATTCATGTTTGAGACTTAATACTTGCAGATCTTAAAATTTCGCCTTTTTACCTTCCCATAAATGTAATTTCCATTACTCTATCATTTGTAGTTCTTACTTTGAGCTCGATCATTTTGCTTCAAGAATTGTGAAACATACTGTTTTGGTAATAATGCGAGGCACAATTCAGCAGCTCAAGGTGCTTTTTCCAAGGCTGTGAAGGTAACAAACCACACTGGACTGTGCAATGCCAACTCACCTGATACTCTCCAAGTGCTACTAGCCAGAGTTGCCTTTATGGCTTGGAGAACAGCCTCATAATCCATTGTTTTAGGCCTACCTGAATTTGCTTGACTGTTAAAGTACTTGTAAAGTTGGCAACCATAGTCGAGGGTGACCCAAAGTCTCCCTTTTCAATAGCTACTACACCAAGGTGTAGGGAAGGGCACTACTCCTTTCCCCGGATTTCTCCACTTTACCCTTGATCCGTACCTTATAATGCTGAGGGTTAAGCAAGGAGGCATCAAGTACCATTTTTAAAGTCTTTGGTATGACTCCAGGACCATTGGCGAACACTCTAACCATTATGCCAATGTCCACTTCAAGTACTTGTAACCTGAGCAAAATTTCTTCAATCATCTGGTTATTGTTCTGTAATCAACTGCACCTTCACTTTCTGCACAATAAATGTTTTTGGTTGCTTCTATAGTATTATGGCCAAGTTCAAACCCATAAAACCTAAAGTTATTAAATTAGACTAAGTTACACATTTATTTATGCTACTTTCAAATCACACACACACACAGAGTGAAGCAATGCACAATGTTAACGCATCAACTACCAATCACAACAGCTATCTAGGGACAGCTTGAACTGCTTTGGTCACTTTATATATCCACTGCAAATTAGGAAATATCAAAATATTGCAAAACTTTTGACTCACGCGAGTACATCTATACTATTAGCAATCAAGATGGGATGATTTGCTCTCCCAAGAATTATCTATTCATTGAAAGAATTAACAGACTGACATCAACATTAACTAGGAAGGTGCTGAAGGTGCACACAATGCAACAGTAATCATTGGGGCACATCCAGTGCAACAGTAATCATGAAGGTACACTCAGTGCAAATGTAATCATGGAGATGCACCCAGTGCAAGAGTTATCTTCAGTAGAAATAAAATCCAAGTTCAAATCCAGGACATGGCTTTTTGTCTTTTACTTTGCATGAATAACCTTTGAAAAGGCATGAATCTGTTCTTCCCCTAGTTATGAGTAAATAGTTGAGCAAACTAGGTTCTTTTGCCTTCCTTGGGCTACCAGTCCAAAAGAAAAACTGAATACAAACCAGCTGTACTCTGCTTAAAAATTAACCTTGTGTCACATCCTATCCATGGTGAAAGAATTGGGTAAATACATCAACTATGAAGTTATTATGTAGATCTCAATGACAGACAAGACAAAATCAGAAGTAGCATCTTAAATCTGAATGCAAATACATTTTTTCTGGTCCTTGAATATCTATAAGATTTATCAGAAGGATGTTTGGGAAGTATCCAACCATTTTGAATATCTTAAAAACTGGCTGTGCAGCTTTGATACATTAAGTAAACCACCATCATTATAAACAAGATGTGCTGACAGCAAGGATTCCTTTGACTCTTTCCTGCCATCCATCCCTATCATCCATTGCTCTTGGCAGGTCATCTAGACGGCATCCAGTGTTTGCACAGAATTGACTATTGTAACACAGCAAAAATGGCACATCATAAGAGTTTTGTTAGCACAATGGTATTAAAATACTCTAAGAAAATAAAGCATAAGGTAATCCAACCGGCAATTTCTAATAATAGTGAGGAGGGTCAGTATTTACACTCACTCTAAATCATTATAGTGTCCTTGGTATGACACTAAACTGCATTCAATAGTGAGGCTACATTTCGAGAGCACTGCAGTGTGAAGTCATTCCTTCATTTCCATTACTTCCAGGTCCACTCTGACCCAGAGTAGTAGTATCTGTTAGGGTCTCATCTCAGGCTCATATAAATCTGTAAACTATTAGTATAGTAATACTTAACACTATCTAACTGTGGCTAATTATTTGTATTAAGAATAGTTACTTGACACTATAATTGTTTATAAATGATTATAATTGTTAAATAGGAAACCATATATGTATTTGCCTAACTTTTCACAAGCAGGATGTGAAACAAAGCTAATTCTATAAGTGGAGTTTAACAGGTTTGAATTCAGAGTTTTGCATCTCCTAGACCAGTCTGCCTAACTATTTACCCATAGCTTGAAGGAGAATAGTCGGATGCATACCTTTTACAAGAGTATTAGTGCTAACTGAAATGCAAACAGCTCATCTAGAATTTGGACTCAAGTTGCCGTTTCCATTTCCTGCAACAATAACCATTACACCGTGAACACCTACTCTTGAAACCATGTTTCAAAAAAGATTTCAGCATAAAGTAACCCAACAAGGGTTGACATGATGTAAAGCTGAAAGTGAATGTAATAGCATGACTGGATGATTTGGTTTGGTTTTATGGCATATCAACCATGGTAGGTTATTTAATGCCAAATCTGGTTCATACATATATATTAGATATATATGATTTGTAAACATAAGTCAACAAAGTTAAATGGTTCCAAGTATTGCTATGTATCACTAATAATTAATCTAAATATCAGTCATTTGTTTACACACAGTTAAATGATCAAACATTTCTTTTTCTAACAATTCAATTTAGCATAAACCATTTGTTTGCACTCGGTTTAAATGTCAAACAGTTCCATTTGATCCATAGATAGGACTTGGAGTGGACCTGGAAGTGATGGCAATGAAAGGATACTCTGTATTCTCCAAACCTCCAGCATTACTGGAGCATCACCATCAGATTTTTTAATGTCATATTCAGGACACTCAATGGTGAAGGTGGGGGTGACTGGAGTTCAAACTCACTCACTATGATGTCCCAGTCCAGCATGTTAGCCACTACACTACAAGAACTCCTTTACTTAATGAGGATATACATATCTATAAATTTATACTTACATCTAAGGCAAACTGTCCTTGTTCTTTTTTGCCAAGAGGAGTATATACTCTGACAAGGACCCCATCAGCATCCTTGGCCTCTAAATAATCAAATTGGCCAACAACAAATGCTAGCAAATAAGTTGACATTTTTGGTGTTCTTTGAAATGTAACCATTTTCAGCTGAGAATCAGTTTTGTGTGGTACTTCCTTAATTTGAGGCTGAAAGTAAACAAAAAGAAACAATAAGACATGGACACTGATTAAAGACATCTTGAAAAAAATTTTAACCCTTATCTTACTAATTCCAACTTCTTCTGACCAATCAGAATGCTTTGTTTTTGTTGTACTCCCTACATAATGGACTCGCTCTCCTCCATAAATACACGTCAACGAGAGCGTCAGATGGAGTTCACCAATCAGTGTGACACAATCACGTGTGATATCATTTACCTAGTGGACGGATAGTCACTACCCTACTGGACTTTCAGCTTCCTATCAACTAACTACTGTTTAACCAGGTTCACTTGTATCTTGTTTCTGTTACTTGAATATATATGTTTTCTATCAATCCTTTTTGTGTTCCCTGTGTCTTTCTTTTGTCAGCATCACAACAGTTTTGATTAAAAACTTATTAGTAAACTTGGAATATTTTTGCCAGAGAATCCCCTTAATCACTCACTGTTTTGAACCAAGACATTTTTTTTTTAACAAAAAGTGTTATTTGTCTGATTTTTCATATCCATAATTACAACTGATCATGTCCTGAACTTGAAATTTTACAGCCTTTTGACAGCATGTGCTTTTGACTTAAATTAAAATAGCTCAAGTATTTGTTTAGTTAGAGGTCAAGCCTTGGATTAAATTTGGTTATATTATAATCTCTGTTGTGAATCAAAAAAAAAAAAAAAAAAAAACATTGAATGGTTATAAATACTAATTCTTAGTATATGAAAAAAATAAGTCGGATCCTAACTGAGTACTTAAATTTTGACCTTATGCCAAATTGACTTAGATTGGTTGGTGTTTTATGGCATATAAACCCTTGTGAATTATTTAATGCCAAATCTTGTTTTTTTAGATATACATATCTTTTGTAAATAAATAGTTAGTAGGTAACTATTTTAAAACAAGTTTTTAGAGCTCATTTGTTTGCACACAGTTTAATGGTTTCAAGTATTGCTATTTGACATAATTCTATTTATCAAGTATTCCTATGTGATATAAATAATTTGCACATAGCTACATGTTTTCAAATAACTAATAATAGTAATCCTTAGTAGATAACTGAACAGTTCTATTTGACCCATAGATGGGACCCTAACAGATACTACCATAGTGGACTTTGAAGCAATAGCAATGAAAGGGTACTCCACATTCCCCAAAGCTCCAGAAGTAGAGTCTCATCATCAGATGCAGCTTAGTGTCATATCCAGGGTACTCGTTGAGGAGTCTTACCTCTCTGCAGAGGCAGTCAGCATATTCTACAGCCCTACTGACAGAGCAAAGGTAGACTTGGTAAATGTTATTTATCAGCTTAGAGCCAAGTGGTTCTCAAAACTTTATTCTATGACCAAAACACTAAGCAATAAATTTGATTTATGGAGCAGACCAACTGTTTACTCCATTAAAATACAAATATACTAGCTGAGGTACTCATGTTACAGAGCCATACATGAATATGTGAAATGTACATAAAATGTTCATAACTCATACATAGATAATATAGGAATCCCGAAACACGAAAAACACTTACGACTTCTTAGTTCAGGTACAAAACTTTTTATTACCTTTGAGTTAAAGGTAATTCGACATAAGGAGAGTGATACACACTCTTTCTATGCTGACTTTTCCATCTGCCCCCCGCCGCAAACTACTGGTCTGATCTCGGTGAGCCCCAAAAGTCAACCGTCTTCTCGGACACTAAAACTCAACTAACTGACTTTTCTCAAATCCCCGAAATCCTCTGCGCACGCTTCCAGTGCATGACGTCATTTACCCCCCCCCGGTCCCATTTTCTATCTGGGATTTTTATTTTGACATATCTGAATGGCACGTGAACACCTGCGCTCATGTTGCACCTAACAAACCCATGCGCTAAGCGAAAGGTTCTCAGCCTAACTAAACCGGAAGGCAAGATATATAAAACGAAATCCCTCGGCCATTATATTACACTCATCTTCATTGGGTAAAAAAAGTAGAGAACTGGATCTTCAATTACAATTAATAATTTACACTAAACAATTACAAATGTAATAGGGAGACTTAATCTTATCTTGTACCAATGTCATCACATGCAATAGCTGTGGCCTGGAAATGACCCTGACTCATTAAATGCTCTCGATGAATAAAGCAATTTGCAGTCTAATCTACAACTGAATGATAATTTTGTAGGGGGTCATCATTTGAACTTAACATCATTTTTTAATTATCTGAATTGTCAATAAAACATAACTATGAAATGCTGATAAGAATCCTTCACTCCTTCCTAAACAGAAGCATTAATATCATCATTGACTGCTGTCACCATAGGAACTTGATGAGTTCATAGCTCATCTAGAAAATTAATAAAAATATACAACAGTAAGGCTGATTACTAAAAGGACTTGTTTCAAAAGTACATCCTGTCGATATAGTATCCAATATGATGTGAAAAACAAGAGGAGATAGGAAAGATGAACAATGATGAGGAAGACAGGAAAAAAGTCTTGATAAAAATAAAACAAAATACTTACCATGTTTGAAAGACCTATCATTTCTTGGGGCACGACTAAGGTGACGTCAAATGTGGCTTTGAATGCAGGTTCATCCCAACAGGGAAATGCACGCCGAGCATCGGTAGACTGAAGAAAAAGTGTAGGGGGGAAAATTTTTTTAAATTGAAACGGAAGAAAAATGAGTGTTAAAGAGATGGGGAAATTTTCTTTGGATGTCACTGTTTTATATATATATATATATATATATATATATATATATAAATAAAAAAAATCAATTTTAGTAGGGTGGGTCAAAAGTTTTACAATATTTTGTTATATGTTAGTTTGGAGCATGTATATCAAATGACCATAGCAATTCAAGCTATGGTTGATGATACCGTGTTAGTTGGTGCGTTAACACGTCATGCATTGCTTCACTCTGTGCGTGATTTGAAAGCAGTATAGAGGAATGCATAATATCATCTAATTAAGGAACTTACGTTTTACATGTTCGAACTGGGCTATAATGTTGTGGAAGCAACCAAAAAAATTTGTTGTGCAAAAAGGAAATGGTGCAGTTGATCACAATACAGTAACTAGATGGTTCAAGAAATTTCACCCAGGTAGGCCTAAAACTGAATTTTAATACTGTACTCCAAACCATAGAAGCAAATTTGGTAAGTGACACTAGGAGAGTATCAGGCAATATGGAGAACATAAAAAGCATCACAAATGCCACAGCTTCACACCATATCAAAAGAAAAGTTTTAGAGGTGCTTTAACCAATGGAAAACTCACAAAAATAAGAGTGTTGAATGCCAAAAGGAATATTTTGAAAAAAAAATTTTCATTAAATTGTTCATATATGTCTTGGTAAATATAAGTTCTGTCTCACCTTTTGAATACACATACATACAGTATGATCATTTGATCAATTACATCCAATAATTGGGTCGCTTGAAAGTAGGGAAGATATTTACTTGAGTTCCCAACTTACTAAGGACCAACATTAACATTTGTATATCTGATGTACTAACACTGAATTAACACAAGACAAGACAAGTTTATTTACACATCCAGAAACATTTAATATATACATTTTTGTAATGTTCACATGTACATCATGTGATAAAAAAAAGACAACTTAAAAGCATAAGTATTTCATTCCAACTGAAATTAATACATTAAACAGAAAATAAGATAACAAAGATTGTTACTATTCATAACACTACAATCTTGCCAAGAACAATAACATTGTCGCTTTAAACCAAGAGTGTACTGGCTAAGCTATGACTGAAGTCAGTCTTCTAACAGCATGGTACCTCTCTTTATACTGACTGGAGGTTTGCCATTATCATTTACTGGCGATCAGTGTTCAAATGCTAGTGTCTCACTTTATTCATAAATGACATACATAATATACATCCAAGAAATATGGAAAAGAATAGACAAATGTATCCCTGCAGATAAAATATGGATATACTGTTCTATGAACAAGCAGTATGTAAAAAGGGTGCAAAAATATAAATAAAAAATAAAAGTCCTTAAGATTAATGGACAGTAAAATATGTCAATGAGCTTGTCTTTCCTTCTGTTTATCTTGGCTTTACATTTCAATGTCAAGGTAAGAGACAACATCTGTACTGTTCAAAGGACAGGGGCAAAAGACCATGAAAATTAATTTCTTGAATTGTCAAATGTGACACTCCACAAGGCCACAGAGAGCAGTGTTTCTCAACCTTCTCTTCCTTGTGGCCCATTTTTGGTGTTAAAAATATTTCAGGCTGACATAAGCACAAATAGAAATTTCATTTAATAGAAAATGGATTTTATTTACAAAAGCAATTTATCATAGAAAATATAAATCCTAATGACTAAATTGCTACTAATATCTATCAGTTTTTTTAAGTTGTATCTCCAAACCTTGATTAAGCTTCAGGATTAAGTATTCTCTCTTTTCAATCTGCAACAAATTACATTTCTTAGTGTGTACAAGATTTGCTGCAGAAAATCCAGCTAACTCCAGGCCCATTTAAAAAATTTCTCAGGATCACATTGTAAATAAGTGACTTAATAGACATGCCTGTTCTCCAAGGGAGACAATTATTGTCTTCCTACACAATTATTTATTTCATATAATAATGTATGACAGTTGTTCCAAGACTTACCCAAAAGAGCCATAGCTGAAAATCTTTATTATGGTAACACACTATCACTTCTTATAAAACCAGAAAAACTAATTCAGATTAATGTCTTAATTTCTGTGCAGGGGAGGCCCATACAAAGGCGTGTGACAAATTTGAGGCTTACAACTTGTTGAATGACTCTTGTAGGCAAATCCTTAAAACAATAAATAATAAATACCTCAAACTGTGTAACAGCCAAATGAGTGACTTCCTTTTTAGGATTGGCATATTTACTTCGGTAGAATCCTTTCATTCGATCATTAAGCTCTCCTTTGAATTCCATAGAAAGGGTCCCATTTCCAACCTGGTAAAAAAAACAAAAAAAAACAGAACCTTACAATATTCAAATGCATTAACATTGTGTAAAATAATAATAAGGTAAATAAATAAAACCTTGTGGAGTTGTGTTTCTGATTGTGCTAAAAATGTTATCTGAAAAGGTAAATCAGTTTCTACAACCATTATAACAATTAAAATTGTACTTTTTGCAAATATATGGAAGAGAGATTATTATTTTTTTTTTTTGCAATATACCTGTGAGGATTCTGAATCAATTTTATATAATCTATTTTTTTTTCAAGAAAGAATTTAATGTTCACTTCAGTAAGTATTTTCATTATCAAAAATAAGATTAACAAAATAGAATATACTGTATATACTTGCATATCATATAACTTTCTGAGATTTAAATTTTTAGCTTAACATTAAGAAGTTGCATCATGTGTAAAATACAAACTATGCATATTAACTTGCCAACAGAATATAGTCAGTTTGTTTATTTGGGTTTTATGACATATCAAACCTTTGTAGGTTATTTAATGCTAAATTCATTTTTATACAAATGAACAGTTCCATTTCAAACAATTCAGTTTAGTTTAATTGTTAAAAACATTCTTATTTCAAGCTATTCAGTTCGGTCAAACAGTTCTATTTCAAACAATTCAGTTTAGTACAAGTATAGTTTTTGTCCACACAGATGAATGTCAAAATTTTATTTCAAACAATTCAGTTTAGCATAAGTACACAGTTTACATGTCAAAACAGTTCTACTTCAAGCAATTCATTTTAGCATAAGTACGCAGTTTAGTTTAACCTTTGTAGGTTATTTAACGCCAAATCCATTTTTATGTAAATAATCTGTTCTGTTTAAAACAATTCAGTTTAGCATAAGTACACAGTTTGTCAAAAACATTTCCATTTCAAACTATTCAAGCAGTTATATGTAAAAATTCAGTTAAGTGTAAATACAGTTTTAATGTCAAAAAACAGTTCTATTTCAAATAATTCAGTTAAGCATAAGCACGCAGTTTAAATGTAAGTACGGTTTAATTGTTAAAAACATTTCTATTTCAAGCTATTCAGTTTACTTAAACAATTCATTTTAGCATAAGTATGCTGTTAGTTCTATTTAACCCATAGATAGGGCCCTATCAGGTGCTACCACTCGGGGCCAGAGTGGAACTGGGAGCGATGGCAATGAAGGGGTACTCTGCATTCCCCAAAGCTCCAGCACTGCTGGAACCTCACCATCAGATTGTTTAGTGTCATATCCAGGACACTCATTAGGAGTGGGGGTCTTACCCCTCTGCAGAGAAGCAGTCAGTGTATTCTACAGCCCCAGCTGACTGGGCAAACAACATTTAGTTCAAATCAGCAACTTTATAAAACTTCTAGTTTTCTTGCCTAATTAGTCATTGTCCAACACAAGAAAAATATCAAAAGGACCAAGAAGAAGTTTAATATTGTATTACTTAATCATATTACTAAAATTTGTTTGGATAATGCAATGACTAGTTGATACTAGCATATCATTTTTAGAAAAAAAATTAAGTATTTAACTTACCTGTAGTTCATCAGAAAATGTGAATGTAACATTCTCATTTTCCTGATTGTATGATACTTCTCCCTTAAGTGCATTATCTTCTGGTAAAATAAAATTTCAAAAATGGTAAGTGAATATAACATGTAATATTTTAGTTAACAATAGTAATAGAAAATAAATTATTTTAGGGTTAAGAATTTTGTAAAAAGTCATTTATCCTTAGAATCCTGAGCCCCCTCCTCCACACCCATGTACTCTGCCATCAGGCTGAAAATGTAAAATAAATTACATTTTACAGGCAATGCCAATGTAGAAATAGCAATTCCCCTTCAAACCACCGGGCCTAAATATGTACAGGGTGTTTAAAAAGAAAATGTTAACATTTCTATAGGAGTTCTTTTATGATACGATTTTAAAGTCTCCACCAGTTCACTATTCCTGTCAACACAATATTGGAATCTTCCTCTGGTGGTCTCCATAATATCAGTTCTGCTTTTCTAATAAAGATACTTCTATAGAAATATTAAAATATGTTTTTAATCACCTGTGAGAGATTCCAAGAATGTATTGACAGAGATGGTGAGCATGTGGAGACTGATATTATATTATAAAGGTACTTCAATAAGAGTGTTAATTAAAAAAAATTTTTTTTGATTACCCTTAGTGAATATAAACTTATTCCAACACAACAGTGATATCTTCACATATCAAAGATTTATACTAATATATTATCATTATAATAATAAAAGTAAAGCAGGGCGACCCAAAGGCTCCCTTTTCAATAGCTATTTCACCAAAGTGTAGGGCAGGGTGCTACTCCTTTCCGTGGATTGCTCCACTTTATCCTTGCTACGTACCTTATAATGCTGAGTGTTAAGCAATGAGGTATCAAGGACCATTTTTTGAGTCTTTGGTATGACTCAACCTGGGATTGAACCCCCGGTCTCCCAGGCTATTGGATAACATTGACTAATAATCTAAGATTTAAACATTACTGTAGTCATAAAAAAACATTTGTTTGAGAGGAATCATTTACTGATGGTATTCTTCTAAGGCATCTGAAAGGAAATCTTTTTGTGGGGAGAGAGAGAAAAAAAAAAAATTTTAAAAAGGTATTTTTCTTATTGCACATTATATATATTTACCAACCCCTCCGCTCAGGCAGGATAGGACACAAGGTCAATTTTTTTTTAAGCGGAGTTTAACAGGTTTGAATTCAGAGTTTTCCTTCTCCTAGACTAGTTGCCTCACCAAGGCTGAAGAACCTAGTCTGTCCTACTATTTACCCAAAGCTGGAGGGAGAATAATTGGATTCATACCTTTCCCAAGGATATTCTTATTGCACATTATAAATCAATAAATTTCTTAAAAAAGATAATACACTATTATTTGAACTAGGGTAATAGACTGAATTATGATAATGATGTATGTATCTGTAAATTTATATTTTTGTCTATAATTGCTCAAAAGCAATGTCTAATACAATAAAGCAATGTTTAAAAAAGAAAATAATATAGAGTTATTTTCCTTGAACGCAATCATTTTTAAATATAACATTAGACTAAACTTGAAGCAAAGGAAAAAGAAAACATTCATTTCATTAAGTTTTCTTTAATTTCCTTTTTAGAATGAATCTATTTTTTTTTTTTATCTCCCAAAATAGATATAGATTCTGTAAACTTGTGATTGCCTATTTTTACTATAATCACTAAATCAACACAAAAACTCTTTAGGAGTCAGCATATATTTTTTTGAGAATATTAAAAAAAAAAAAAAAAAAAAAAAAAAGAGTCCCCATGACAGAGGCTAATGTGTTGGACTGCAATGTCATAGTAAATAAAAGAGAAAAAAAAAAAAGATAATCATTGCTTTAAAAACATTAATTTATAAATTCAGAGATTTACTCTTTTTGCCAATTTCTGGCCATTTTTGACATTCACTGGGCCAATTTTTATAAACTGAAAGAAACACAAATAGGCAAATCAAGAATAGTTTGGTTTGGTTTCTTTATTTAATGGCATATCAACTTTTGTGAGGTATTTAATGCCAAAGCCATTCTTGTAGAAGAACATTAGTCATACTATTTAACATATAGCTGAGAATGGCGGGTAAGAGAGTTCATACCATTCTCAAAGTCTGAAAGTGATTGTAATAGAGTGACAGAATTTTGAAATCACTCACTACAATGTCACAGTGTAGCATGTTAACGATTATGCCAGAGACTCCCCCCAAGAACAATCAAGTCCTGAAGTATTGAGAGATATACTTTGAAAAGAATATATAGAACACATGCATAAAAAAAAAAATTAAACTAATGCATTCTATTACATATCTAACCCTGCATTCGTCTACTGTATCATAATTTTTGTCTCTGTCTTTTGGATTGGTTTACATGATACCACAGTCAAGCACTCCAGATGCTTATTGGGGGTGGGGCGAGGAAAACAAAACGAACAAAAAAAGAAATTTATAAGTTTATTAACTCTGCATTAGTCTGCTGTGTCATTCAAACATGTATTGGTCTTGTGGAATGTTTACATTTCTCCACCACCCCCCACCTGCAAAAATCTATATAGTGTTACTATTATGTAAAATATGCTAATGTTTCAGTATATCTACCGCTACTGATGAACAGGTTTGATTGTCTTGTAGCTGGTTGTTATTCGTCTAATACAATAAAATAAATCATGTTATCTTTAATAATTTTCAAACAGATCATAGATGGAACCCTAAGAGGTACTATTTACCAACCCCTCCGCTCGGGCAGGATATGACACAAGGTCAATTTTTAAGCGGAGTTTAACAGGTTTGAATTCAGAGTTTTCCTTCTCCTAGACTAGTTGCCTCACCAAGGCTGAAGAACCTAGTCTGTCCTACTATTTACCCATAGCTGGAGGGAGAATTATTGGATTCATACCTTTCCCAAGGGTATTAGTGCTATGTGAAATGCAATCAGTCTCGTCCAGGATTTGAACTCGTGTCGCCGTGTCCATTTCCTATGACAATAATGACTACACCACGGGCACCCTAAGAGGTACAACCATTCTGGGGGTCAGAGTGGATCTGGGAGTAATAGCAATGTTGGTTTTACAGATTCGAAGAGTTAATATCCGGCAATAAGGTACTTTACACATTGTTGAGAGAGATGCAAACATCACCTAATGTACTAACTGAAATCAATGAGTTTTTTTTACAAGAGATATATTGATGTTTTTATTAAATAATATTTATCCCTTTAACTCTTAGACAACCTGAGTTGCGATTAACCCTGCATTAGCCTACAGTCATTCAAACATGGTTGGTCTGGTAGTGTTTACACATCCCCAATGCAAAAATACATATAGTGTTACTATTTTGTAAAATATACTCCTTCTGCTGCTTCAGTATATCCATGTAGTCACAGATGAACATATTGATTGCTTTGTTATTTATCTCATCTAATAGAATTATATATACATGAAAAACAAAAAAAACAAAAAAAAAACATACAATTCAATCTTGGTTACAATATGATATAAATCAATACTTGAACTAAAGCTATAATTATTAATTGAAATGATAATTACAATTTTTTTTCATAAACCTATATTGTATATCTTATGTAATACACACCTAAAGAAGGAAAGAATGATGCCTATATTTTGTTGTAACTTAGCCAAGATTACGCCAAGACTAGTCAATGATCTCAATCAGGAGAGTAGTAGGAAGGTGACAAATAATCAAGTTAGGAATTAAGAGTATTAAAAAAAGAATGTGGGCTACCAAAACACACGGGGGACTAATGCAGAAAAAAAAAACTAACCTTTTGACTTAAATTCAACATTTTTTACTTCAAGTTCTGCAGAATTTATGGTAATGGATTTTACACTTTCTTGAATCTGAAAAAGAAAAAATAGACAAAAGATTTCAACATTTTTAATCTTTCAATCATACATCCTAGATGCATCAAGGTAGGTCTTCAGTGATGCACTGTCTTCATTGCCGATTTCGGGTTTTATGCATCATATCGGCTCCGACAAAAACCATGGCATGACTCTGGAAGAGCCAAGCTGCCTCCTTGATTGCGACATGCTACGCTCGTGCCACTACCAAAGCAAAAAAAATGATAAGGCCGGACTTCAACCGTTCTTATAGACATCCGTCATTCAGTAACAGCCAATGAAAAACAGGGCATTCTACACTCCTCTACTATATATAATACCATCTTTACCTCATCCAGTTTCGCATGACTACTTCCGGATTCGGTACTGAGGTAAGATGGTATTTTTAATACTTGTCCATGTCCAAGATTTACACTTAACAAGACTTACACATATCCACCCCCCAAATCTATCCTATACTAATACTTCCAAACTAACATGAAATAAGCCCCTATTCTAACTATTCAGTCAGTCTTTAACTCTTACCTTATACCCTTATTTGAAGCAAAAAAAAAAAAAAAAAAAAAAAAAAAAAGGGAAAAAAACTCCCATTTATTTGGCTCACGAAATCATTTGCTATAGATTAACTCATACTTATTTGTCTAGCTCTCCCTCCCCATTTGTCAATATTCTGCTCATATTACCAATCTAATGCATATTTCTAAAAAAAAAAAAAAACAAAAAAAAAACGCTACTCTATTCAACTCCTTACATTCTAACTTATTACTATTACAAATATATCTCCAGTCCCCCCCCTTCCTCCCATGAACTATTTGCAATTAGGTTTCAATCAATTAATTAAAACTACTAGTGGACACTGGCAAATAAACTTATTAAAACCTTAAATTAGTAGCGGATTGTAACCAGTATATGAGGACAAAAAAAAAAAAAAACCAAAAAAAAAAAACACAAAAAAAAACCCGGATAATTAAATATCCACCCCCCCTTGCAAACGCCAATGGTTCTCAACCCCTCCCCCTGACATTCCGACTACCCTAACTTAATATTAACTCAATATACTCTTATAATGTGTAATATGTCTCCTCGTCTTAATTCTTAGGCTCCTCCATCGTCCTCTTTATTTCTTCCATGGCTCTGATCTCTTAAGCCAAATCCACTTTGACGTCTTCAGAACTGTGTTGGTAATGTCCTTCAGCGCCCTCACTCTAGTTGCCCCGACTATACCAATTTTTGCTAGGGCTCTGCCCAAAGACTGTCCAGCAAAGCTCCTACAACCAACTTCTACGGGGTCATAATGTATCTTCCATGACTTTTGTTGACATTGTTCGACCAGTTCTTGGTATTTGGACCTCTTCCTCTCATTAGAGAGAGTAATATATTCCTCCCATGACACAGTCAGTTCCCAAATAATGCACTGCTTTGTGTTATCAGAGTGCAATATCAGGTCCGGTCTTAGCGATAACAGAATAGGGATAAACATAATTTTAAAGTTTATGTTGCAAACAAAAAAGAGATTTGATTGATAGATTTTAATGGCATGTCAACCTCGGGGGGGGGATATTTTTATGCTTAGAGGTTATGGAATCATATATTTACATTTTTTGTGTTACTGTTTCAAGGAGTTTTTTTTCCCCCTTGCAATGGTCTAATTGCACATCAATAATTATATGGTTTCACATGATTATTTCTATTCAATAAGTCATTTATTCGCACAGTTATATTTTTCAACCAATAATAATCCTCAGTAAATGATTATAGCTTCAACTTGATATTCTTAATGCAAATAATTTAGTTATATGATATCAAATATTCTAATCTGATAGAAATAATTTGCACACAGTGGAATAATTTCAAGTATACCTAACACAAATAATTATATGGTTTCAAGTAATTATTTTTATTCAATAAGTAAAGTAAAGTTGGCGACTGTAGTCAAGGGCGACCAGAAAGCTCCCTTTTTCAATAGCTACTACACCGAGGTGTAGGGGAGGGCACTACTCCTTTCCCTAGATTGCTCCACTTTACCCTTGATACGTACCTTATATTACTGAGCATTAAGCAAGGAGGTATCAAGTACCATTTTTAAAGTCTTTGGTATGATGCAACCTGGGATTGAACCCTGGTCTCCCAGACCATTGGCAAACACTCTACCCACTAGACCAATGAGCTGGTTTTAAATAAGAGTCCTTTATTTGTACACAGTTATATGGTTTCAAGTAACTAATAATAATCCTTAAACAATTAAGGCTTCAAGTCACTATTTATACAACGAATTTGCACATTATATGGCACCAAGTATTCCTATGGAATAATGGTTATCATCGTAGGAAATGGACAGGGTGAGACGAGTTCAAATCCTGGACGAGACTGATTGCATTTCACATAGCACTAATACCCTTGGAAAAGGTATGAATCCAATTATTCTCCCTCCAGCTATGGGTAAATAGGACAGACTGGGTTCTTCAGCCTTGGTGAGGCAACTAGTCTAGGAGAAGGAATACTCTGAATTCAAACCTGTTAAACTCTGCTTAAAAATTGACCTTGTGTCTTATCCTGTCCGAGCGGAGGGGTTGGTAAATATGATGAATAATTTTTAAATAGATTTATTTGACCCATAGATGAGATCCTACCACTCCAGGTCAGATTTCTGTAGAATACAAATAATTTTAAAATCTATTTGACTCGTATATAGGACCCTAACAGGTACTATCATTTCAAGTAATGAAGGAGTACTTCACACTCCCCAGATCTCCAGAACTGGAGCCTCACCATCAGATGCAGTTTAGTATCATATCCAGGACATTTCTTTTGGGGAAGGGAGATACGAAAAGAACTGTGTGAAACAATAAAAAGAGCCTATGACAAAAACAGTAATTATCAAGATACAATATGTTGAAAATTTTATGAAATTGTATTTTTATTTCCTTTCCGATTTGTTGACGAATAAAGAATTTTTAGTACATATTACTTAAGTTCTAACATTATTTCAAATATTTTGCTTTTAAAACAAAAAGTAACAACGGGCAAAATTTTTTAATAAATTTGTAAACAGCATATTTTCCAATTTACAAATCTAAAAAATAAGAATAAAATAAAAGGCCGGCTCTACAAAAGGCAAAAAATAAACTAGATAAAATGATCTGTCCTGGGTATGGCACTTAACTGTATTCAGTGGTGAGATTACTGTTCCAAAGAGAATGTAGACTACTTTGTTGCAACTTGTTAGGGTACCATCTATGAGTCAGATCTGTTTGAAAATTATTAGTGTTCGATACAAATACTTGAAACCATATAACTGTGCAACAAAAAGAAAAAATGATTGTAATGGGACCTTGAAAATATAGTTATAATCAAACTTTTACAAATTAAATTTCAGCATTAAACAACCCATAAGAGATTGATATGCCGTAAAACAAACTTATGAATGAATCAAATTTCGGCATTAAATAACCCAAAAGGAGTTGATATGCTGTTAAACCAAGCCTAATTGAATGATCATATATTTCAAACTATTCAACTACAAATAAATACAGCTTTAGGCCAATATCTTAAAATATTACGAATGTGAAAAACAGCAATAATTGTGTTTAAATATTAATGTGTCCAACTTAGAATGCATACCATTAGTTGAAAAATATGAACATTATGTGAGTGAGGGAGAATAAGAGGGAAAAATAAAATAAAACAAAAATTAAAAAATAAAAATATAACACCTACGTCGACTTGAACACGTGCCCACCCATTAAAGGTGAAAGTTTCCAAATCTGGATGGAATATCAAATCGTAATTCACCGGAGTAACAGATTTTGTTAAATGCGCGAATGGACGTTTTTCTGGCATCGTAACTAAGAGGTTACGTTGTTGGTGCCTCAATAACAAAGAAACTGCAGAGGCGGTAATTTCTGTGTTGTTTAAAAGCTTCAAAGATCCACGGCATTTAATGTTAGCACTACAACATCTGTTAGAAGTAACAGGAGATATTATCGCACAAAAAAAGCGAGAACGTTGTCGAAATCCAAGCTGCAGCTTATGATGGCGGTAAAAAAATGTCCCCTGATTTGTGGAAAGCAAACGAAACCGATACAAATTTGCTATCTGCATGTGATTTCCGTGGATCGACTGATAAAATAAGTAATATAGATATAAGTATTTAAATTGATTCGTACAATACACGTGCCTCAAGTAATACTATCATTACCGTGTATTAATTGCTTTTTTTTCACAAGGGTCACCCGGTCAAGAACACCGGAAAACGGAAATACACATAATCACTAGGGTAGATGTGGTCGTGTCTTTTCGGTTTTTTCCGTAACCGGAAATGAACATACAAACTGCTCTAAGTTTATCTGGGGATTTAATCATAATTTTTTCTATATTGTTGAAGGGGGGGGGTTTAAACATTACACATAAAAGTATGTCATTTTTTGGCTTTCATTTTTACTATCAAAAATAAAATTAACAATAAAAATTCAACTGAAAACCAAAAGCCTAGTTTTAAAAAAATCGTTTAAACAAACTGTTACGTACTTTTAAAAAGAGATGGTCCCAAAAGAATGTTGTAAATTGTGTTGATGTTAACAGAATGTGTTGTCTTTACAACACTCAAGAGTTTTGCATAAACCTGAAACTGTTTTTTTTTTTGTTTTGTTTTGTTTTAAATCAAAGTTGTTTTAATTTGGAAAAAAGTGAATTTAATTAAAAATAAGAATGTATTTCCCCCTAAAATTGAATGTTAGAATCAAGGAATAACATAGTATATATGGACTAATGTTTTTTTGTAAGTATTCATACATATGACCGATATTATTTCATGAATTCACGGAAAAAGGAAAGTAACATGAAATCCTATACTCTTAACTGCCTTATTAAAAAAAAAAAAAAATTTAAACTAAAATAACCTTTTTATTAAAACAAAACAGCTTTAACTTAATGTCAAATTAAAGTCCTAACATTTTTTTTAAGTAGCAAAAAGTTTTACACAATGTTATTTCAAACTTTTAGACAAACAAGTTTAAGAAGATACTTAACCTCTTATCTTAGTTGTTTCTAAGCAACAACAATAGGAATGAACATTTTAATATGCAGAGTTCTTATAAAAATAAGTTCATTTTGGAAAAAAATGATTCAGATAGATTAATTACATGTTAAAGAATTAAAATAGAAATTAATAAGAGTATAACCAGCTTCTTTTTTATAAAACAAATGAAACAAAAACCAAAATTAGACAAAGAAAAATACATGGATACCAATTAACAACCAATAGATATGTAGAATTAATGATTTAATGGGCTTGGTTCTTTTTAATGAGTAACTATTCTCAGACCAATTTCAAAGAAATACACCTGCATATCATTCTTAATTGACAATTTTACACAAAATTTATTTTTGTTTATACATATTTTTCACAACAGTAAATAGATGAGAAGGAAGTCAAATAAGCAGCATAAAGACACATGCAAGTCAGAGATGATGTTTTTTGTCTTATTTATTTACTCTTAACACAATGATCACTTTTTTTTTATTTATAGAGTTGCCAATTGCATGTCAGGTTTATAAATCACATGAGTTACATTTAGTTGATTGTTATTACTTTAAAATTCCAAAGTTCTATTTATTTTAAAATTATAAAAACCTTGTGTATCCCTTGAGGTTCACACATCCTAGTTTGAGAACCTCAGATGTATATATGACATTTCTATTAGAAGGTGGGTAGGAGTCCCCATGGCATAGTGGCTAATGCGCTGGACGACGACATTATAGCAAGCAAGTTCAAACTTCAGTTATACTTTTATGTTCACTTTCAGACTTATACCCTTGGGAAAGATATGAACTCCCTTATCACCCCCAGCAAATGGGTTAAATAGTCTTACTACTGTTGTTCTACAAAGATGTTTTTGGTATTAAATAACCCTTGAAGGTTGATATGCCATTAAACAAACTGCTAACCAAATTTTTGAAAGATACATTTTACAAGTCCTTACTAAAACAATTCCTGTAGTTGAAATTCACACACACACACACACACACAAAAAGATATTTCAATGATTGATAGATTTTAATGATATGTCAACCTGTCTAGTGTCATTTAATGCCTAAAATTTATGGAATCACATTCATTGTATGTTCATATTTACCTTTTTTGTGTAGCTATTTCTAAAGAGTTTTTTTTTTGCACACAGTCCTATCAAATATGAATAATTTTTAAACAGATTTGAACCCTAGATGGGACCCTAATAGGTACTTCCACCACTTCAAGCAGAGAGTGAACCTGGGAGTAAAAAGCAATGAAAGAGTATTCCACTCTTTTAAGAACTAGAGCCTCACCATCAAATGCAGTTATGTAAGACATACCCAGGACACCTCAAGATTTATCTACCTTCCCATATTGCTGAGTGTATCAATGGGTAGTTCCAAATAATTGTCCAGTCCAATTTGTATATCTCTTTCTAGAAAGTTTTGGTATTAAGGACTGATCCTAACACAACCCAAAGAAATACAACAGAGGCATAACAGTTATGGGAGAAAAGGGATTCTGGGAGCCAAATTTAAATTGTGAATGAAGCTGTTTACATTTTACAGTCCTAGGGAAAGGCATGAAACTATCACTTCTCAGTCCGGCTATCATTAACATGGTATGGCTCCACAAGATCACACTACCTCATTGAATCCTTTAATACAAATTTCTTTCTTAATTTTGAAGAGCAGAATTTATTTACCAGTGAATAAATATGGAATCTTATCAAATTTAACATAAAATTCTATTTTCACACCACTGAAATAGTTCCATACCTTGTGTTGCCATAGTAACAGAATTTCACAATTCCTTTTTATGTAAGACTAGGTTTCATTATATATATATATATATATATATATATATATATATATGATATTATATCAAATTTATTTAGTTATTTATTTAATTCCTTCTTTTTTCTTTCTTTTAATGCTAATTTTATTCTTTTTAGCATTTTTTTTAATGAAAAAGAAAAAAAAAAGTAGTTTGGCCCAACCCTCCTTTAGTCTTAATTGTCCTAATGATCCATTTAGGTGAAACCTAGGTAAATTTTTCCGACTCAGCAGGAATTCATATATTATTATATTATATCAATAGATTCTATAGATATACTTAAACAGAATTACCCAAATCAAATACTCAATGTAAAGTTTATAATATATGTAAACATATAGAAATAAGCTTATGCAGAGCACAATATCACTTCTTTCTCAATGAGAGATTATATATATATATATATATATATATATATATAATTAACTTAAATCGCGAGTCAGAAATCTTCTACTAAAGTTTCACCTTATCAGATCATCAGGAAGTCTCTTGTTCTTGGCGGGGGTTTTTTCTTTTTTTTTTTCTGGTATCGTGAATGCTGGTAGATATTACATTAGTGTATATATATATATATATATATATATATAAAAATCATATTATCTTATAACTAGATTATTCAAATTGAACTTATTCTTGCTCTGGGTATTCATTTAGAATACACTAATGGAATAACTGTTATTGTCCTAGGAAGTGGACTCAGTTACCAAAGGTCAAATTCTGAATGAGGCTGTATGCATTTCACATAGTGCCAATACCCTTGAGAGAGGTATGAGTAAATAGTAGGGCAGACTGATTTTTCTAGCCTGGGTTTCTTTGTTTAATAGAATATCAATTATCGTATATTATCTAATGTTAAAGCTATCCTTGTAAAAGAACAGGAGTGATACTATTCAAACCATAGCTAGAGAGGTAAGGGGATTCATATCTTTGTCCAAAAGTGAATTTAATAGCACAACTACAGTTTGAATTTGCTTACTACAATGTTGCAGTCCAGCACATAAGCTATGGGGGCTCCCACACCAGCTGTGGGTAAATAGTAGGGCAAACTAAGGTCTTTAACTTAAAAAAAAAAAAATTATACATACACACACACACACATATATATATATATATATATATATATATATATATATATATATATATATAAAAAATAATAAATATATAATTCATGGAATTTAGACTGTGACCCCTGGGTTTCATGGAGTTTTTTTTGCAAAACCACAATCATCAGGCAGTTAAGAAAATGAAATGAATCGAAAAAATACAGTCAAAAAACCATTGGGATTTTGTATGATTCTTTACGCATGGTTGTAAGTGTGTGAGTATGCTTGTGTGGGTTATACTTGCGTATTAATGTGTTTGTGTATAGGTTTGAATGAAGTTACAAATCAAGATACACCTACAAATTCACATCTGGCTGAAACAACGCGCTCCGTTTGTAACTTCACTCAAACACAAACACATTAATATGCAACTATAACCCACACAAGCATACTCTCACTTACAACCATGCGTAAAGAATCATACAAAATCCCAACGTTTTTTTTACTGTATTTTTTCGATTCATTTCATTTTCTTAACTGCCTGATGATTGTTGTTTTGCAAAAAACAACATGAAACCCAGGGGTTACAGTCTAAATTCCATGAATTAAATATATATATCTAAAATATATTTATTTATTATTATTATATAATAGCTCTATCCTAGATATTGAGCACTCTCCATATTATATTGCACTTGGTTCGACACAAAACCACCAAGTAATTTAGTGACAACCAACACTGTCATAATATATATATATATATATATATATATATAAACATTTTAAAATTATAGGCTTAAAGATTTCTATCCACTGTGTGTGAAAATATAGATGCATAAAATTTATCTAGACTACTCATGTATGTTTACTTTTCTCAGTGTGCGTGTATGTATGTATATTACTTATATATATATATATATATATATATTATATACATACATATATACACACACACACACACACAAACATATCAGGTCACCTAAAAATGATACTGGTTCCATGTAGCCTAGTACTACCTGTTGTATGGTTAAATGATTGGTAATTAAATTGCTTCCCTCAGCAGGCTTAACAAGTGAGGATAGTGGCTCAAGTCAACAACAACAAAAAACAAACAAACAACAACAAAGAGAAGAGGAAGCCTCTGATAAGTGTCAACAATCATCTTGCACTCAGGCTATAAAATGCAAGAACATCCTTAGCAGTGAAGTTCGATTTGGCCATTTGAGAATTGGGTGTGATGGATCTGAAGCTTTTGAGTAATAAATTATCTAAAAGACACTTTGAAAACAAAGAATGATAATCACTAACTTTTATTAAAACATCCATCTCAGAGAGGACGATGTACGTAAAACCTGTAGCTTCAATAACAACCAATGATGAAAGCTGATTCTTCTTTTGGGTACTTGTCATTGAAGTTTAGTGAGTGGAATTGACTCGGTGCAGTGTCTTTCCTCACTGTTAAAACTGGTGTTGACTATATCCTCTACAGAGGAGCAAGACCACTTCCCCAACAAAGAAAAAAGTGGTGTCCCGAGCCTGACACTACACTGCATCTGATGGTGAGGCTCTAGATCTGAAGGGTACCCCTTCATTGCCATTACTCCCAGGTTCACTCAGAACTGGAGTAGTAGTATCTGTCAGGGTCCCATATATGAGTCAAATAAATCTGTTTAACACTATTCTTTATTCAAAAAAATTAAAAAATTAAAAATTAAATTTTTTTAAACTCTTAAGAAATAACCGCACACACAAAAGTCAATATAAATGTGACTCCCTAACCTCTTGGAACAAAATAACCCTAGACAAATTGGTTGGTTGGATTTTATGGCATGTCAACCCTTGTAGGTTATTTAGTGATTTAAACATGATTGGAAATGAATAGTTGGTAAAGAACATTTTAAAACAAGCCAGATCTCATTTGTTTGCACAGTTAAATGGTTTCAAGTATTGATATGCAACATCAACAATTCAATTTGATATCAATCCTTTGTTTGCACACAGTTAAATGGTTTAACAGTTCTACTTGACCCATAGATGGGACCCTATCAAGTACTACCACTCTAGGTCAGAGTGGACCTGGGAGTAATCGACGTGAAGTGGTACTCCATATTCCAAAAAATTCCTGGACTGAAGTCTCACTATCAGGTAGTTTAGTGTCTTATCTGGGACACTAGACAAGTTGACATGCCATTAAAATAAGTCAAAATGACAGCCATCTCACATACACAGTGTTGGTTGAAATATTTTTTGTGAAAATTTCAACATGAAATATTTTTGTTAAGATTTGTAAAACGTCTTTCAAAATTTTAGTCAGCAGTTTGTTTAATGACAGATCAACTTTCATGGGTTATTTAATTCCAAAAACATCCTTGTAAAAGAACAGTAGTGATACAATTTAACCAAGAGCTGGGAGGATAAGAGGTTCATACCTTTCTCTTGGGCATTAGTCTAAAAGTGAATATAATAACGTGACTGGAATTCAAACTTGCTTATTACAATGTCATAGCCCGACACATAAGCCACTACACGACGGAAAATTTTTCCGATGTCAGCAGTTTATTCATATTTAGCTTAAGTTCCTTCTAAGAGAAGTGGCATATCATATCATCAAAGTTGGCAACCTTAGTCGAGGATGACCCGAAGGCTCCCTTTTCAATAGCTACTACACCAAGGTGTAGGTAAGGGCGCTTCTCTATTCCTTGGATTGCTCCACTTTACCCTTGATCCTTACCTTATAATGCTGAGAGTTAAGCAAGGCAGGATCAAGTACCATTTATTTGAGTCTTTGGTATGACTCAACCTGGGATTGAACCCTGGTCTCCTGGACCATTGGCAAACACTCATTGGGCCAATAGCCCAGACATTAAAGGTTCCCAAACCAGGATATGTGAAATCCAAGGGATACACAAGGTTTGTAAAAAACTAAAACTAACAAATAAAACACTTGAATTTTGAAGTGATCACGATTAACTAAATGTAACTAAGGTAGCCAGTAAACCTGACATGCAATTAGCAACACTGTAATAATAATAAAAAAGAAAGATCATTCTTGTTATGACCGATTATTAAGGGTCAATAAATAACTCAACACAGCGATATGAGGGGCCACACAAATGTATCCAAGTCTCTGACGAGGATTTCCTTGGTCCAACATACACAAAGATAGGCAAGGTGCTTAATACAGCTGCTGCAGTATTTGTTGCACGCTCCACCTAACGGGCAAGTGTGGCACAAGGCCTTTTTTTTTGGTGGGTCCGGGTGCAGGGCCGGAGCCCACACGCGCCCGGCATTTCTCAAAAATGCCTATGCCCCCGTCGGCATTCCCCTTATTTGGGGCGCCTCAGGCACCGGGCGATCATTCATTCTTGATTAATATACCCTTTGGGTAAGTCCTTTATTCTGGTCATAGGCGAGTCACCTACAACAATTCAGTTAAAAGAAAAAAAAATCTATGGCTTGCATCCATGTTCATGATCATTTGACTTCCTTCTTGTCCATTTGTCATGTTTTGCAACAAAGTGAAATAAAAATTTTAAAATGGTGTAAAATTGTCCATTAAAATTGATATGCAGTTCTTTGAATAGAGTTACTAGTTAAAAAAAAAAAAAAAAAAAAAAAAAAAAAAAAAAAGAACTAAGGTCATCTAATCTCAAGAAGAAAACATTAAATTAAATAATTAATTCTGAATATCTATTGTTGGTTCTATGATAACCATATATCTTCCATTATATTCTTGATACATCAATACTACTCTAAGAAAAAGTTGGAAAATCATTTCAACACGTTTCTTTTTAAATGCAAGAATTTGACTGGAAACTTTCCTTAAGAAAGTTCTTTATTAAATAACGCCCCCCACCAATTAAAATCAAAATCAAGTAACTAGTTGATTTCTAGTAGTTTTGAAATTTGTTATTTTTTTTAACTAGGTTAAAAAAAAAAAAATTAATACATTAAACACTGAAACAATTTTATCTAAAATAATGATTAAATTTTAATGTTTAGTACCTTTTAAACATGCTAAATGAAGACATGAATTTCATCAGCAGAGAAAAATAAGTAACTTATTATATTGAATTATATATGCCTGTTAAAATTATTGGTTGTTTTAAAATTTTCTTTCATATAACTAAAAATGCTACCTTTCTTAAATTTTTTCTGCTCTTTCAGCAGGACTAAAATATGCTGACAATATCACTTGAAGAAGGGGTTATATGAAGAGTTAATATACTTAAAAAAAAAAAAAAAAAAAAAAAAAATATCCTGTGTATGACACCAAACTGCATCTAATGTTTTTTTATGCAATTATTGTATAATGAAGGCTATTCCCTAACCTCTAGGCATAAAGTAATCCTAGATTGGTTGACATGCCATTTTTTAAAAAATCCATTAATTAAAACTTTATCTTCTTCCAATTCTGTGAATGTTGGTAATATCTTAGAACTTCTGTTCACTTGCATTTTCACTATGTTTCATAACTGCCTGTTTTTTTAAATTTCTTATTTCAGTTAATTCAGCAAAGGAAGCGGTGATGCTGGTTGCTTAAAGAAAAAAAATTGAGCAAGTCTTGTCCTCATTAAATTTTTTTTTTTTTTTTTTTTACAGCATTTTCTGATCGGATCAGAAAAGTGTAATTTGACATAAAAGAAAACCGACATACCGCTAAAATTGATCACGTCTCTCACGAATACTTTTTAAATGTCAAGTTTTAATTTTGATAACATCCAAACCAATGTTGTTGTATTTTTAAAAATCTTTTTATCTGAAAATTAACTTGGAAATCTTGATAGTTTAAGTTTAACAATATTTTATGGTTACAAAATTAAAAACTATTTTAAGATATGAAATTTATTTAAGAAAAAAAAAAACTTAAAGAAAAAAAAATGTAGTTGGGTTTCATTTATTTCATGTTTATTTTCTGTCATCATTCAAATTAATAAACAAAAATTAAATCAAAATTTTAAAAAATGATTGTCTTTAAGTTGAATGTAAAAATATTTAGAAATGTAGCTTCTCGGCCAAAATTTACTAATAAAGACAATCTGTCCGGACGTAATTCTGATACGATCAAACTTGTTTTAGTCAGAATTTTTTTTTTTTTTTTAATTGTTTTGTGTAAAATTAGACTTCATAATTATCACAGAAATGGATTCTTTTTTTTTTTTTTTAAGACAAGAAAGCGATCATTATAATTTAGGGATTAATGATTACAAAATAAATCCATGAAATCGAAATACCCTTAGATTTCGTTATTTGTATTTTACTTTTACCGCTAAAAAAAGTCTCATTATTATTTTTAGTCAAGTTTTAATAAAATTTGTAGATTGTTGGTTCATTTAAAAAATTTTTTTTTTTTTTTTTTTTTTTTTTTTTTAAACACGCCTCATAAATACAAGCATCTGGTCACTTGATTCATCAAATAAGGATATTTTTTCCTAATAATTTAAAAAAAATCAAATGAGTAATGAAATAATAAAAAGTAAAAGGTTTTATTTCCTAAATAACTGTCTTCTCTTTTTAAACAACGAAATAAAGTGCACAGTTGATATGTTGTTGCCTTGGTATTTTTTCACCAACTAATTTATTCTTACCCCCTTCCTTTTTTTTTCTTGATGAAAACGTCTGTTTGACGGCATTTTTCACCCTATCAATATTTTTTTTTTTTTGAATGATGAAACTAATCTGACATATAAGTACTTACATTAACTTCAATTTTCCCAAGCCCAGTAAAGGTGAAATTCTGAAGATCAGGATGAAATTGCAGTGTATAATTTAAAGGAATAACCGATTTCGAAAGATGTTCAAATGATCGTTTTTCTGGCATAGTGTATCTTTCTTTTACGACTTTTCTTCACTGGTGACAATCTGTGTACAAAAAAAAGAAGAGAAAAAAAAATCAATAAATTATCCAACAGATTTATAGTTACAATACCACTATATAAATAAATAGAATTCGTAAATGTCATCACATCAGTGTTAACTTCTAATTAAAAAAAAAATACGCCGGCTTTTTAAGTAGCCGGCAACTTAGAATTAACCACATGCAAAAAAGTAAAAAAAAATAACTCACTATTATAACACAGCACTAGTTCTCTCAGTCAACAAGTCACAAATGCTTATCTTACTGAAGTTGTTTCTTTTCTTTCTTTTTTTTTTAACGTGGCACGTTGTTGAATGATAAACCTGTTAAAGGTGTAATAAAAATAAAGATCTTACAAGCGCGCCACCAATCACAAGTTGGTTCACAATGGACCGTGTTATCGATACCACGTGACTGCCTTCTACTTCCGCTAATGTTCAAAACCGGGTTCCTTTCCGAACAGAGATTAAAAAAAAAAAAAAAAGAAGACAACTTAGTTTTATTCTTGACTGTTCAAATTTATATGATGGACAAACGAGTTCTCTGTCTTTCTCTCTCTCTCTCTCTGTCTCTCTCTCATACAGACATTTACAGATACCCTCCCTCACACACTTACTCGTTCTCTCATAAACACACACACACATATTCACAGACACACACATACACAGACATTTACAGATACTCTCCCTCATACACTTACTATTTCTCTCACAAAACACATACACACACACACGCACACACAAGATAACATTTTCATTTTCACTTTGTAAAATAGATATCACGGTTTGATAAGAGGATTAAAAAGATCTTTTATCTAAGTTCAAAAAGTTATTGAATACACCTAGTTAACTTATAAAACTAGTATATTTTGTTTCTGTATCTACATGAATATGTATATGCATAGTATGCACACGCGCGCATGCGTACACAAACATAATTTTAATGTCATGTAAAAAGCAGGTAACGATTTTTTGAAATCTAAGTGTCAATTACGCAAGTCAAAACTTGTCAAATATGCATTGGTCTTTTAAAATCCAAGCAACAAGTATTACTCTAAGCTTATATTCCCTTGGATACTCTAAAACAGGATCTTTGTTGGTAATAGCGTTAGAATACAGACACTGTTCATAAGATAAATTCAGTAAAAATAAATTACGTGACTTTGTATAAATTTTAACCGATGAAGGAAAATCCAAAAATTGAGGTGTCCTGTAAACTAAATCCGATGGTGAGGCTCCATTTCGGAAGCTCTACGGAGTGTGGAGTCACCCGTTTATTGCTGTCACTCTCTTGTCCATTCACATTCAAAATGGTAGTATCTGTTAAGGTTCCATACATGGGTCTATACAATAACTCTGTACCTCAACCGAAGGTAAAAACAGTTAAATTTTGTGCAAATTTAAGATCCAAAACGGTGGAATTTTATTACAAGCCAAACTTTCGATTGACCCAAAAACACTTGTGGGCGTATACTTTGATTCCTGCCTAAAATACAAAAACTTAAGTTGATCCACTTTTCAATCCAAAAAACTTATAAATACGCGAAAATATTTTTGCCTTTTAGTTCAGCTACCATTTGAGAAATTTGCTCAATTCAATAAATATACTTGATTTTAGGTTTTAAATTAAATTCGGTCTCGTATATTATTGAAGCTTGAAGTGGATTCGAAACTAACGTTGCAAGCCGTAGCCGAGGAATGTGAAATTATCATAAATTTTGTAATATAGTCAAACAACTTATTCCACTTGAGTGACGTCAGTCCAGAGATAGAAACTGTAGTGAAGGGAAATTTCGTATTTTGGTTTGGCGCGCAAATTTAATTCGACACTTAATTTCACCCAATCAGGATGACCTATCCTATTCAGCCCGGACCTTCATTTCCGGCTAACAGATTGGTTAAGCTGCCAAACACACTCGCTTTGGCTTGAGAACGCCGCCCAGTGCAGACGTCTCACTGCGGCTCTAGAATAACAGCATGGACACACGAGGGAACCCATCTAATTTATGGATTCCTTGCTAGGAATCCCAGTTGAATATAAATTAGATGCATTCAACATGCCTCGCACAGGCACAACTTTATGCCACCTCAAAATTGGCTATGTCGATCCGACGCGTAATCCCGCTCTCGACACGCTAGCTCTCAATTCACCTCTGGGCCACTTTAATGGAGACCAACGCACGCCTTCTCTCCACCAGACGGACAAAAACCATGGTGACTCTAAAGCACAATCCCTCACACGTCCGACGACACACGCTCAACCTTCTCAACTTCTCATAACGCCATTTTGTCTCCTTACTCACAATCTAACTCTGCTCGAGTCTTGCAGCACCAAAAGCAAACCCAATATTCCATGCTGCAAATAAAAACCTATTTCTAAAAACACCTTTCGACTATCGCCATCTTAGTTCTTCATCATCCTTCCTTTAATACCTAACAACAATTAGCGAAAGACCTTACACCCTTAGCTAGGAAACAACTCAACGTAAACACGCACACACGCAACAACCATTCCTCGCTAACAACAACAAAAATCTCCAGCGGTTAAAAACAACCGCTAAAAAACTAAGGTTCTCTCTCTTCTTCTCAAGACTTCAGTAAGTAAACATGCTTTTTGTACAGCTCTGTAAATAAACTTGAATGTACACGGAATATCACTCTTGTCCTTGATGCATGCATCGACGCAATATATTACGTGGTGTTAGAAGTGAAGATCAAGGATGGACATATTACAACAAAAATGACCAGAATCGGCAATGTAGAAGAAAACTTTAGGACATAGTTCCAGAAATTTGAATTGTACCTCGTGGCATCACAGACAATGTAAAATGTGCTCTATTTCTGCACATAGCTGGAAAAAAAACAGTAGAAGTCTACAATGCACTAACATTCCCAGAAGTGGAAGAAAGTGTCCCGGGTGTTCGTAAAAAATTAACGTAGGACCGAGAAAATTAGTCACATCAATGCTTTGGTTGTGGTGGTCTGCATCTCAAGATCTGTTGTACATTCAGGGACAAAAAGTGTTTCAGGTGTCAAAAAGTCGGCCATAAGCAGATGCATTGTAAAACTAAAAAGGAAAATTAGCAAAAATAAGGAAAGGTAATGCTGATAAAAAAAAAATAAATAAAATTTTAAAAAAAAGACAGAAGTGAAACACTGAACAGAACATTTATTAACGTTAAATTGAATAACAAAAGAATTAGGATACAGTTAAACACAGGAAGCGACATTTCCATGATTGACGAAAAAACATGGAAAGCTATAAGGAAACCTTATTTGGATTAACTTGGAAAGTGACACGGAGTATTTATTGGAGGCAGAGACAAGTAACCCGAGGATAGGTATCTGCTTCTCTCCCGGTTTTAAGGTCAAGGATAGATTCGAGGCCGAATGGACCCCGACTTAGGCTGGGCCACCTGCAAGTGGGCGATGATGTCACTAATAAGCATTGCATAGCACAAGACTCTTGGGACTAGTTCAAGCTATGAGCAGGCATATGTGCCGGGCTCACGTAATATATAGAGTAAGACTAAAACTAGCAGGATCATCTGGCTTACATTGTACCTGGTGAGCCTGTGACTAACATATACCAGTAGGGAACGAATCTCAGCTCTTACCCAACCTCCTCCACTCTAAACCTCCAGTATAAAAATACCTTGTGTCAAGTCCTGTCTCGTAGGAGGCAGAGACAAACAAATCAGAGAGCGGCCGGAGAAGTGATATCTTATACTCTCCAACAGCAAGCTGCCAAACGTGGAGTCTGCATACCTACCTTCAGCCAAAGCAGCCGACGTTGAATCCAACCAATCTCAGCTGCAGACACAACACAGCCGATGCCGGCTTCCAACCAATCACTGCTGCACTCTCATTCAAACAGCCCTTCTCAGGTCTAAATTCAGAAAGTCATAAACCAGTCCTTTTAAAGGGTTAACATCAGAAAGTCTTTTGAGGATACCTCTGGTCTCCTCACTACAGCCTTGGCAGATAGCACGAGACGACGACGCAGCAGCCAGCACCAATTGTAGACCAGCTCCAGTGTCATTCACCAAGCTGCATCAAGCACCAACACCTGCAGACCAGCTCTAGCGTCACCCAGTAGCAAACACCTGCATCATCAAGCAGCAGACATTTGCATCACACTAGTCCTCGAGCGACAAATCTGCTAGGACTAGCAACAGCACTTCGAGGCCACATCGACCCCCCGGTTAACCAAAGATTGAATAAACCTGGACAACGATCATCCAGCCTCTGCAACCAATGCGTACACATCTTTGATCGTCTCCAGCTACGTCTATGACCTAACTATACAGCTTCACCTACGAATTGAGAGCATCAAGCATCGTGGCCATCCTCAAGACCATCCTGATTCTCTAGACGCACTGTTGCCAAAAACTAAGACAGCCGAGTTTATAACATTCTACAGCAGAGACTTTCAACATCTATAGAATACAGACATTATCCAGCAACTGCGATCCTATACCCATGCAGATCTTTCGTGTACGATCCGCTCAATACAAACCTGATATTTAAACTCATTTACTGATCCTTGTCATTTGTCTTATCTTCTGTCAATCACAAAGTCATCGTTTACAAAAGTTTGCTGGATCGACGCATTCACTTGTCCCGCGACAGTGTGATTGTTTACATGTCAGAGTTTTTTGCTCGAAATAAAACGTAAATGTTTTCTTTCAAAACATAAGACTTATTTTAAGTCTATACGAAAAGGGTTCAAAAAATAGAACAAATGTTAATTTTAACTGCCACAAATTCTAAAAGTCAGGGCGTATTATATACAAGATCCTTTTTTTTTTTTAGAATTTTGTCGGCCAAATTTAGAGGTGTGTGTTATACATAAGTGCATGTTGTACACGAATAATTATGGTAAACAATTTGAAAAAATATTTTTAACAGATAATAAAAATGAAATTAAAACAATCTGTAATATTACGGACGGGCGCTGTCGTCAATCAGTGAAGGTGTCACGAGACTAGTGCGTGGGGGCAGAATGACTTGCAAAGTTAGACGTGATTTTAAAATAATTACAGATGAATTATCACGTGTTTCACGACAGTTTCACTGGTGACATCGAACATTCGGGGATCTTCGATTTGTTCCCCAAAATCTCTATATAAGAAAACAAGTCAGGATATTTTGGGAGAGTTGAAGGCAGTTGTCAAAACGGGGGCGTTAAAGGTTCCGAGGTCCCGACCCGTCCTACACCAGTCTGCTACGACCTATCTGTCAGGCGTGTGTCAACAACCAGCTCTTACCCACACTGCCGTCACCACCAAGAGGAAGGGAGAAGAAGATCGTAACTAAAATGAACTTTTCGCGTTGCAACGATCATAACCCTAAGTGAATAATAAACGACTGCAATATTTTCTTCCCTTACCTTCGAGTTTGAGTATTTCTTTTTCTGCGGACTTCTTTCTTTACAGCACAACACGTTGGTCCTATGTTACAAATCTATTTCAGAAGATTTATACAAATGCTTGTGTGTCTATAAAAATTCTCCCACCCCACTTGCTTTCTCTCGCTCTCTCTCTCTCACACACACACACACACACACAAGCACACACTAATTTAGGATGTAGCAGTCACAGATCTATTTCCTCTCGCGAATCAATGCCCCCGCTAAGTGATTCGGCCACACAGTGACCAATCAGGGGCAGAGCACATTGATTCCGTTTTCCTCTCTAGAACTATTCTTTCTAGCCCTTTTTGGAAGTCACAACAAGTCAGAGAGCACCTAGTTATCAGCCAAGACAGACCTCTCTCGCGTCCTCTACTACGAACATTCCGCATGGAAGACCTTTACTGAAGAACACGCTGCTACAAGCTGCACACACAGAAGAACCAGCCTTGCGGTCAGTCACACGAGCTACTTGCTATAGTGACATACACTTCCTACAAACTCAAGGACTACCATTCTAACCGGCGACACCAAAAAGAACTTTTTCTCACTCTGGCTCGTTTACTTTTGCTACTATAATAAACCTTTCGTTGTTGTGTTTGCAAAGAAGCTTCGTTATTTATTTGTATTATCAATTAATTCATAACTAACCATTAAAACACAAAAACGATGGTTATTTTCATGACTGGAGATGGAATGGGTGACTCGAGCTCAAATCCTGAAGGAGGCTGAATTTATTTCACTTCATTCTAACACCCTTGAGAAAGAAATGAATCCGTCTGTTCCCACCAGCTATGGGCAAATTAGACTTGGTAAAGCAAGAAGGAAAAGTATGCTTTGCCTCAGTGATTAATTTATTTTTCATGGATTAAAAATAACGGAAGAAATGTATTTTAAGAATTGTCAGTTAAATTTTTTTTGCCATGTTTAGTATTGGGTGTTGTATTAGACTGTTGGGGTTACGAAGACTTGTTGTTAGCTGGTGTTATTTGGTTTTTAGGGTTTCGGATTTAGATATCTGACTCCGTTGGTTTTCTTCTTCCCCAATCTTAATTCGTTGGCGTCTTCTAGTTTGCGAAGGCTACAAAGGAAGAAGACGAAGATGGGGGATATCTTTTGAATTCCAACTTTATTTTGTTTGGGTTTTCACTAGGCTACTCTGTAGCGAAGAATGTCTTCCTGGACTATTTGAGAACAGTTGTTTCTCCCAGATAAGACGTTGAAATGCACTAGTCGTTTTCGGGGTTGATACGTCTAAATTCGGTGTGGTCATGTCCAGTCGTGTTTTTAATGTAGGCATCTTGGGCGAACACTTGTTCTGCCTGCTAGCAGCTGAGGAAAAGAAGGCTCGTCTCGTATCAAAGGTAAGGATGGTGAGGTCGAATTTCTCTTTTCCACAGAGACGGTTCCTTTTCAAGGCATACATCACCCCCACTTCCTGTCAGGGGCTTCTGGGAATTTCTGGGACTTTTTTCTTTTCTTTTTCTTTTTCTAATCACTACAAGACTGCCTGAGGGTTGTCCTCGTGGTTAAAACGATTGACTGCGGTGTCGTAGTAAACGAGTTCGAACTCCAGTCGCGCTATTACATTCACTTTCGGACAAATACCCTTGAGGAAAAGTAAGAACCCCTTATCCACCCAACTATGGGTTGAATAGTACCACAACTCTTCTTCAAGAAGGATGGATTTGGCATTAAATGACCCAAGAAGGTTGATATGCCATTAAACAAAGAAACCAAACCTAACAAAACCAAGGCTACCTTGTGTTGTATTAGACTCATAAAATCATGATTCTGGTTGGGCAGGGTTTGATGAAAGACTTGCAGTTGTCCATACAGAAAGTCATTACTTTTTATGCCACAGATATTGTCCCGAGGGGAGCTTAGTAGCAGTGTAGTTGTTAGAGTTGGAAGAATAAAGTGGAACACAATGTTGGACGCACTCTCTTTTACTCAAATATACACTATCCTGATCTGATAGTTGAATCCACTCTCTTTGGACCGAGCAGTGATTTAATTTATTGCAAGACCGATAAATGCGTCGATCACACAAACGTTTTTATATGTGAAGAAATGATTGACTGAGGACAAGACAAATGACAAAGACAAGTGGATGATTAAATATCGAGTCTTTATTGAAAAAATCGTACACGAAGGGTGTGCATGGGTTTAGAATCGCAGTTGCTACATGATGTCTGTGTAGGGTCTGCTGTGTTGGATGATTAAATATCGAGTCTTTATTGAACAAATCGTACACGAAGGGTGTGCATAGGTGTAGAATCGCAGTTGCTACATGATGTCTGTGTAGGCTCTGCTGTGTTGGATGATAAAATATCGAGTCTTTATTGAAAAAATCGTACACGAAGGGTGTGCATAGGTGTAGAATCGCAGTTGCTACACGATGTCTGTGTAGACTCTGCTGTGTTGAAAGTCTGTGCTATAGAATATCGTAGACTCGGCTGTCTATAAGTTCTTGGCGACAGCGCCTCTCGAAGATCAGGATGGTCTCGAAGATGATCTCGGTGCTTGGTGCAGATCGCAGGTGTAGCTGTATGGTCAGGTCGTAGACGTAGTTGGAGACGGTCGAAGATATGTACGCATTGGTTGCAGAGGCTGGATGATCCATGTCCCAGCTTATTCAGTCCTTGGTTAACCGGGGGTATGTTGATGTTGTCTCGAAGTGCTGATGCCCGTCCGAGCAGAGTTGACATTCGTGGACTGTTGCATTGTCTGATCTGCTGCAACGGAAAATGCTGGTGGTTGCTGCTTGATAATGCAAGTGTTTGCTGCTTGGTGATGCTGGTGTCTGCTGCTTGGTGAAACTGGAGCTCGTCTGTTGGTGTCCGCTGCTTGGTGATGCAGGAACAGGGGCAGCGGGTTTGCCGCAAGTCGAGCTGGTTGCTGCGTCATCGTCTCATGATATCTGTAAAAGGTACAGTATGGAGACCAGAGATATTCTTTAAAGACTTTCTAAAATAGCTCCCAAGAGAGCTGTTTTATGAATTTCTGAAAATTAGTTCTGAAAAGGGCTATTTGAATGTGTGTGTGTGAGTGTGTGTGTGTGAGAGAGAGAGAGAGAGAGAGCATCGGTGATGGGTTGGAAGCTGGCATCGGCTGTGGTGGGTCGGCGGCTGAGATTGGTTGGATTCCACGTCGGTGCAGATCCCACGTTTGGCAGCTTGCTGTTGTGAGAAGCTCAGATACCACTTTCCAAGGACAGCTTTGTATATTTGTCTCTGCCTCCTAAAAGACAGAGCTTTACACAGTGTCGTGACACAAGGCCGTTTTATTGGGGTGGGGCTAGGAAGAGGTAGGTTGGGCACTTAGCCGAGGCTTGAGCCCTGCTTTTACTTATGCTGGTCGTCAGCTCACTCAGTGAAATGTGAGCCAGATGAACTTGCTGGACTTGGATTCACTCGATATATTACGTCAGTCCGGAATGTATGCCTTGTACATAGCTAAAACTAGACCAGAGAGTCTAATGCTAGGTTGTGCTGCTAATGACGCCATCGCCTCCCCTGCAGATGGGTCTGCTGAAGCCGAGGATCATTCAGTCTCGAATCTGTCCTTGACCTTAAAGCATCATTCAGCACGAATGTCAGACGGCCTGGCTGAAAAGACAGGTGTGATATTTGTCTCTGCATCCCATCAGACAAGACTTGACACTAGGTCTTTTTGTTGCATTTTGACCTTCGATCCGGGCAAACTTGCCATTCCAAAGTGATGCACCGGAAGGAAGTGACACATTCCAATGGCAGTTATGAGAGGAAATCGCGTAGGCGGGCTTGGCTGACGAAATGGGACAAGGTAAAAAATCCCATGGTACACTCATAGAATGATGCACCGGAAGAGAGTGACCTGTGAACTGCATGACATTTATTTACGCTTGATGCCGATCAAACATGCCATTCCAAAGATTGAGTGGGCGATTGAGTGGACGTTGAACTATTATATAACTCGGTCAAGACAGGAAGTAGACTGATTTAGAGACGAGATGTGGTAGGGAAAGTCACACCAGGCCGAAGGGACCCTCGGGACCCCCGATGGAGTTTGGGGACCAGACCAGTTGGTGATAAGATGTGGTAAAAAAGCCAGCACTCAGCAGAAAGCTGGGCTCCTGGGCCTCCGGTTGAGTAGCCCTGGAGAACGAGAAAGACACAATGCTGACGGCCATAAGAGTGGGGGTCAATATATTGCAGTTCTGTTCGGTCCTCAACTCCCTCTCACAGTAAAACCCTGAGAAACCTTTTTCGAACCCTTACAATAAAGTGAGAGGTACATATTTTTCTAAAGAAGTCTTCGCTCGTCCTTTATCATTGTGTCGTTGTGATCCCTTCAGCATATATATGTATATGTGTATTTTAGCATATTTATTATGTGAGTATACAACATTCTTATAGGGGGGTTTAAGAAAGAGGGGGTCGGGCACGAGCCGAGATTCGTGCCTTTATGGTCTATGTTGGTCATAGGCTCACTAGGCGCAATGTGAGGCAGATGACCCTGCCCCTAGTTTGAACTAGCCCCGAGATTCTAGTGCAATGCTTGTCAATGACGTCATCGCCTACCTACCAGTGACTCAGCCGAAACTAGAAGCCCTTCGGCCTCGAATGAGTCCTTGACCTTGAGCGCCATCGGGCACGAAAGCCAGATTGTCGTTTAAAAACCCAGGTTCGCCGACCACTAATGCTTCGCGACGGCTGTATTGTGATCACTGACTGACTGTGCTTATATAGGAGTGACAGTCTGCTTATTTTATGGTCTGTGTGAAGGGGATTCTATGTTATTGTGTACAGGAGGTTCGTCTTTTAAATATAAGTAATAATGGGATATCTCATTATATTAACAAGAGGTTCTTATTCTGCATTTATGAGTAGTCTTCTGCTTGCTCTGTAGAATTAGGTTTTTTGAAAAAAAAACTTTGGAGTTGGTAAGGGAAAATTTTACTCGGTACGTAGGCATGACGTTATTGTTAGCTGACGTCATGGATGATTTTGTGTTTTGTTTTTTTTTTCACCGAGGATTTTAGGTTTGAGTAGCCGTGGCGACTACATTAAATTTATGCATTTAAACCAAGCATCACCATCCGCTCCTTGGTATAATGTAACAGCTGTGAATGATAACATGAAGTGGTCGCATTTTCATCAGGCATTCTCGTGATATGATAGAAAACCAACAAAGTCTGGTGATATTGTAAGATACAGCAGACGCACTCGGCGTTAGTAGTGATGCTTTAGCACTGAAACAATTCCTGGTCCCAAAGTCATCATTGTAATATAATGCGACGAGGTATGGATTAAGAGCATGAGTGATATTCCGTGTACATTCAAGTTTATTTACAGAGCTGTATAAACACGTGCGTACTTACTGAATTCCAGAGGAGAAAGAGAACGAACCTTAGCTTCTATCGCTGGAGTAACGTCATTGAAGAGTTCTGGTTAAAAGGGAACAACTTGTTATGACAATATTACATCTACACACTTGAGGGTTTTTCTTCGAAGTCTCTTAGCAAAATAACAGAGTTAAGTTTTCTGTTTATAGGTCCATTTTTGTGGCGGTTTCACTGTCCGAGCAGATCGTCGCAGTTGTTCTACATTGTCTTGCTTTGTTGAACCTAGTTGTATTTCTCGATTGCTCTGATTCTCCATAGGAAGAATTGGTCCTGGTTCAGGTTCATTATCTGATAATGGTCTTTGCTCTTCCTCACTGTTTTGTGGTGGAGAGGTCGATGAACTTTCTTCTGTCACATCCATCTTCTGTATCTTCAGTAGATCCCTACGATTTCGTCGTAGTAGTGTGCTAGAGCTTGTCAACATCGTGAATGGGCGTGGTACTACTTCAGTTTTTATGATGCCAATCTCACTCCATCTTTTCTTTATAGGGTCTCATATTCGAACTGGGTCTACTGGTTTTAATGATTCCAGTTCCCTTGTGCCTCGTCTATCGAAATAAGATTTTCGTTTTGCGCCGTTTGTCCCTTTCTTTGAGGCTTATACGTATGTTGCTATTTTTTGTTAGCTCCAGGGGGTTATTTCTTAATTTTCTCTCGATCAACATTTCGGCAGGCGATAATCTATGTCTACCTGGGGTAGTTCGATGGATTTGTAGCAGAAAGAATTTCGTATTTTTTTTTTTTTTTTGCGCGTAATTTAATTCGACCATTAGGGTCGGCGCATATTTTCACCCAAACAGGATGACTTATCCTATTAATCCCGGATCATCTTTCCGGACTGCACAAACTGGGGAAAGCCGCCAAACACTTTCTCTTCCTCAGAAATTCTTCGTTCAGGAGAGACGTAATGACTGTCTGCTCTCTTGAATAGCTGCAACAGCAGCAGCACCACCATGAGGAAAGCCGTCTAATTTATGGACCCCTTGCGTCTATTCTCTTAGACCAAGGGTTCCCGGTTGAATATGAATTAGATGAATTCCATACGCCTCACACAGGAACAACTTTTAGTCGCCTCCAGTATTGGCTATGTCGACTGCGATGCCAAATCTCGCTCCGACATCAGCTACTTCATCCCTGGGCAACATTTTCTGGAGACATTCACGCTTCGCCCCGAAACAACCAGAACCACAAACTCACGGTGACAACGTTCCAGTCCTCAACCAGCAAACACGACTTTTGCTACACTTATGGCGACATATCTCACTCGCACACACCAACAATGCCTTAACCTAACGATGCACATCTTCACTCAGGCATTTAGCTGTCGAAATGCTCTCTCAACTCTATAACGACTTCATTTCGTTTCCTTACTTCTTTCCATCCTACGAGACTTGCAACATAAACGTAAACCCTTTATTCCATGCTACCATTAGAAACCATCATAAAAACATTTCGACATCTTGGTTCTTCACTCATTTATTTTCCAACAACATTTAGCGAGGAAACAGCATAAACAACACAGGCAAGAATAAATTCCCTCGCTAAAGTAGAGGTTGCTGCTAACAGGAAACGCAACCTACCCCAAAGTTCAAGACTGGGGAACACGAGCTCTACCTACCCATATTTACCAACCCATCCGCTCGGGCAGGATATGATACAAGGTCAATTTTTAAGCGGTGTTTAACAGGTTTGAATTCAGAGTTTTCCTTCTCCTAGACTAGTTGTCTCACCAAGGCTAAAGAACCCAGTCTGCCCTACTATTTACCCATAGCTGGAGGGAGAATAATTGGATTCATACCTTTCCCAAGGGTATTAGTGCTATGTGAAATGCAATCAGTCTCGTCCAGGATTTGAACTCGTGTCACCGAGTCCATTTCCTACGACGATAACCATTATACAACGGCCAAAAGTTCTACCTACCAGCAGTTAAGAAGAGGAAGTCCGTTTAGTATCAATGGTACAGCGGAAGTGAGAGAATTTCTCTTTGACGCCTGGAAGGCCTTTTTCTTTAGACATGCACCGTTCTTGCTTCCAGTCAGTGGCCTCTGAAAACTGCTACATTTTTAAAATTTATTTTATTTCATGTTATCGATTTTCTTTTTTCTTTTTTTTTCTTATCTGCTCCCTTCAATCTTTGTTGATAGCATAGTTGCTGTTTTGTTTGCTGCTGTATATGTAAATAGTATTACCGACCCATTAGCCAAGTGGGTAGAGAGTTAGCCAAGAGTCCTAGAGACCGGGGTTCGATCCCAGGTCGCGTCATACCAAAGACTCAAAAAATGGTACTTGATACCTCCTTGCTTATTACTCCGCAATATAAAGTACGTATCAAGGGTAGTACAGCAATCCAAGGAAGGGAATAATGCCTACCCTTATACTTCGGTGTAGTCGCTATGGAAAAGGAAGCCTTTGGGTCGCCTTTGACTACAGTCGCCAACTTTACTTTATATATATATATATATATCTAAATGAACAATTTTTAAAAACATTTCAAAAAACCCCAAAAGTACTCAATACCAACAGAGCATCCATGATAAAACCTATAACAAAAATAGTTCACTCATTATATATACATATATGTATATTTGAACAAACTATTAAAATCGTTTTCCAAGAATTGCAAGTAAGCTGGACTAAAAATTGCTTCATTCTCTGAGTTAGAATATTTTGAGTGCATTGCTCGAATATAAATCTCTCTATGATGTGCTGTTTTTGATGACTTATGGTAATATAAAATATACAAATAATTGAGTAATATCTAAATATTTCACTCAAAATAAAACGTGTGTTCCTTGTTTTTTCAGTGTCTCTTGAATATCACTACATATAATTACAACACCTTCTCTAGACTTCAGTATGTGATATTCAAACTACAGTAACAAATCATGAAGTTTTCAAAACAGAAATCATTAAAGCTTAATAGTACGTATTGCTATAATCGCAGCTGTTTTGTGTACTTATTCAAGCATAAAATTAAAGGAAAAATGATCTTTAAACCATTGAATTCATGATATAAGTTGTTTACTGAACCTTGAATAAAAATATACAAAAGATAGATATTCTATGATTTTCTAACCATTCTGGTATTATAAGATCATATCTATGTAGGTGAGTGATTTACAATTCATATAAAATGAAAATGACACTTGAAACATTACACCATCGAAAAAAAAAACCTTCTTATTTGTATTTATAGCGATGAGTGAAAGTTTTTTTTTTCCTAACACTATATTTTTTAGGCAACACAAATGAATTACGAAACTTTTCTTTAACACACAACAAGGAAAACTTTTTATTTGCAGCTTTGAATATGGTTTGCTTTTGGTGCTGCAAGACTCGTGGTGTTTAGGCTTGTTAGTGTTGGAGACGAAATGGCTTAGCGGGATGTTGAGATGGCAGCGTGTTGTTGGACGTGTGAGGGATGTGTTTAAAGTCACCGTGTAGTTTTGTATCTGGTTTTTGGAGGAGAGTATGCATTATCTCCATTAATGTGGGCTAGAGGTGAAATGATAGCTAGTGTGTCGAGAGCGGAGTTACGCTCGGATCGACATAGCCAATTTTTGGGGTGACATGAAGTGGTGTCTGTGGAAGGCATGCTGAATGTTTCTAATTTATGTCCAACTGGGATTCCTCGTAAAGAATCCATAAATTAGATGGTTCCCTCGTTGAGTGTCCATGTTACTGCTGCTAGTGTTAAAGCCACAGTGAGATGTCCACACTGGGTGGCTTGTCTAGCTAAAAAGCATCGCTAAGCAGGGACGTCCAGAGGAACGTCTGTTCTAGTCGCAGTCTCACGCCGAAGAGACTGGGTTGGGCCGCTCACCCGTTTTGCTAGCTGCAAATGAAGCTCCGGGCTGAATAGGATAAGTCATCCTGATTGGGTGAAATTCAGTGTTGAATTAAATTGCGTGCCAAACCAAAATACGAGATTTTCCTCTTCTCTACATATTTACTAATCCCTCCGCACAGGCAGGATATGACACAAGATCAACTTTTAAGGCGCCTGTGGTGGTGTAATGGTTAGCAAGCACGACTAGCAAACCTACACGAGTGAGTTCGAGTCTCATTGGGTGCCCCTTTCATATGGCCTTGTGCCACATTTAAGCAAAAAGCTTAGTAAATTACCACAAGATCAACGTTGAAGCGGAGGTTTCAATTCAGAGTTTTTCCAAGGCTGATGAACCCAGTCTGCCCTACTAATTACCCATAGCTGGAAGGAGACTAATTGGATTTATACCTTCCATAAGGGTATTAGTGCTATGTGAAATGTAATTAGCCTCATCCAGGATTTGAACTCGTGTCGTCGTGACCATTTCCTACAATGACAACCATTACAATACGGGCACCTCCCAAAAAACTTCTGATTTGTGCACACACTTTTTTATAACTTAATAGTTTCAGATGAACAAGTATTTGTTTGTTTGTGTGTGTGTGTGTAAAAAGAATGTACAAAAAGGAATGTACGCATTTTTTTTCTCAAATTTCTTATTTACGAATAAGGGAATATACAGCCAGTGAAATGAACTTGTTCGATAGATTTAGGGTTTCACCTACTTTACGCTGTGTCTTTTCATATTAGGTTGTTCGGAAAATACTGTCCGATTTTAGTATGAATTGTTCTAATTCTATTCTAACGTATTATCTTAATAGTAGTTGAATAAAAAAATTACATTCCTTAAGATAAAAGTGTCCTCGCTTCACAAAGGACGTCTATTTAAAATATTGAATTAAGTCTTTTTAAGGATAGTCCTCAACTAATGGACAAAATAGGTAGTAATAAAAAAAAAACATCGTCGAAGTAAAATGAAGTTTCTCACTATCAATTAGTAATAATAAGCTAACTCATTCTACTTAGACCACATAGAGTAGTAGACATAAAAGCGGAAGTATCAAACCGAAACTCGCACGATTCTCGTGCAAACCTGCACTATCCAGCAAATGCAGACTTGAAGCCGTAAGGCACACGGTTTCGGCTAGGCCACCTTCGGGTGGGCGAGCTGCATCATAGTCCAACAGGGCTCGAGCTTCGGCTCGTGCCCGACCTTCTCCTCCTTTAAACCCCCACTATAATCGATCTTTACGTCATTGAGCTTGTGTCAAGCTCTGTCTGGTGGGAGGCAGTGGCAAATAAAGTCAGTTTTGACTGGACGTCAGCCAAGGGTGTGGGAGAAATCCGATTCTCCCCTGTTCACTCAATGACCGAAGCCTTATCAGCAGCCGCTGCCCATGAGGCACTGCTCCAGGCTTCTCCTGAAGCCGACGTCCTGATTCCAGCCAGAAGACGACGCAGGAATACTACCAACTGCATAAGACTACGCAGGAACATTGCCCGCCTCTCAGCTTAAAAGCCCTTTTCAGGAATACTTAGAAAGTATATTCAAACACCTCCTGACACGGCACAGTGCAGCAGACACGACTACCAGCCCCTCAATCTAACAGCCTTTTCAGGACTAATTCTGAAAGTCTAACCTAATACCCTCTGAGACGGTACCAGTAGCTACCTTCTTGCACCGGCAACCACTTCCCTGCAGCAGCAACCACCAGTCCTGCACCGGCGACTATTTCCTTGCAGAAGCAATTACTAGCCCTGCTCCAGCGACCACTTTCCTGTACCTGCGGCTACCAGTCCTGCACCAGCGACTACCTTCACGCAGTAGTAGCGACCACCTTCCTCCACCAGCAATTACCAGTTCTGCACCAGCAGCTACTAATCCTGAACTAACGACCACCTTCCTGCATTAGCAGATACCAGTCCTGCACCAGCGACCACCTATCCAACGACTACCAGTCTTGTACCAGCTATCCAGTCCTACACCAGCAACTAGACCCTGCTCCAGCAACCACCATCCGGCAGCGGCGACTGTTCGCCGTACGCTATTCCGATTTACGATTCGCCATAATAAAGTTTGGCCTTAGAAGCAACATCCTTGTTTTGTCATTCTTGCCTAGTTCGTTGTCAATCACTTATATTTCAAAAGTTTGCGGGAACCGGTATATTTATCGGCCCCGCAACATGTATATCAAATGTATATAGGATTTGTAAACACTTATTATTGATAACATTCTTAAACGAGACAAAAATCTTCTTGGTTTCTTTGTTTAATGGTAGGTTTGTAGGTTATTTAATGCCAAAGCCATTCTCCTAGAAGAACAGTAGTGGTACTATTTAACCCATAGCTGGGAGGATAAGGGGGTTCATACCTTTCCCAAGGGTATTTGCCCGAAAGTGAACGTAATAGCGCGACTGGAGTACGAACTCGCTTACTACGATTCAGCAGTTCATCGCTTTAACCATTACACCACAAGGACACCCCCACGAAAAAGAAGTGCCTCACCTTACTACATGATAGACTGTAATGATGACACCCCCCAAAATCTTTTTTTTTTTTGCATACGGTTAAATGGTATTGCTATATAACAGTCACTATTTAGCATGTCATTTGTTTGCACACAGATAGGAGTCTATCAGGTGGTAATACACCGGGCTAGATTTGATCTGGGAGCAGTGGCAATAAAGGGTTATTCCACATCTCCAAGGCCGACCATAAGCTGGTTTAATGTCTTCTTTGCTAATTTTCTCTCATTTCTAGCAGAATTTGATTTTGAACGTTCTATGCCTCAAATCATGAACGTAAAAAAGTGATGCATTTACTTTATTTGCATGAGTTCAAGCTTCGCTGTGATTTTGATTGATGATAATGCTCGGCCAGATGTTGCCATGACACTACTTTACTCTGAAATTCATACCAGACGGTCTGAAAATTCAACTGTCAGATCAGGATAGTTTGTGTTTGAGTGAAAGAGAGTGTATCCAACATCAACCCGGACAGTCAAGAAAGTTTTCATCTCTCGTATTGAAGAGTCTAGTTGTTGGCATCAGAAGCAAGCCATGAGAAATACCTAATTTTCAGCCTATTTCTCTTTCTCCCTCTTGCTTCAAAAATCAACCAAATTTTAATTTCTTATTGATAGACAAATAATAAAAGAAAAACTGAACTTCCCTGTGTTGCTGTTAGTGAGTATGACAAGAGAAATATTTTGCAACCAGAAAGAAATCGAGAATCTCAAGGAAACGCAAAAATTCAGCCAACCTTTGCATAAAAGACAGGTAAAAAGCCACTCTCCAAAAAATCCTTACCCAACATAGCAGTCGAAAAGAGCTATCCATCACACATTCCTTGGGCTACAAGACACATAGCCATTTATCCTCATGGCTACTACAATACAGAAATAGTATGGTGCCCATGCAAAATTCGGCATATTAGGATTGCCAACATACAGGGAATGGTATAAAACTTTCCAGCAACAAAGTGTTAATTCAATGATGAAAGCTTTGAATTAACTGACAATATGACAAGTCATTACACTGAACATGAAGGAGAATAGAATTTCCACGAAATTCATATCCAAAGTCAGTTTACAAGATCTCAGTAATGAATCATTAATTCAGTAATGTTAATTTGAATTGTATGATGATCACATGAATGGAAAGTTGAGAAAACTTTCGTTATAATTCAAGTTCAACTAACAAATTTTGATAATAATCAAAGGAGCTATTTTCTAACAACAGATTATATATATATATATATATATATATATATATATATATATGGAAATTTTTTTGCTGTAGGTCCAAAGAGAGAATAAAAATATTTTAAAATAGGTAAGTCCATGAAGATATTTGTATTTTTTAGAATTTATTTATTTATCTTGTTCTTACATACGTGTATGTTTCCAGCTTGTTGCTTTCGTCAGAGAACATATATATAAGGCCTTGTTAATGGGGTACTCAATGAGACTTGAACTCACTCGTGTTTGCCGTTTAAATGATTTTCAGTTTTTATGGGTTTATATAGAAGTCTTTTGTGTTTACCTTAGTCAGCTTTACCCCTCACTGACATTTGATATGTTTTTGTCATTGTGTGTGTGTGTGTGTGTGTGTGTGTGTGTGTGTTGGAGTGTTTTTGGATTTCGCTAACAGTAATTTTTTCCTCTGTGTGTGTGTGAGTGTGTGTCTTGGAGATATTTTTGCAGTGTGGTTTGAAATTTATTGGTAACTCTTTTTTCTAACAATTTTTGTCTGTGTATATATATACATAACTATGTATGTTTGTGTGTGTATATATATGTATTTTTTTCTAATAATTTTGGTCTGTGTGAATATATATATATATATATATATATTGCAAACAACAGATCAAATGCGCAACACGGTCTATTTTAGTGATCTGCAAGGACATTAGCACTTTTTTTGTAGATTGTTTGTAATTATTCATTTGCACAGCTGCTGTCTTCCTGTTCTGTATGCTGCTCTCACCAGATCATGGCACCTGGTTTTGTGAGGGTTTGGTCCCCCCCCCCTATATATATATATATGATAGAAAATAGCTACTCATTCCAGTCTGCATTCAGAAATGCATCATTTTAACATGAAAAGAGAGCATGATAATATATTTTTCAAGAGTTATTGCTTATTTGACTCTCCTCAGGCAACTAAATGATTGAGTGATTGATTTTAATGGCATGTCACACCATCTAAGGTTATTTTTGCCTTGAGGGTAGTTAAATAGTGACCATTATATGTTCATATTTACATTTTTTATGTCATTGTTTCTTAAGAGTTTTTTTGCCCATAGTGCTTTCAAATATGTATAGTGTCACGTGATGTCCCACTGGGAGGAGGGAGATAAAATTACAACTCCTCGTGTTTGAATTGACAGTATCTGGCCGTCAGGGAGTGACCGTTAGGGAAGAATGTGGGTCACAGAGGGGATATCAACAGGTGTTGGTACTTAGTAACCTCAGGTCGCCGGACACCGGAAGGGGAGGGAGAGAGAAGCCAAATGATTGGTTGGGACCCCAAAACGGAAGTGGGGCTCCCCCCCCGTCAGCGGAAATAGATAATAAGAAAGTTAGTTTTTGAGCAGGGTTCGTAGCGGGCAGACGAACCATAGCCAGGTTGAAGACAAAAGAATATTTGAGACACGAGGGACCCCAGGTTCTTCAAGCCTGTGTAAAAAAATAGAATAAAGTCTATTAGCCCGTGAAAGAAGAAAGATTCTCCAGTGGAACCCCGTCGAAAAATAAGATAAGTAACTTTGGGGCCATTTCTCCTTTATACCCAAATTTTATATACCACTCTCTCTCTCTCTCTCTCAATTTGAAGAAAAACAAAAGTCAAGAAAGGACATTTACATTCGTGGACTGTCCAATTATTATATGTTTTGACACTTTGAAAGTGTATATAACTGTAGTAAAGGAATAATATATTTTTATGTTATCACGTGGTCTATGTTCCTGCTTCATGCTTCCTTTTCAGCTTCTATTCGCCTTATGTTATCTTGCTTAGAATTGTCCTATTAATTCCTTAAAAATATCACACGGGAAACTGGAGTTGCCGACTACTTCAATATAATATTATTACGACTAAAACCTATAGGTCCATATTCTTCCATTGTCTAGGGGAAGGAAGTTTAGCGACCTGGTGGGTGTGTGGATAGTGTGAAATTTGGAACCCCTTGTCAGCGGCGGTCAGTCTGGCCCTAAATTAATCCTTCACGTAATATGCCAGGTCTTATATGCCTGAGAGAAAAACTCTGAACGAGGACTTATTCTACAAGGGATCAAGTGCCAACCTGCCCCGTCTTCACACGTGCGAAAATAAAACCCCGTTCTGGGATAAAAGTAAACCTTTTGCGTCACAATAGTTTTTCAACAGATCTATTTGACCTATAATTGTATCCTAACAGGTACTACCACCCAAGGTCAGAGTGGACCTGGGGGTAATACCAATGAAGGGATACTTCACACTCCTGAGATTTCCAGAACAGGATCCTCACTATCGGAGGTAATTTCATGTCATACTCAAGACACCTATTTTGTGGAGAGGGCTAAGCCCTCTGCAGGGGGATACAGTGTATTCTATGCTCTACTGACAGGGCTATCAGTCAACTAAAGGTCAGGAAATTGTCTAAAAATTTTAACATGGTATTTTCTTCATTGTGTGAACTTTATCAAATAATATTTGTGACTTTATCAAATAATATTTGTGAAAATTGATGCTATAAATATGATAAAAAATCAGGAATTAAATCTTTTAAATCTTATTTAAATCATTGTTTTTCTGAATTTCATTATTCATTATTTTTTTCTAAATATCTAATTTCAAGTATTGATAGTTAATCCAATGGATTAATCCCCCTTGAATACTCTCCCAGTGGTGAGGCAGCTTCTAACAGGAAGTTGTGAAACAGCCATTATTATAAATACAGTAGTTGTTAGAGGAGGACAAATAAATATTCTCTCTCCATATATCTGCCGTTGTTGTGGTTTCATAATTAATATTGTGCTCAATTATTTTTAAATTAACAGATACTTTGTTGGGGTATTTTCATAAAATTTGAAATCACTTTCTGATTGATTAATATAGGTATATTTTCTACACTTTCTGGCCTTTAAATAATAATGATAAATTCCTAGTAATAGTTACAGTTTTTAATTAATTAATTATTGGATATCACTGGTAAGTTTTTTTTAAATGTCTTCAAGAATTATTGGTTAGTAGTAATTTTCACATTCAGGTCTCCCATCACAAGTTCCAGTTACATAGCTGCAAAGTCTTTACTTGGTATAGCCTTGGCTTATATCTAATGGGCTTACATTTTTTATGAAACACATGTTTGTAAGAATTTAATATTAATTTACTGTTCTTGGAAATATCATTTACACGAGTAAATACTCCAAATCAGTTTTGCCCAGTCAGCTGGGGCTGTAGAATACACTGACTGCACCTCTGCAGAGGGGTAAAACCCCCACCCAATGAGTGTGGTGGATATGACACTAAATGATTTAATGGTGAGGTTCCAGTGATGCTGGAGCTTTTGGGGAATGCGGAGCACCTCTTCTGAATGAAGAATTTTTATACAAAGTTTATTGAGGGTAACTCACTATTACTTGGGTGAAAGTAATAACATCACAATTGTAAAAAAAGTGTCAGATACTATATTTCTTTTAAATTGTTTAATTGATTTATTAATTGATTGATTTTATTGGTTTGTTTTTACTTAGAAGTGGAATTTAGTAAAATCTATACTGATAGTTTTGTCTTGTTACTAGATAAACGAAATATAAATGAGAAGTAAAGATATTCTTTGATGCAAAAATTTATTTGCCCAGTCAGCTTGGGCTGTAGAATACACTGACTGCACCTCTGTAGAGAGGTAAGACACCCCCTCCAACGACTGTCCTGATATGACACAAAACAATCTGATAGTGAGGTTCCAGTGATGCTGGGGTTTTGGGGAATGTGGAGCACCTCTTTATTGCCATTGCTCCCAGGTCCACTCTGGCCTGGAATAGTAGCACCTGATAGGGCCCTATCAATAGGTTAAATAGAACTAAACTGTATGCTTATGCTAAACTGAATTGTTTGAATTAGAACTGCTTGACTAAACTAAATAGATTTAATAGAAATGTTTTTGGCAATTAAACTGTACTTACATTTAAACTGCGTGCTTATGCTAAACTGAATTGTTTGAAATGGAACTGTTTTTGACATTGAAACTCTACTTACACTAAACTAAATTGTTTAATATTGAACTGTTTTGACATTTAACTGTGTGTAAACAAAATCCGTACTTATACTAAACTGAATTAGCTGAATTAGAACTGTTTGGATAAACTGAATAGCTTGAAATAGAAATGTTTTTGACAATTAAAAGGTGTATTCATACAAAACTGAATTGTTTGAAATATAACTATTTGCACAAAAGTGGATTTGGCATTAAATAACCTACAAAGGTTCATATACTATAAAACCCGACCAACAATAACAACAACAACAAAAATTTATAAAACAAAAAAGTAAATTTATTGGAATTCGTAAAGGACACTCAATTGAAAGGCTTAATTGGCCAATCACAGCCCATCTGAAGGTCATGTGAGGCTGGGTATCAAAGAAGAAGTCACAAGAAATCATCCTCTTTTTCCTACTACCCAGGCTAGCAGTTCTAGCTAAGACCGCATCATTTCAAGTCGCAGACAGTGATGATTCAGCAGCGAATCCACTACTTAAGAGCTGAGAGCAGACAAATGCAACCACTACTACAAACCTGAACAAGTTACCAGGAACACTCTCAAACAGCTAAGTTTCTGCAGGCATATTTATTTTCAACTTTTACCTAACCAAATTCTTTGAAATCTTTTGCTTATTTTGCATATTGTACCTACCTCTTGTATATTCTTGTGTGTATATAGAGTAAACCTTTTGTAGTAGCAAAAACTTGTTTGTGTCCTTTCTTCAAAAGTAGCACCCATTTCCTCACTGTTATCTAAGTACAGTTTATTCTCCTACAAAACTTAAGGTTTAAACAGTGTTTTTTTTCCCATGGATAAAAATCCCCACAAATAAAATGACCCAGTATTTCTACAAACAATTTTACTTAAAAAAATGTGAAGCTTTCCAACTTGAAGAAAAAAAAGGTTTTAGTTTTCATACATTTTTTATTTTTTGATTCAGGGCAGATTTTCAGCAAGAAGTAGAGTTGCTTTTACCAGATCTTTTTAACATTTTGAATTATCTGTTCTCCTAAAATTTGATTATATTTAATATCATAAATAAAGTAAGTTTCCAACCATAGTTGAGGGTGACCCAAAAGCTCCCCTTTCAGTAGCTACTACACTGAGGTATATGGGAGGGTGCTACTCCATTCTCTGGATTGCTTCACTTTACCTTTGATCCATACCTTATAGTGCTGAGTGTTAAGCAAAGCAGCATCAAGTACCATTTTCTGAGTCTTTGGTATGACTCAACTTGGGATTGAACTCTGGTCTCTCGGACCATTGGCGAACACTCTAACCATTATGCCAATTAAATCACAAAAAGTAATACCCAAAATCCATGATATTTTATTTTCCTTCATTGCATGTCACAAAAACTATTTATAATTATATCACTTGAGATAATCAGAGAAGATATATTAAAAGAAGTCAATGTTAAAAGCAAGAAATAGCAGAACTTGACAAAATATTAATTTATATAGAAGGTGGGATCAAAAAGTACAAAAAAATGAAGAATTAAATTTTTTAAATATTAAAATTTAAATGAAGGTATGTGAATTGAGAGAGAGGTATGATCAAAAAGTAATGAGAGTGAAGCTTAAAATAAAAAAAAATTTTTTAAATTCAAATGAATTTGTATGCAGTGACAGAATTATAATAAAAAAGAATCAAAGTGAAGCTTTAAATCTGAAATAAAGCTAAAATTTGAAGGATGGTATCTGCATTGCAAAAAGTATCAAAAGAAAATTTAAATTTCAAAAAAATGTTTAATTTAAATGAATGGGTGTACATTGAAAGAAGTTTGATCAAAATGTATCAAGACAGAACCTTTCAATTAAAAAATTCTAATTTAAATGAAGTTATATGCAATGACTGAGGTCTGATCAAAAAGTATCAAGTTTGAAGCTTAAAATTAAAAAATGTGAAATTTAAATGAATGTGTATGCATTGACAGAGGAATGATCAAAAAGTATCAGGAGTGGAGCTTTCAATTTTAAGAAAATATTAAAATTTAAATTAAGGTGTGTGCATTGACAGAGTTATTATCAAATATTAACAAGAGTGAAGTTTTAAGTTTTTAAGGATGTTAAAATTTCAATGAAGGTATCTTCATTGACAGAGGTATGATCAAAAAGTATCAAGGGGGAATCTTTGAATGTTAAAAGATTTTTAATTTAAATGAAGTTTTATGCAATGACAGAGGTGTGATAAAAAAATATTGAGTGAAGATTTCAATTTAAAAAAGGTGAAAATTTAAATGGTGTGTGCATTGACAGAGCTATGATAAAAAAGTATCAAGAGTGAAACATTAAATTCAAAAAATGCTAAAATTTAAATGAATGTGAGTGTATTGACAGAAGTATGATTAAAATGTATCAAAAGTGAAGCTTTTACTTTTAAAAATTTAAAAATTTAAATGAAGTTATATATACAGACATCACTTTAATTAAGTCAGTGCCAAATTGAAAAAAAAATCATCAAACTAGTCTAAATATTTGTGTTATGAGGCTGAAAAGGGTTTTATGTTGTAGGTGATGAATGGAAATTCTGAGTTTCATATCTGACTCCTTTTTCTTTTTACCCCATTCACTCATTGTCTTCTTTTTGTTTGTAGAAGCTGAAATAGAATTAAGGACAGAATCAAAAAGACAAGAATACCTTTAGATTCAAACTTTATTTATGAGTTTACGACTATTCTGTGGTGAGAATGTTTTCCTGAACCAGTAGAAATAGTCTCATTTCCCCCAAACAAGGTGTTGAAGTATAGAATCAGCTTCGGCAATTACAAATTCAAGGGTCTGTCATGTGTCTCGCTGCTACTAGCAGGAGACACAACTCACTTCTAAGTCCCTGAACTCAGCCAGCATGTGTGGTCCCCACCAGCAGCCAAGAGAAAAAGTTCTGTCCAGTCAAAGTAACAAAAGCTTAATCAGAAATTTTCTCTTTGGTTCCAGGAAACCCTTCCTTTTAGATATGCACCAATTTTACTCCCTGTCAGAGGCCTCTTGGGAAACTGTTACTTTTTGCATTTATTTATTTATTTTATTTCCTGTTAATACCCACTGAATAAATGCAGCATTCCCAATGAAACCTAGCTCCATGAAGACATTTGCACATGCTACTATTTACATGAGTCAGTGAGACTTTAGAAAAATCATCAAAACAGTCCTATTATTTTTTTAATGAAATTTTTTTGCTGAAAGAAAGAATTGTGCAAGTGCAGCATACTGACCCAACAATTAATCTTAACTGTAAGAGATTTCAAGATGTATTGTACATTAAAAAATATGATGATGTAATTTCACACTGTATCAAAACTGGCATTTCAGTTGTATTTTGACCAATTGAAAACTTGCTCAAATAAGTTGGAATGTTTAATACCAAGTCACTGTTCTAAAAAAAAAGAGTTGATGTTTCATTTATTGTTTATTTTTGTCTCTGTACTGGGTGTCTCAAAATAGATGCCACCTATTAATATGATAATGATTTATTACTGAAAAAAGTGCAATAGTGGTCATTTGGAACATGTTGTAAAATGCATCCTTTCTGCAAGAGACATCAAATCAATGTTGTTTTTTTATTTGTTATTATATCAGCTTCCAGGTCTTGCAATCTTTTTTTGAGTATCTTGTCTCAGTAATAAATCATTATCATATTAACAGGTTGCATCTGTTTTGTGAGAGTTTTGAATGATTTTGTCTTCAAATAAGTAGTGACACAAAATATTTTTTCCTCTCTTATCCAAGGCATTGTAATTGAGGATTAATAGTTGTTATAGTATACTATTCTTAAATCTGAAACAAAAAAGAACACAACATTATCATTTGTTGACTTATTAGCAGTTATATGGGTCCCATGTATATTGAGACACTCTGTAAATACAATTTCAGTATTGATGTTTTTTCACCCACATCAAATGATGTCATTTTTTACAGCATGGGTACATTTGATTTTAAGGATATATCTCTAATGTCTATGAAAAATAAATTGCTACTTTATCTTCAATGCAGTTTTCATTTTAGAATGAATTTGCTAATAATGATGCTCATCATCTCATTTCAAAAGAACCTATATTTTATGAATGATATCTCAGTAACAGATAACTATCAACAGTTACAATATAAAGTTTTCAGATTTATATTAGCCTTACATTTTATTTGAACGAAAGGTTTTGCCATTCATCATGAATTGCTTTTTTGCTCTCATCTAAAGGTGATCAATATGATCTCAAATCAAAGGATTTCGATACTTTGTGATACGTGCGTATGTTTTTAATCTATTTGTTTATGATATATGTTTCTTTCATTGTAAATTTATCAGTATCTGAATTACCAGAGTGAATCAAAGTTTTTGCAATATTTTGGTAATATGAAGTACAATTTAGCATCTCTGAATGTTTTTGCCAAGGTTAAGAAGATGATGAACCACACAGTGAGATTGTGAGATGGTGGGACCATTTTATACTATTTGATTGTAAAGAAACAAAACAGGTGGGAGAAATAGAGACTAGGTTTTTAAATGTAAAAAGAAATTAAGATAATGATAGAAACTTGCTCTTATATGGATGGTGAATTTAAGCGTTACATTTCTAATAATTTAATAATATCAAAGAATTATAATTTTGTACAAAATTCAATATTTAAAAAAAACAAACTTTTATTTAAGGTTTGCCATAAATTGGTGACGTGAGACAAAATTTTGCAATTCTGATTACTTTTGAAGAGGTTTTTAAGGGGACAAACAACACTGGACTATTAGATACCAAGCATGCTTGATACTTTCTAAGTGTTACTTACTGGATTTGTATCTATGGCCCCAAAATCAATGATTTTAGGCCAACTTAACCTTGTTCATTCATCAAGGTTCTTGTAACCAAAGAGAAATTTCTTTTCTTACTGTACTGTGATCAACCCAAGTAAAATTTCTTTCTTTCCTTACTGTACTGTTATGACAATATTGGTCGATGACGGTAAGTGAGGGGTTAACCAAAAAGTTGCCAAGAAGTGTAAAATTGAAATTTCTGGGAAAAAGAACTTTTGACAAGGGCCCAAAATGGGAACTGGAAAGATGTTGATAGGTTGGGAAGATTAAGTTGTTTACAGAGCACAGGCGGAAATTGAGGAAGAAAGATATTATTATTAAAAAAAGAAAAGAAAAGAGTAATAATACTAAAAGAATTCTCGAGCCTGGAAAAAGTTAAAATTAAGAATTTGACAGCAAAATGATTCAGATACGATGTAACGGGCACTCCAGTTAAAAGATGGGACTCAGAAGCGAACAAAGAAGTCTTTGTTGATGATAGGGAGGCCATCTGGCATTTAGGGAAATACTTCAGCTAAGGGGTGAGAAAATTATCCGGGATTACTTATTGGTGCTGAAAGGGAATTATTAATTAGCCTGGAGAGAAGGCCAGCCCTTTCGCCTACGCAGGTTTGAAACCAGTTCCATTAAAAGTGACAGTCCAGCATATTTGGACATAAGGAGAAGGTCTCTGGCCTGACGTCATAAGCAGTAACATAAGAAAAACTGTGCTGGTAGGAGGAAAGCTGTCCTCCTGTAGTCCTCATCACGAGTGCAATGAGAGGAGCGATTTAATGGAAGTAGTGAAAAGGGGGTTGGACCCTTTCTGATAACGAGAATTGAAACAAAGACATAACGGATGTCTGATGAGTTAAAAAGGACGTTATGGAGATCACCCCTGCCTCAGTCAGAACCTACCCCAGAATATTGGCAATTATTATATAAACAAGCTGATTTTTTAACTCAGCAGTTGGTGGCAGGTAGCGAAACAGTTGGGACCAGACGAAGCAGACGAAGACCAGGCAGGGACCAACAAATTGGAATTGTGCTTTGCGCTGCCAACTCATATATCGCCAGTCCACCGCTGGGACGAATTATTGCTAAGAAGACTTAACCCTCACCAGACCGACGCTTTAGACCATTATAAGTCACACCCGCAGATTTTGTTACCATCTGTAAACTTGAAGATTATAAAACCTTTTTATTATTAACTACTGCAGAAATCGGAGTTGTATTTTTTTTTTCTACAATATATACCCTTCGGTTTTCAGTCTTCAGCTGGCAGTAACCCCCCTTCCTTTCAGACGTGGCCATCGGCCTTTCCATTAAAGAATCACAGCGTGGGGCAGGGCAGTGTATGGTCACTTTCCTGGAGGGAACTTTCGATCTGTTTTTTCCCGCGTTGTAGCAGAGAGATTGGAGGGAGGTGGATAAGGTTGTGGCAAAAGGGTACCATATTTGGTGTCGTTTAAACCAGGATACAACCCTGAGGGGTTATATTTGATGCCGTGACCGAGGATTGGACCCTGGAGGTGTTATACTGTGATCAACCCAAGTAAAATTTCTTTCTTTCCTTACTGTAAAGTAAAATTTCTCCAACCATCTGTTTACTGTATTGTGATCAACCCATGACATTCTATACTACAGGCCACTTCATAATGCACACAAGTCATTAGACTGGAGGCCACTTTTATTGAAGGGAGAGAATTAGATCATTTTTGTTTCAGTTTGAGCTAACTGCAGTCTACTGTGTTATTGGCTAACTGCAGTCTACTTGGGTTGTTGGCTCAAGAAATTCCAAGGGATCTTTTAATTTTACCTTTGGTTGGAATATCACTTAACTTATTCAGTTGAAGTAAATATATTTGATTATTTTAGTTTGAGTTCATACATTTTTTTATTTAAATTGTAAAAAGGAAACTTTGGGGCTTAAATTCACTTGCACAAAAAGATTTACTCATGTTAAAAACTTTAACATTTTTAAATTAAAGTTTAATTCATTTTTGGCATTTTCCCTCTTAAAGTTTGTTCAACATTTTTAATTAAAGTTTAAAGAATATTTTATTGATAAAATGCAATTCTTTTTTAGCAATTTGTGTTATTTTAAAAAACAAAACAATAAAATATTAAACAAATTTGAACAGAATTTGATTTAGTTTTATAATATGAGGGCAGATAATATTACTATTTAAACATAAATGATAGTTGATGTTGTAGAGTTCTGTTGCTTCTTGTTATATTAAAAGAAAGAAAATAAAAAATGAAGGCGTTGATGAAGATATTGATAGTTTTCAAAGGGGAAGCTTTAATAGCAGCTTGAGACAAAGTTTTCCTTGGTGCTGTGAGTCACAGGAGTGTTAAAGAAAGTTGTAAATTGCTGAGCAGGAATTTAGTACTCAGCCAGAAGCTTCAGGGTCCACTTGATTTAGGAGGGAGAAATAATTGATAAGGAATGGTCTCTGAAAAGAACCAGAGGAACAAATGTTGAAATGTGCTCTCTTGAGATAAAAAGTCCCTCCATCTGCTGTTGGGATCTTCATAGAGAAAGAATGTTCTCTCTTGGGTCGGGTGGTCTGACCTTGCTGCTAGCAAGGAGGAAAAGAAAAGAGAGGGTAAGCATAGTTAGCGCTGCCTTATATGTTGCCCAGGGAGGTGTGCCTGGGCAGAATAGCATTTGTCATTCTCGTTGGATGAAATACATGATTTCGAACTCCAACAGCCAAAGCAATTCCTGCACTAAATGATAATCTGAAATTCTTTCAGCTACAGTTTCTTCAAAGACGTAAAGCAAACAATTTTTATAAAAAAATGAATTTAAAATGCTTGTTTTTTCATAAATTTAATGTCATTACTTTAATTTAATATCTATTTTTGATATTGTTAAAAAAAGCAAAAACATTGTTAGTGAGGGTGAAAATGTAACATCAATGAAATTAAAGTTTATCGTTGTCAACTAGCTACTCATAACAAAAAACAAACAAACACACAAACTCCATTTCCAAGAAGCGATAAGTCTCTGATGATGTCAGCCAATAGTTAAGTAGGGATTAGTTGTCAAGGAACAAAATCACTCCACATAGGATGTCTTTTAAAAATATTAAATTCAGCCAGTTTTTCTAAGGACAGTCCACAACTAATGGACAAAATATGCAAAAAACCTCGTCGAAGTATAATGAAGTTTCTCACTATTATTTTGTGATAATAAGCAAATTCATTCTACTTAGACCACATGGAGTAGTAGCGCATAGTAGACATTAAAGCAGCAGTATTAAAATGGTCAAGTTAACTTTGGGCTGGACACTGGCCTTGTGCAGAGGCTTTTCTACGTGCTGTCTGGCATCTGTGCTGGACAGGTATTGAAATCAATGGCAGACTTGAGGCTATAAGGCCCCTGGATTTGGCTGGGCCACCTTCAGGTGAGTGAGCTGCATCATTGACACCTTTGTCCCCCTTGTATAGCACTGGACCTTGCTGTCCAGTTTAAGCTATGATCAGGCATATGTGCCTGGACCCAGATTTGGGTCCAACTCCAGCTAGGCTCATCAGTGGATCAAGGACCAGCATAGACCAGCAGAGCTCAAGCCATGGCTTGTGCCTGACCTTCCTCTCCCTTAAAGCCTGCTATAATCGACCTTCGGGTTGTTGACTTTGTGTTGAGTCCTGTCTGGTGGGAGGCAGTGACAAATATCTAACTTTGGGCTGGACGCTCGCCAAGGGTGTGGAAGGAATCCGATTCTCCCTGGTCAACCAAAGCCTTATCAGCAGCTGCTGCCCATGAGGCACTGCTCAAGGCTTCCCCTAAAGCTGACGTCCTGATTCCAGTCCGCAGACGACACAAGAATACTACCAGCCACAGACAACGCAGGAACATTGCCAGCCTCTCAGCTTAAAAGCCCTTTTCAGAAAGATGCTAGAGAGGGTCAAAGGAATCTGTGCTGTCAGGACACCTTCATGATGATGAGTTTCCTCCTTGAAAAATTTCACAGTTTTATGGAGAAATATTTTTATTAATTCATGTGAAACACTCAGTTTTATTTTTTGTCAAGATTGTTAGTTCTAACTGTTGTATTCTCATATACATGTTCATGCAGGATACATACTGACGCAATAAATTAATCAGACGCAGTAATAAACGATGCAGGAAGACTTCTTTAACAAAATATATACCTCTCACTTTATTGCAAAGGTTCAAAAATGTTGTGTGGGGTTTTACTGTGAGAGGGAGCTGGAGACCGAACATAACTGAAATATTTTGACCCCAAACTTATGGCCATCACGTTGTGTCTTTCTTGTTCTTCTGATGCTCGACTGGAGCCCTGGGGTCCACTCTGCTGGGTGCTGGCTTTCTTTACTGCATCTTATTAGCATCTTCTCTGGACCCCAATTCATCAGGGCTTCCCGAGGACCCCTTCGGCCGGGTGTGGCTTTCCTTACCACATCTCGCCTATCTCCGTCTAATATCCAACTCCGTCCGATCTTCGACTCAACTGCTCGTCAAACTCAACTGAGTTATATTATCATTCGACACCCACTCGATCTTTGAAATCGAATGTTTAATCGTCATCAAGCGGAAACAACTGTCATGCAGTTCAGAGGTCACTCTCTTCCAGTGCGTCAGTCTATGAGAGTATCATGGGATTTTTTAGCTTGTCCCATTTTGTTAGCCAATTTCTGCCCACGCGATTTCCTCTCCAAACTGCCATTGGAATGTGTCACTTCCTTCCAGTGCATCACCTTGAATGGCATTTTGCTCGGGCTGAAGGTCAAAATATAACATAACTAAGCAATTGAGCAACGTAATTATTTTAAATTTCATTTTTTAATCATTTTGCACTCTTCAGGGATTTTTTTTTTTCCAAATATAATTTTTTAAAATTAACCTGAAGTGGACTAGGTCTGGTATGGGACAACTATTTTTAAAAAGTACTCAGTTATAATTGAATGTAGAGTATTAAAATTTCCATGACACTTTCGTCTGTCCCCAATTTTGTTTGATATTATAGTTTTTTTATATTAACTAAATATTTCATTAAATCATTTCTTTTTATAAACTTTTTGAATGATATATTTGGCTAGGCTGTCAAAATTTAACTGTTTAAAACTGTGTCACTCATTCAAAAAGTTTGAAAAAGATCTGCTCTGCGCAAAAGTCAGTTTTACATAACTGTCTGACATTTAACCTGTTTTATCTTTGCATGTTTATGTCTAATTTTGATCAACACCATTTTCTGAGAATCGTTTCAGTTAAAATAACAAAACACACACACACACACACACACACACACGCGCGCACACGTACACATACACACCCACACAAATAGAAATTTTAAAACACACTTTGTGGTGATAACAAAAGTGTTGCTTTTTTGGTTTAATACTGTATATTTGTTGATAAAAATAAAATAATAATAATAAAATAATAATGATAATACATCAATGAAAAAATGCTGTTTTTCAGTTTCAACAAGATTAATACTGCCCAAACTTGTTTATTCTTTAACGATACACTTTAAATAATCTTGATGTAATTTTCTATTGCTGTGACAATGTGAATGTAGTTTAGTCGTAAGAACATAGAACTGAAGGTTAAAAGATATTTTGATATTTCTATCCTGCACTCAATAGTTTAAAGATGATTTTCTTTTTGCTAAATTTCATGTTTGAATAAATGCATTAAACATGGTACAAAGGAGAATCAAATCTTAATGATTTCTATTTTTTGAACTTCGAATGTTTTTGGATTTGATGACATTAACATGAGGTTGGTTGGTTGGTTGGTTTGATTTGGTTTCATTTCATTTCTTTGTTTAATAGCATATCAACATTTGTAGGTAATTTAATGCCAAAGTCATCCCTCTAGAACAATACTGGTACTATTTAACCCATAGCTGGGAGAATAAGGGGATTCATACCTTTCCCAAGGGTATTAATCCAAAAGTGAGCATAATAGCGCAACTAGAGTTCGAACTCGCTTACTATGCTTCCGCAGTTCATCACTTTAACCATTACACCACAAGGAGACCCCTCCTGGTTGTTTGGGTGTGTTTAATAGTATATCATCCCTTGTAGCTTATTTAGTGTCAAATCCTGTTTATATATGTGTAATATATATTGGGCATCTCAATTTATATAAGACCCATGTGAATGCTGATAACTCTACTAATAATATTGTTGTGTTCTTTTTGTTTCTGATTTGAAAATAGTATACTATAACAACTATTAATCCTCAATCACAATGCTTTGAAGAGCAGAAAAAATATTTTGTGTCACAACTTATTTGGAAACAAAATCATTCAAAACTGTCACAAAATAGATGCAACCTATTAATAAGATAACGATTTATTACTGAGAAAAGAAACACAAAAAAGATTGCATGACCTGGAAGCTGATATAATAACAATTAAAAAACATTGATTTAATGTCTCTAGCTGAAAGGATGCATTTTTTACAGAACATGTTCCTGATGACTACCATTGTGTTTGTCTTAGTAATAAATCATTATCATAATAAATGACTTGCATCTATTTTCAGACACCCTGTATATGATTCGTAAATGAATGGCTTGTAGGTGACAATTTCTAAATGAGTCAGAGCTCATTTGTTTGCACAGAGTTAAATGGTTTCAAGTATAGAAAATGATAAAATATTTCTATTTGACCCATAGATGGGACCTTAACAGTTACTACCACTCTGGGTCAGAGTGGACCTGGGAGTAAGAGGTACTCCACATTCCCAAAAGCTCCTGGAGCCAAACCATCAGATGCAATTCAGTGTCATATCTAGGACACTCATTGGGAGGGGGGGTTACCCCTTTGCAGAGGTGCAGTTGGCGTAGTCTATAGCCCCAGTGGACTGGACTTCATCTGCATGAAAAATTTAATAATACAAATAAAAATGTGACATGATAATGAGCATTAATGTGTGTGTGTATATATATATATATATGAATGAATATGTGTGGGTCTCTCTGTGTGTTCATGGATGAGTGGCCAAGGAGGGGATTTTATCTCGGGCATCTTTGAAGCAGCACTGGAGTGTCCAGAAGACCTTTCTTTATCTATATTGGCGCAAAGACCACACAGAGAACTGTGCCCGCGAAAACCTGTGAGAATGGAAGAGATGGACAAAGGTTGTCAGGCGAGAGTGAGACTCCAGGGCAGAGGGTTAGTCAGTTGGGATTGAGACTCTGAAGCAGGGAGTTGGAAAGTTAGGATGATGACTAGATGTGTCTGCATTTTGGGTAACTGTGTAGGATTTTTGCTAAGTTCTCGCGATAGCCATGAACATACATAGAACGCTAGAGTGCCAACTCCACTTTCCTGCATTTGTAGTTCTAAATCTGTGTTTGTCTGTTTCTTCTTTCCACCCTCTGTTTGTTGTTTGGTTTTTGGTTTTTTTGTACAACCTGTGAAATGCCCACTCGGCTGGGTGTGAGAATTAACAATAGGGTCCACACCATTAGATGAACGGCCAAAATTAACAAAACCCACTGTTTGGGTGTCGTTTCACAGAAATTGTTATTATTCAATGGTAGAAATTTTTTCAGATTTGTTAGATTTTGTTTTGAAAGATATACTCAAAGATTAATTATTGCAAACACACTTGAAAAAAATTCAGTTGATATTCCAGAGGTCAAGTGAAGCATTTAATTTAATCTTTAATTGCTGTTAATTATCTTTAATTCCCCTTGTAATTAGTTGAATTCATTGCTTTTTATCATGGTTTGATTTGATTTGATTTGTTTTGGTTGTGTTTTATGGTATATCAACCCTTGTAAGTTATTTAATGCCAAATCCTGTTTATACATATATGATTTTTAAGTGAATAGTTTGTAGGTAGCATAATTTCTAAATGAGCCAGAGTTCATCTGTTTGCATACAACTAAATGGTTTCAAATATTGTTATTATCTGTATTTACCAACCCCTCCGCTCGGGCAGGATATGATACAAGGTCAATTTTTAAGCAGAGTTTAACAGGTTTGAATTCAGAGTTTTCCTTCTCCTAGACTAGTTGCTGAAGAACCAAGTCTGCCCTACTATTTACCCATAGCTGGAGGGAGAATAATTGGATTCATACCTTTCCCAAGGGTATCAATGCTATGTGAAATGCAGTCAGTCTCGTCCAGGATTTGAACTTGTGTCGCCGTGTCCATTTCCTATGACGATAACCATTACACCACAGGCACCTCTTTTCATTATATTACACTTAGCACTTTATTGCTGTTATGCAGTTTTTAAGAAAATTAGAAGCAATAGTTGCAAAAATTTAATATCTGGAAGAGATAATGTGGAAGATATCCCTGAAATAGTTGTTTTCTGGGGATTAATAAAGGTTCTCTCTAGTATGAATTTTGTTCTCTATAATTGTGTAGTCATTGGTAAACTGATAAGATTTTCTTCATTCAGTAAATCCAAAGAAATTAGCCATGCACATAACATTGAATGTTTTGGTAGATTAATAGTTTCTCTTTAATGCTGACACTTGTGATAAGGTTCACAATATAATGGGAAAATTTATCAACTCCTCATATGAGTCGTAAGAAAGAAAAAAACACAAGGTAAATAAGTATTTCAAAAAATGTTTATGCATTGTGCATATGAAATTGCTAAAAGATATTCTTTTAGCGGTCAATAATCTTACAAAGGTAACAAGTTCAAATAATTTTATTAAACCCTTATCTTTGGAGGTGATTTGTTGGTGTGGTATCCCTCATGATTCTCTGTCTGGTTTGGCTGCTGCTTTGTTGTTGTCTAATGAGAGCTGTCCAGCTGACCTGCCCAACTGTTTCTCTGCTCTCCGCTTGAACCAAATAAATTAACATGTTACTTCTGCATGCCGGCTGTATAACTGCAACTTCTGAATACTTACTCCCAGTCTCCTTTCTCGGGCTCTCAGGATTATCGGGTACCCAATGTTAAGGAGGATAACCCATATTTTTTATACTTCCCAACACACAGAAAAACATGCAATGATGTTCTCATGGCATGTTGCGATTACCTTACGTCAAATTACAGTATTAGTATGAGTCCATGAAATCAATTCTTTGTCATTCGAATGATCAACAAAAAAAAGGGAAAAAAAAAGAAAGGAACTTAGTTACCTTTAATATGTTGTTGTAACCATAATCCTTTGTAGTGACTAGACTATTAACCTTTTAGTTTGTTCATTAAAGATTTCTTCACTAGGTGTGAAATATTAATAAAAGGACTATATATCCTTTTGGCATTATTAGAGCTGATTACAAGAGAATGTAGGTATAAGTGTGGCTAGGACTAGATTTCTAGCTTATGTGCTAGTTGTACACAATTATTTTTTTTATTGAACAATAATGTAATTTTCTACCCTTGTTAAGATATTTCAAGTATTAGTTATCCCAAATAAAATTATTTTCATGACACAACATTCTTGTTTTTAATTCATTTGAATGATTTTATTGTACTGGATCCCATTTATGTCTTATGGGTGTGTGTGCATTATTAGAAAAAAAGATACATTTGTGCTTGTCATTTGGGTTGTGCCCTGCTGATATTGTGAATTATTTTTTAAAGCACTAGTAATGTTCAGTTGTAATGATGAATCCGCATAGTTAAGAAATTCTGCTATGGGTTGGATCTTCCAATGGATGGCATGTAATAATCAAATGTCTTATCAAGGACAAACCTTACAGGTACTACCATCCTAGGTCAGAGTGGACCTGGGAGTAATGACAGCAAAAGGGTGACTCTACACTCCCCAAGTCTATTTAAGTGGGGCTTTTTCACTGGATTTATTTCATTTGACATAAGGGGGCCATCTGCTTGGGTCTTTGCATACTTTGGCAGGACTGAGTTTAAGAAGAATACCGATAGGGTCAAGAATTTTTCACCCACCACGCATGAGTCTCGATTTGTGCGTGGCCCCACCATAAAACAGCTTTGTGCCACAATCTGACACAGTGGAATGTCAGACAAATCCCATTCTAAGAGTTGTCAAACTAGCTATCATCAGATATTTTATGTGGTTAAAAACTAGTGGCCTTTTCTAGGAAACAAGTAACAATATGTTTCTTTATTCAATTTCAGTTCCTGTTACTTCTATTATTATTTCTTATATATATATATATATATATATATTTCTAAACATTACAAATTTGGGTCCCATAGATCTAATTGTGTTTCTAATATTGCGATAACTCAATGACCCTCTTTATATCTTCATATATATTATGGATTGGGCCATTGGCCTAATGAGTAAAGTGTTCGTCAGTGGTCTGGGAGACCGGGGTTCAATCCCAGGTTGAGTCAGATCAAAGACTCAAAAAATGGTACTTTATTCTTCCTTGCTTAACACTCAGCATTATAAGGTATAGATCAAAGGTAAAGTGGAACAATCCAGGGAAAGGAGTAGTGCCCTCCCCTACACCTCGGTGTAGTAGCTATTGAAAAGGAGCCTTCGGGTCGCCCTTGTCTAAGGTTGCCAACTTTACTTACTTTTGATATGTTATGGAATTCCTTATTCTTCCAATAAACCCTGCATATTATGGCAATACACAAATCTGTTGTTACTTTGAAAGTATTGCAGAAATCCACTTTCTCTTGATATGAGAGTAAGATAATTTCACTCCTTTTTCAAGTTTTTTCATTTTGTCTTGATACTTGGAGTTCTGAAAGTCCCAAAACTCATACAAAATCATTCAACTCATGCTGATCTCTTAGGAGACCACTTTTAAGATCTGCATCTCACCTCTGGTGAGATTTATAAATATCTATACACACCATAGATATTTATAAATCTCACCAGAGTATTAAGGTGTATAAAAAAAGGGGAGGGTTCAGCAATTTTGGCAAGTCTGCTGGAATATAATTCCTGAGGGACGAACGTATCAATCACACCGAAAATGTCCCAAACACAAGGAAATAAGTACCTTCAAAATAGCTCATATGTTTTTATTATCATACCAATGGGTTAGCGACGCATTTTGTTATCTATCTAATTTTTCTTTCTTTAATAATACGAAATTTATAAATAGTCGAAATTTATGTCACGTGGTTTTCTGCGAGAACGAGAATTATCCCAATATAAAAATGCCCTCTGGGATACAACTTTCTTTTCCCTAAAATCTTACTTCAAGGCATTTATCTCGTACGTACCCTGTGTGTGTGTGTCTTTCGAGGTAAGTTACTTCTTCGTTACATTCAAATAAATAAAAATGAACTGATAGGTAACGTAAAGCTTAGTTGTTGTAGTTCTTTTTGAAAATCCATGATAAAAGTCTTTTCCCCTTAAGGCTTGTGACATATAGCCGATAAGGAATTATAACTTGTGAAGAATGTACTTTATTATTTGAGTACGACTAGAAATTTGAGAAAGAAGTTTTCCCTATAAAAATAATCTGCTTCAAATTCTTTTATCTTTTTGACACCATTCTGGGGTTTTATTTTTGAATTTTTTTTAAAATTCCGATATTATCGAGAAAAGATAGGATTATGCCTCTGGCGTAGATTATATAAAGAGATAACGTACTGGATAATTTTCCTTGATCTAAGAAGGATAAACCCGGACAAACATAATTAATGTTTGCAACTTACACGACTATCTCTAATTCTTAAGTGAAATAAGGATTCCAAGAAAACAGTAGGAAATAAAACTTCATTATCTTAAAATCTTTTTACCCTTAGATCTAATCAATCTGTTAGAATCTCCCCCCCCCCCAATGGCTTAAATCCCCAAGTAAAGTGGGAATTCCCTTTTGATAAAAAGGCTTAGAGTATTATTTTGCACTTTCACAGGGAACAACTTTTCGTCTACTTTTTTTTGTGGGGGGGGGATTTTGAACTAATTAGGCTAATTCACCACGAGTCTTGGGAACAATTATTTCACATTCTATGAGGGGATTTCAATGTCGAATGATCACTCCTTTCCAGGACAAGTATTAAAAAAGGCCCCCTACCCCAGTAAAAAAAAAAAAAAACCTCTCTGGTTATGAGTTTTTTTACTAAAAATTATTTTAAGTTAGCAAAGCCTTTCTCTTTTTATATTTGCTCCTGTAATTTGGTTTCTAAATTGTTTTCATAATTACCCTTTTATTCCTTAATGCCAGCTTTAACTAGAAATAGTTAAAATTTCCAAGTCATATTTTCGTGTACCATGCCACTCAAGATCAATAAACCCGCAAGCTACTGTCGATGTGGACATTAACGCACGTATAAGTGTGTGGATATTTAACTGACCTCCTAAGCCATTATGTGACATATGGTTTTATAATAAGAATTCACGCTCAAATCGACCCCCCGCTTAGCTGTATTTGACTGACATCTCAACATATCAGAATATGGCTCAAAGCCCGAACCGAGATTCCTGCGGGACTATTTAAAAAAAAAAAAATGATGGTCCCTTTGGCATTCCACATTACACAAGCTATCAACTCTGTCCAGCGAAGCAGCTATTGCCCGGGGAAGACCTGGAATCAGACAAACCACTCAACCGAAATGAGAGCTTTGGCTGTAACACATGTTGCTTCAGCCTCGAAGAATCTATTGAGTCCCCCTAGCGTCTATCAGCAGAACTCGTAGGCAGGCAAGGAATGTAATTGCAAAAAGTAACGGACTAACTGAAGACATTGTCAGATAAAGAATTCTAGCGTTAGATTTGGTAGATTAATGTATAAGAACCATCCTTTCCTCAGGATTTCCCCATTTCGAACGTGTGTACCATATGAAGCTAATCAAGTGAAGACGTTTTTGTACTTTGCCTCGTTCATATTCGTTATACCAGAAATCAGTATCTAGTAAGTCTAGGATTTCGTCTTATGAATTTCAGAGTTGGTAGTTCCTCTGCACTTTGAAAAGTTGGTGCAGCATTATCTTCCTACTCTTCTATAGTTTTGTGCCTAACTAAAGCGAAGCTAGTACAAGTAATTAAAAAAAAACACACAAATCAAGAGGACGTTATCTTTGAAATCCGGTCTTTTTTATAATTGGGGTAAATATTGTTTCTCACCGCTTGGTAGCTCACTGAGATTTTTTACTTTTTATTTTAAAAGTTCCTAATTAGAGCAATTTATTTTCGACTTTTTAAAAATCTTTTGTATTTTACAATTCTCTTCGTTAAAAAGGAATTGAAAATATACAGTGTATTAGGATTTTCATCCCGCTCAACTCGAGGAAAATAATTTTCATTTTACACTTGCGGATCGACATAAAAAATGTTATTTGTTTGTCAATAAAAGACAACTATTTACTTAATCTGAAAACGTGTAAGTATAAATGTTTGGAATGGAAATGAATATTTGAATTTTTTTTTCTTTGAACTTTACGTTATCGTAGACAATTGATTTATAAACTCTACAAATTTTGCTTTTAATTTTTCTTGTTGATTAATGTTTTTATTATTTATTATTTTATTATTATTCCTTCCCAAGAAAAACTGAAATTATTTGACTAAAGATACTCACTAATAAAAATAAAAAATCTCTAAAATGGAACGGCTTTTTGTACACAAAAAAAAATCCTTTTTAACTCTTCAATTACCTTTGAATTACCTTGTTTTTCATTTTGTCTGTCTCTATTATATATAATTACGAATTAAAATAAAAATAAAAAAACTGGTTCTTATTTCGTATGGTGTATTTATTCAATTATTGTTGAAACATCTGAATAATTTTAGGGTTAAGCGTTTGAAGTTTTTTAATAGAATCCTAATTGTCATCCAAAAATGTTTGACAATTATGTAAGTTTTTTTTCCAATGGAGTACCCTCCCCCCGTTTTTTATTATTTATTGTCTTGATTAAAACCGTTAGTTTTTATTTAACAATTACCTATTATTTTAAAATCAATTTTTTAGTAATGACATGAAATGTTTCAAACTGTCGTATTGTTTCTGTGAGGGTTCTTATGAGTGAAGCAAAACAGCACCATATTATTTACTCTACCTACTATAATAAGAGTCCAGACATTGGCATAATGGTTAGTGTTTGCCAATGACCCGGGTGATCGGGGGTTCAATCCCAGGTCGAGTCAGACCAAAGACTCAAAAAATGATACTTGATTCTTCCTTGCTTTACACTCAGCATTATAAGGTATGGGTCAAGGGTAAAGTGGAGCAAAGTAGTAGTTAGGAAGAATTGGTTTTTAAATGGCTAAAGATGTAGTAAACTGTATTGGATGACTTTTCTTGGTTTATTTTTAATGGCATATCAACTTATGCGTTATTTAATGCCAAAATTTAATTCATTTGTAAATGTTTAGTTGTAATCATAACTGTATTTTTAATGTTCCATTGTATTTTTCAAAATAACTTTTTGCACACAGTATTAGATAGAAATATTTGATATATAACTTGTGAGGAGACCCTCTGGCATGATGGTTAAAGTGCTTGACTGTAGCTTTGAAGTAAGCAAGTCTGAACTCCAGTGATACTATTATGTTCACTTCCCAACTAATACCCTTGGGGAAAGGCATGAACTCCCTTATCTCCCAGCTATGGGTTAAATAGTACTACTGTTGTTCTACAATGATGGCTTTGGCATTAGATAATCCACAAAGGTTGATATGCCATTAAAAAAAGTAACTTGGTATCATAAGTGTAAGTTGGCCAACCATAGCTGAGGGCAACCCAAAAGCATCCTTTTCAATAGTTACTACACCGGGGTGTAGGGAAGGGTGGTACTCCTTTTCCTGGATGCTTCCACTTACCCTTGATCCATACTTTATAATGCTGAGTGTTAAGCAAGGAGTACCATTTTTTGAGTCTTAGTTATGACTCAACCTGGGATTGAACTCTCCCAGACCAATAACTTAATAGTTTATACAATTATATGGTTTTAAGTATTCCTAACGAATACCAATAATTGGCAAGCAATTATATAGTTTAAAATAACTAATAATAATAATAATCCTTTGTAAACAACTGTAGCTTCAAGTAATTATTGATCATAAAAATAAGTTGCATACCGTTAAATGGTTTCATTATTCCAATTAAATATTGATAGTTCTGTTTAATAATAATCATTTGTTTGCACACAGTTATCAGTTCACATATTTTAATCCATTTTTAATAATTTTCAAACATAATTATTTGACCCAATTGATAGAATTCTTACAGGTACTATCACTTTGGATCAGAGTGGATCTGGAGATACTCTCTACTCCAGAACTAGAGCTTCACCCAGATGCAAGTTAGTTTTATAGCTAGGATACCCCTTTTAGGGAAATCCTACTTTCTGAAAGGGACGCAATTAGCATATTCTAAGCCCTGCTGACAAAGTTAGACTTTCCTTGAGAGTTTTAATTCATGAATTTATAAAATTGGAGTATTACATTGGGGTTTTTTGTACTTTTGATGTCTTGCTTATAAAATGTCTGTGCAAAAAAAAAAAAAAATACATGTACAAAATGGCACATGAATCAAATACTATTTAAAAAAATTTAACAAATTTTGATGATTGGAAATGACTTTGAACTAATATTCTTCAAATAAAATTCTAGGCCAAGTTAAGTTTCGTGATATTTCAATACATGCTAGTTGGCAATGTATATATTATGTGACCGAAGCAGTTCAAGCTGTAGAGGGTATCCACTCAAGGTGGTAGTATTGTGGTAGTTGGTGCGCTGCTACATGCATTGCTTCATTCCATGTGTAATTTGGAAGCTGCACAGATAAATGTGCAATATAGACTGATTCAGTAATTTATACTTTACAAATTTGAAATGGGCCATAGTACCATGCAACAACAACAAATTTGTGTTCAAGAAATTCTGCTTGAGTTGGAGGAACCATGACAATCTGGCATTGTCAGGGAGGCCAAAAACTGTGGCATAATGAATAAAGAGCTTGATTGCGGCCTCAGAGTAAGCAAGTTTGAACTCTCGTCAGTCTATCATATTTAATTTCAAACTAACATCCTTAAAAAAGGTATAAACTCCCTCATCTCTTCAACTATAGGTTAAATTGTACCATTGCTGTTCTGCAAAGATGGCTTTGGGCTTAAATGCTATAAAATATTAGAAACCAGCTAAGAATAAGTTTAAGGCATTCATATGATATTTATATATAAATGATGTCTCCAATCCACCCACCACTTAATTTCTTTAGTCTTTTCCTCCCACAATCAACAAAATGACTTATGGTTGATTTTTTAATAAATAATAAATTTCTTGTTTCAGGTTTTTTATTTACCAAAAAGAAACATGGATGTCTTTGATTACGAATGTGGTCCCAAGTGTCAATCAAAGCAACATGCCACTGACCTAAACTCTGTAATCACGCGGTACTCATTGCCGGAAATCCAAGCCTATTTTCAACTATGTCATTCAGCTGGGCACCTAGCAGATCTTGGGGGACAAACGCCTTTACATGTGGCTGTGTCTTGTGGCAAGTTTGATGTTGTGGAATGGCTTGTAAAAGACAAAAAAGTTGATGTTAATGCTGTAGATACAGAATCAGGATGGACTGCATTGCATAAAGCCATATTTTATGGTCAAATTAAAATCGCTAGATTTCTTATCCAGGTTTGTATTTTGCATTAATTAAGAAAAAAAATGTTGTCAATTGGGAAATTTATGATTGACAGGAATTTTAATGGAAGAAACTATTGTTTATTTCTTAACTTTTATTCAGGTTTTCCTTCAGCTTGTGCATGCCAAATAGGTATTTATTTAGTAGGATTGCTCATGTTCACCCTTTACTATTTATCCATAGCTGTGGTATTTACTCTTATTTCAAATTTGCTGTTGTCTTTTTACTAAGCTATTTACCAATCAAAGCTAATAAATCATCTGCTTTGTTATTTTAAGTTGTTGGTTTTGAGGATTGCAATCTATGAGATTAAGAGTTTACCTTTGTGGAAAACAGTAGATTAACTTAATTCCCTAATGTTAAAATAGCATTATTGATATACTTGTATTCAATGAAAACTAAACTGACTGGAAAGAGGAGTTTCTCAAAGATGAAACAATGAATGATATGCTGATTAATGATTGTACAAGACAAGCAACACAAAGTTGCTCTTGAAGTAATTGAAAAATGTTATTCTCAATAACTTACAATTTATGTTTGGGAGAAATTTGTTTCCAAGAAAGCAAAATTCTGAATATCTTGTGAAAATAGATGTAATTTTTCGAAAATATTACTGGATCCTCACAGTATCTGTATCCTAGAGACCTATAAAATGTTAATCTGGCATTGTCCATAGTAAGAGGGAGAGAAAGAAAAGATGGATTTATGGCTTTCATAAGGTATGAATGTTTGTGGTTTGAATAAAAGATGATTTATAATGGATGCTACCTGCCTTAGAGTTATAATCAATGGAGAAAAACCACAGAACTAAGTGAAAGTGGCTACTTGATAGCAAAATCAGTTGGAGATGCTTTGATCAAATGTAGTCATGTCTTCTAGCATTTGTACTGGACGATTTTGATAAGAATTATTTGCCTGGGTCAAGTTTATTGCTCTGCACTTAAGGTTTTCTAAAAGAGATGCTAAGGAGATCAAGCATTTTTTTGTAATGGCCACATATGAGTCTCAATTCCTACACAGTTCCCCATTATAAAACAACTTGGTCAAATCTGATTTGGTTAGAAGTTGGATAAATATCATTATTCGATCAAGTGTCAAGCAACCATATTGACAGAAGTGAACAAACAGATAAATGGATGGAAGAAAGAAAGGACAGAAATGGGAAAAGACAACCAGAAAGAAGAAACGTGAATAACATCTAAAAAAAAAAAAAAAGAAGAAAAAATCTGCTTTGCCTCTTTATAGACTATAAATAAATGAATACAAATTGTCTCCGTTGAAATTTGAACTCTGCTCTCCAATTCTATTTTTTGACGTTAACTGTTCTGCCACGCACACATTCCATTAGTGTATATATAAGCACATACCAAATACAAATTTAGTTTACTTCAATTTTAAAACCATTAATCGTTTCTAGTGTTAGTATAACTATTATGATTTTCCTTTAATATGAAACTAAAAAAAAACATCTTAATCATGGGAGACAACCTCATACATTGGCTCACTACAATATAAAGTTGCTTCCCTTTAACGGTCACTACTTCTTTTCTATCGTTACTGTTTAGCTATTTTATATATAATGAGAGAGAGTGGGGGGTACTTTAGCAGCACCTTGTATTTCCTAGGCCTATAGAAAGGATCTTAAACTACTTTTCTATGGCAGAACAATATTTTCCTAAAACATAGTAGTTTCTCCCCAAAGAAGGGTAGAATGTACGTTAATGTACTTTCACTTCAAGATCAAAAGGTAAAAAATAATACAATTTTATATTCATTTAAAAAAACATTATTAAGGTTAGTAAAATGTACATCTTATTTTCAAAACCTGTTGTGGTGCAGGGGTGATTATCATAGATTAATTCTCACTACAGCCCATGAGAATTTTTTTTTTTTTTTTTTTACTTCATAATATGAGAAGGAGAAGATTTGACAACTCATTGGCATTGAGGATGTACTTGAGATGAAACATGTACGACAGAACAAGAGGAAATTTATTTTGTTTCATAATACAAGAAAAAAAAAATTAATTTGTCAATGCATTGATATAGAGGTGTATGAGATAACAAAACAAATGCTATTTCTTCAAATATGATAAAACTTATCTTTTATGAAATACAATCAAATGAAAAAAGGGGAATGTATTAAAATGAAATTAGGAAAAATTTGTCCCTCTAAATTTTGTAATGATATGCATATCATGCTTATCATATCCATATTCATTTTGACAAAAGGAGTGGGACAGTCATATTGTAGATTAGCATTATAGCTAGTAAAAGTCATTCATTTGTCTCTTCTCACTTGGTTTGCTGTGCCACTACCAAAGACATAATTGTCCTTTTGAGTCTTTCAGTTTTAGACGCCCCCCCCCCCGATCTACCACTTTGTTGATCATTTTTAAAATTCCTGATATTTAATCAGCATTATTTTAAATGTTAATGATCTTTTAGGATACTTGTTATAAGATGATTAAACAAAATTTGAAACAAATAAGATTTTTTTTCAATAATTGTTCTTTTTTTTTTTTTTTAATCCTGATTTTTCAGTATTTATTTAATAAAGTTAAATAAACCAACTTTCCATTTTAGAATTCTGCTCATCTTTGCTCCTTGGATCATGATGGAATACAACCATTGGAGCTTCTTCTTAGGGAACGAACAACTTTTCTTACTTTTTCTCATAAAGGTAAGTATATTTACAGCACCTTTTTCCCTACTCCTTATTTTTATTTATTTTATAAATTAATTTTTTTTTTTTTTTTTTTTTTTTTTTAAGAATGATTAAATTCAGATGTCATTCTTCACACTGCGTTGATATAGAATGACTGAAAATATTTCTGGCATTCTGGCATAAAAAAAAAACTGAGGCTAACCATGCTTCCACCAATTATCTATTTCAACAATTGGTAAGAGTTTGTGTTTTGTGAGAGAGCTACTCAATTTAGTATGCATACTGATTAGATCCAAGGGAAGATTTAAATTTTTGTTCTCTTATGTGCAATTAAATATTAATCAGTGTTTTATGACAACTAATTGTACCAAATTTAAGTTTCCAAGCATCAGGAGAAAAAGAATTAAATTGTCATTCTAAAATAATTATTCACATTTAACTAACCAATACTAATTAGTTTCAGATTTAAGATAATTATATAGCATTCCTGCTATATAAAAAGAATGGTAGTTTTATTATTAATTGTAGAATTTATTTAGATAATTATATAGCATTCCTGCTTTGAAGCCCAGTCAGCTGGAGTTGTAGAATACACTGACTGCATCTCTGCAAAGAGATAAGATCTTCCTGATAAGTGTCCTGGATATGACCTTAAACCATATAATTGTGTAGAGTGCTCTTTCATTGCCAATGCTCCCAGGTTCAAACCAAACCATTCTTGCTTAGTGCCCTGTTGGCTAGGGTTGTAGAATATGCTGACTGCATAGGGGTAAGACCCTCCCAACAAGGCCACCTGTTGGCCATGGGTGGTGACCCATAAGGCACTAAGATGGAATCTTGGTGGTTGAGCAGTCATTGATCCAGTGAAAGTGATCAATGACTTGCAGCAAATTCCCAACCCTTATCTTTTAGATGCTAGAAGGTGGTGGCTGAGGGTCAATTGTGTTGAGAGAACTTGACCTGTGCTGAAAACCTGGAATTGGCAATGGCTTGAAAACCTACTTTCAGCTCTAGTATGCTGGTAGCGTATCCCAGTCTCGACCAAGGTGAATGAGTTTCTCCCCTTGATACATTCCCAACATGAGTTAAATTTTGTGGTGGAGCATAGGGCCAACAAAGAATAAACTGCACTCATGGCCTCTTTAAAAAAAAAAAAAAAAAAAATACAATCTCTCAGAATCACTCAAAGGGTGAGGCAGCAGACTTGCCCAGATTTATTGTCATTGAATCTTTTGGAGATCTGCCGAGCTAAGTTATCCTCATTCCTCATAGAAAAAATTATAAAAATAAGAGCTAACCCAAAAATCATAAGAAAAACAAGGAATGGAAACCTGCTTGTTGAGGTGGACAGCTGGATGCAGGCAGTAAACAAAGATAAAAACCTTTCATATGGCGGAATGAAAAGCCTACCTGCATGAAAAACTCAATTCTTCCAAATGAGTTATCAGAAGTAGGGAGTTGGCATTGGCTACAGAAGAGATAGCATCAGTACTGGGAAAAACGGAGTCACAAACATAAGAATCTCCATTAGAAAAGGCAAAGAACGAATCCAGACTAACACTTAGATCCTGACATTTAACCAGCTTCATACTCTCAAGGAGGTGAAGATCTGCTATTGTCTTAAGAGAGTTGAGCAGTACATCCCAGTGCCCTTAAGGTGCTTCAAATGTCAAAAATATGAACACTATAGAGAAGCTTGTTGGGGACGAAACATGTGCCAAATGTAGTGAAAAGGATGTGGGACATACGGAGGAAGATTGCTTGAAGTAAATTAGGTGTGCAAACTGCTGACAAGATCATCTGGCTTATGCAAGATCTTGCAATGTTTACAAAAAAAAGAAAAGGAAACACTTAAGGTAAAACACAAGAATATGTCCTTTCTGGAAGCAAGGAAAATAGTTGGGACCTATATGGGAGAAAACAGCTATGCCTCTGTTGTATGGAGGGCGGATACAACCAACCAAGACAACAAATAGAGCTCTCGGGGAGGAATTGATCCTGTTGGAACCAGGTGATTGGCCAAAGTTTCAGGAGTACCTTAAAAAAAAAATACTTGGCCAAATTTTACCAAGCACCAACTCAACAAGTTAAGAATAATGAGAAATCCAATGAGGTAGTCCAAGCAAAAACACATACGATCTATTACTCCAACACAAACTACTAAAAGTGCAAAATCTCCAACATAACAGCTGTTACATAAGTCACCAATCTGTCCACTAAAAACCATCTGAGACAGACTAAAAAAACTTATCTCCCAAACACCTAAACAACTTAAACAAAAACCACAAGCTCCCATTGGCAGCACGTTCAACCAAATTCCATACAATCTCCTCAATATAAACAACCAAGTCACCTATAAGAATGAATAAATAGTGCAATGCTCAGGGATTGACAAAACCCCTACAAAGAACCAATAGTATAGAAAGTATGGGTAGTGACACAGACCTCATAGTTGCCAGCCTTAATCTAGAAGAGATATTAAATAACTACAAAACTTGAAACCAATTAACTGTGGGCAAACTGATTAGCTTACATTTTTTAAAATGATAATCTCGTACATATCTATTTAGATATGTGCAAACAAATGACTGATGTTAAATAGTTAATGTTACATAGCAATTCTTGTAATCATTTAACTGTGTGCAAACAAATGATTAAAAGTAAATAGAATGATTCATATTAGAAATACTTGTTGCTAGAGAGAGACATCAAGACAGATTAGCACCATTTCTATTCTTAATCTGCCTAATATTCATTTCTATTCTTAATCTGCCTAATATTCATTTCTATTCTTAATCTGCCTAATATTCATTAAATTATGCATTACAAACATCAATAGAACTTATCAAAGAAAATTGTTTCTCGCTAAATGATGAAACTGAGATGACTCAGATATTCATGTTTGCTATCAATATCTGAAATATGAGTTAAAGTTTTTAAAAAGTTGTTTGTGAATGTAGTTTTTCAAGAAAAGTAGACCTTCCAAATAGGAAAACATGGTGCAACGAAGTTTTCCTAATATCCTAACACTACATTTGTGAACTTGTAAAATACTCTGTAATAATACTAGCAAATTAAAGGATCAATAGAGCAGATAAAGATATTAAAACTGATCTTAATGACTTAATATTGTTATCTACAAACTACTCAATATTGATAAATGATATATATATATGTACAAGTTAGTGAATGCATTAAAACAGACATATAAACCTCAGTAGATGTCTAAAATACTTGAAATCATTTAACTGAAGAAAAATGAGCTCGGCAAAATGTTCACAAACCATATGTATTTAATATAGAAGTTTAAACAGGATTTGGCAATAAACAATTTACAATGTTTGATATGGCATAAAACCAAACAAACTTACAAACAATAACCATTTAACTGTCTGCAAACAAATGACTGATGTTAAATTGAATTGTTAGTGTTAGATAGCAATACTTGAAACCATTTAATCATGGGTAAACAAATGAGCTCTTGCTTGTTTAAAATGTTATCTTTAAATTATTCATTTAGAAACCTTAAGTTTAATGTATGCAAAAAAGAATTTGGCATTAAATAACCTAAAATGGTTGATATGCATAAAAACCAACAAACCATTCTTTCTTAGATAGATTAAAAAAAAAAACAGATTTATTATTTGATAAATCTCAAGTATCACTCAAATTAGAAATATTTCCCTCCAAAACTAATGATATTAACTTCATTAGATAATATAAAATGAAAAGATAAATCTTTTTTGTCCATTACCAGGGGTGGGGGGTTCCATGGTGAAATGCAACTTTAAAGGGTTTAAATTCCAGTCAGGCTATTGCATTCACTATCCAACTAATACCCTTGGGAAAGATATGAACCCCGTTTACCCTCTCCCCAACTATAGCTTATAGTGTCACTGCTGTTGCTCTTCAAGGATAGCTTGGGCATTAAATAACTGATGAAGGTTGATAAAGAAATCAAATTAAACCTATTATGATATTAAATCTGTTGGGGGGGGGGGCATTTTTAATATAAACTTTTCTATGATAAAGTACCTGTAGATTTGCCATATGATGAAACTGAAATTGGTTTAAAGTTAATTAGGCTACCCAGAACATTTATAAGTATTTTTGGGGGAGGTTTCCTAATTTGGAAAATTTTTCAGATCTCACAAAAACCATTATATCTTTTTTTTTTTTTTTTTTTTTTTTTTTAACTCTTGAAATCCAATCAAGCCCAAAACAAGTAGTTAATGTTGCATTGCTAAAAGAATGATAAATTGGGCAAAAAAAAAAGTTCTGGCTTTGTATACTATATCAACTCAGATATAAGAATGTTGATGGTATCACAGAAGTCCAAATAAAACCTATGAAACTACTTAACACCTGTGTTTGATTGGGTTAGGTTATTTTATTTGTTGTAAAAGTTACGTAAGTGGGTTTTGATGAAAAAAAACAGAATTGATCGTAATTTGAAAAATAAGTTTTGTATGTGTACATGTTTTTTTTTTGTTTTTTGAGAAATACTTTGGGTTTTTAGAATAAATTTTCAAACACTTATTACATTACATGGTTTTGAAATAGAATGTCAAACTCATTTTTAAAAATTTTATTTAACAAATAAAGATTTTAATTTGGATAAAATTCAGAAGATACATCATCACATATTCAAATGCTCTGATGATGGGTTAATGTTTAAAAACAAGGAACATTTTATATTGGTAAATAATTCAAACTATAAAAAAAACGTATCCTCTCTTTATATATATATATATATATATATATATACACACACACTCCTTTTTGTTATTTGGATTTACTTTTTATTATCACATCATAATTTGTTCAGCCTATTAGCTGGGGCTCTAGAATACACTAACTGCATCTCTGCAGATGGGTAAAACCCTATCCCCATCAAGTGTCCTGGATATAAAACTAAACCATCTGATGGTGAGGCTCCTGTCCTAGAGCTTTGGGGAATATGAAGTATCCCCTAATTGCCATCACTCTCAGGTCCACTCTGACCTGAAGTGGTAGTACTTGATAGGGTCCATCTATGGGTCAAATAGAACTGTTTGACAATTCAACTGTGTACAAATGAATGAGTAATATTGGATAGAATTATTGTTGAATAGCAATACTTGAAACCCTTTAACTATGTATGAAAATTGAATTATTGGTATCATATTGCAATACTTGTAACTGTTTGACTGCAAATGAATGAATAGGGTTGTATACAATTATTGTTAAATAGTGATAATTTTATTTAAATTTGCAAATCATATATTTGATATATTTATAAACAGGATAATGATTCATTACTGAGACAAGCACAATGACAATCATTTGGAACACGTCCTGTAAAAAAGATGCATCCTTTGAGCTAGAGGCATCAATGTTTTCTTTGTTATATCAGCTTTCAGGACATGCAATCTTTTGAGTTTCTTGTATCAGTAATAAATCATTATCATTAATGGGTTGCATCTATTTTGAGGATGTTCTGAATGATTTTGTCTTCACATAAGTAGTGACACAATATTTTTTCCTCTCTTGTCCAAGGCATTGTGATCAAGGATTAATAGTTATACTATTTTCAAATCTGAAACAAAAAAAAACACAGCATTAGAGTTATTAGCAATCACATGGTTCCCATAGATACTGAGACATTCTCTATCATGTAAACGTGTGTGTATGGGGGGGGAACTCTTTAACTCTTGAAAAAAAAAGTAAATAAATAAATGTGAATATAAACATGCAATTGAATTGACATGTGATTAAAATCAATCATATAATTGTAAAAATTCCTAGTTATTAATCTTTTTTAGCAGCCATATCAAATATATCTTAATCTTGAACAAATAGACATTTATTGAAAACAAATTGAACTGGGATATCTACTTTTTTTTTTCTTTTTTTTTTTTTTTTTGTTTTTACAAATATTTTAGGACTTAAGACTCTATATATGTAGCGGTTTTGTATAATTTAATACTGATAGAAACAACACTTACCAGCTCTATATCCATGTTAAAGAATCAATTTCCCGTCATAAACCTAAGTTTTAACCTCCTATCCAACATAAGTGGTTGCCCCAGCTTTTAAGTCATGTACGACAGTTAATAATTTTTTATATTACAGATTCCAATGATGTGTTCATGTGGGGTGAAAATCGCAACAGTACTCTGGGGCATTCATCGGAGCAAAGGCGTCAAATTCCAACAGCTGTAGACACATTCAGACGTCAAAAACTAAGTATTAAAAAGGTGATACTGACAATTTTATTATTTTTCAGAATTTTTGTGAAATTTTTTTGACTATGACCGAGCTAAATGGATGCCCTCTCCTTTTATCCTCCCCTATCATTTTCAAATGTAGAGCACCACATTTTAAAAAAAGGCTCTAGAGCACCACATTTAAAAAAAAATAAATAAATAAAAAAAGGCACTGGAGCACCACCTATAAAAAAGGCTTTATACCTATATTCCGTCTTTGGTTAGATATTATATTATCTACTAAAATTCAAAATGTTGAATTATATGCATATCTTAATTAAAACTGGGGATAATCCCTGTGGCCTAAATAGCTTAATGCTACATTGTGTGACATTGTAGTGAGTTCAAACTCCAGTCATGCTATTAAATAAACTTAGAAACAATACCACAAATTGGGTCAGTGGTCTTTATTTTTGATTCTGTTATCATTAAGAAACACTTTGAAGGAATTGCTGTTCAGCAGCTAAACTTGTCTTTGGCACACTTCTTTTGCTGCCAGGACAATATTTTTCACCCAGCACAAATCAAACTCCATTAACTCCTTTTGTTCAGGAGCTATAACATAAAATGGCCAAAGTGAAATACATTACTTTGCAACATCAACCAACAGGCATGTAAGTCCCTCATCAACTGCAAATTCATTTTTGTACGGCATGATGCGATCAGATGTCCTCTCACACCAACATATATGGGACCTTTGAAAGTCCTTGATTGGCAAGGACAAATATCTCACAATCAAGCATAGTCACTTCATAGGTACCGTCTCAATTGATCAGGTTGAACCTACTTTCATTGAGAGGACATATCTTACAACGAACGCTCCATATGATGTGCAAACAAATCTAAATGTGTCTTAACCTCAGGTACATCATGATACGACAGCACTTTCAGGGAAACAAATCAGTTTCGGACAGAAAGTAACCTTCCTGAGAAAATGTAAATCATGCATTTATTATTAATTGATAATGATCAATTCTCTAATAGAAGGGCCTTGTTGTAGCCACTAGCGACTTGCATTGGGAATCTTGGGTGTGAATATGTCACCATTGAATGAAATTTTCCATTACAAACTGAAAACTATTTCCAAGACAGATAAATCTGTGAGTCATCTTAGAGGTATTTTCTGAATGCAAGTAATATTTGCAAACTTCTTTGTCATATAATCATCAGTTTCATTATGTGCAAAAATTAAAGAAGTTTTCTGCTCAAAATCTGACATATCCCAAGTTGGCAGAAAAAACAACCAGCTTCATTATAAGATAGCAGTCAAGGATTGGCCATAGCCTGAGGTGAAAGGATTTTACTGTTCCTTTCGTTGGTATGAGTTCCAGACAACCTGATGCTACTATCACCCTTTTCCAGCCATGAGCAGTGAATGCCGTGGTTTGGCTATTTGTTTTAACTGGCCTTTTCAGGACATAGGTCTTTATTTACCACTACTGCTCTTTCAGAGTAAGTCAACTGCATTCAGACTGCCACCACAAGAATGATCTCCTATTAGCAGCCTTTACCACTCAGCCAGCCAGATGCAGTGTACACTCAGAATAATCTACCAGTTCATGAGCAGATAACATTGCTTGGACTACTGTCAACTTTACTAGCAGAGCAGTAACACCCTGCAACTCTGGCTAAATATCTGACCTACAAACTGCTAGCCTTATGATACCAGCCCACAAGCAAACAACTCCACTCAGATTGATGAGACTTCATCAACTCACTTGTAGATATCATTTTACATTTTCCTTGTATTTATTGCCAAATAAAAGTTGGCTTTAAAGTTATTCACATGCCTTTGTTATCCTTGCCTTTCCTGTGTCATTCATTTCTAAAAGCTTGCATGATTGACATATTCATTGGCCACACAACAGACTTTAGGTCAGGTAGATAAAAGATCTGTCATAAAAGGACAAGGTATTTATTTATTTTTTTTTATATTTAAAAAAAATTTTTTTTTTTACTTGAGATCCAGTTTAGGTGGAGATTCTTTTGCAGGAGAACGAGTTGACTTTATTACTCAAAAAAATATTATAAAGTGCTTTCAATAAACTTAAAATAAGATTTTAAAAATGTATGGGTATATTTGAATTGCTATGACTTTTATTCATTTATTAATTTTAAAAAGTTTTTTTAATCTTTTTTTAGAACTAAGCTAAATAACTTGTATATAGAAAGTATCATTTAAGATATATTTGAATTTCTGATGTGTTTGTTTTTTTATGAAAAATAAACTTGTTTTTCTTTGAGCTATTTTACAAAATTTATTTACAGGTTTTACTGCGCAAATACCATACAGTTTTTCTTACTCAATGTGGCCAAGTTTATACTTGTGGACACGGTCAAGGTGGACGCCTTGGTCTAGGTAATGAAAATACATATCTGGTTAGTACATTTGAAATGAATTTCTTTTATTATCAACAAAATATACTTTTCATAAATCTTTTATCTAATTTGAACATTTTTTTTTTTTTTTTTTTTAAATTTACTTGGAGTGGGGGTGTTAAACTAATTTTAGACTTCAAAAATTAGCACAATTTTTTTTTTTTTAAAAAAAAGAATTTACTTTACATTTTATAAAGAGGGTTCACTTTCACATTTTAACTCAATGTAAGCTGATCACCTATATTTAGAACAGTTAAACACCTGTTTTATTCGGATTTATTTTTTGATGCAAACATTTTTTTATGGAGTATATTTCGAAGATGAAAAAAATTACAAATCAAGTGCTTAAGCAAAAATTGTTTTGAAATAAGTTTGGATGAATTAGACCATTCATTTTTTTTTTCCTGAAGAGTTCTAGACCATATTATTCAAATCTACTGGGTGGACAACAAGTATGAATTTCAGGCTTTTCATTTTGTGCCGTGCAGTTAATAGTAATGCTTTGTATTGGTTGTCGTAATACTAAAATTAACTTTTTTAGTCTTATTCTTCAACATATACAATCATTGCCATGAATTACTTTCAAGAGCCTGAATTTCTAAAATTTCACTTTTATGATTCATTGGATATGTTACTCAATATTAACAAAGTGAACACATTTGAACAGGACTTCACATACAATCAAATACATGTTTAAATGTTTCTATCTCTATTAGTTTTGTCACATGGTAAGAGACCTTACTTATTAATTAACCATCATTATTTTATCTTATCTCTGTCATGACCTATGTTTCTTGTTTCTTTTCCCCCTTTTCAGATTCCCCAAAGAGTTGAAGCCTTAAAACCAGAAATATGCATTGAAATAGCTGCTTCTGTTAACCATACTGCTGTACTTACAAAAAGGTCAGTGTAACTTTTTTTTTTTTTTTTTTCTATTTGTTGATATTTACTGAAATGATAAAAATAAAATTAGACAAATTGCTTTAAAAAAAACATGGATGAAATAATGAATGTACATCTCTCTACATACACATGCACACTCGCACATATTTACACAATGGTTGACACAATGAAAACTCTTCTCAGAATCAAAAATTTCTTTTTTTTTCTCTTTGATTTGTAGAGGAAATGTGTATACATTTGGCCTAAATAATCACCAACAATTAGCCCAGATTTCACAGTCTATGAAATGTCTCTCTCCAAAATGGATTAAAAGCTTAAAAGGACAGAAGATAAAACATGTCTGTGTTAGTCAGTATCATTCTGTCTTCTGCACACAAGATGCAGTCTTCGCTGTGGGATTCAATGGTGGACAACTGGGTAAGTTCTTGCATTTTGTTATTTTCTAATGCACAAAACATTTTCTGCTAACTTAAGTTTATAGTAAATTTGTATAGACCAGATACTTCAATCATACACCCCCAAAATATATCTACATGAAATTGTATAATTTAGGATTCATGGTAAATACATCAAATGGTAAATTCATTGTACTAGATTAATTGCTCTTATAACATAGGGTTTCCTTAACCCTATAGCTCTTTTTATTAAATTCTAAATTTAACCACAAATAATTTACCAAATAGTGAAATTAAATGTAGCCATCTTTTATTTAACAGCCTGTAAGACTCTTAAATAAAAGCCTGGCATTTTACATTTTATAGTTTAAAGTAGTTTTTTTTTTTTTTCTTCTTTGTCATCCAAAATAAAGTTTATGCCAATTTACTGACAAATTTTTAAAATAATCAAGTTTGAAACTCAATAAAATAGCTTTTATAGAAATACTGGATTAGTTGAAAATTAGTTGAGTTTATTTAATGATTACTCAACTGGTTTTAGAAAAATTACTTTTAATATGAAGTAAAAAAAAAAAAAAAAAAGAAATACATTTGTTGTCAAAGATCAACTAAGTATTCTCAATTTTTTTTTTTTAATCCATGTGATGAAAACCTTAAATTTATGATTGTATCATGAGACAAGTACGGATAACCAAATATACGATTGCCCAGTCGGCTGGAACTATAGAATACACTGACTGCACCTCTGCAGAGGGGTAAGACCCCCCCTCCTCCTCCCAATGAGTATCCTGGATATGACACTAAACAATCTGATGGTGAGGTCCCAGTGATGCTGGAACTTTGGGGAATGCGGAGCATCCCTTCATTGCCATTGCTCCCTGGTCCATTCTGGCCCGGAATGGTAGCACCTGATAGGGCCCTATCTATGAGTTGAATAAAACAAAATTTGTACATATACTAAACTGAATTAAAAACTGTTTGAAATAAACTGAATAGCTTGAAATAGAAATGTTTTTGACAAACTGTACTCATGCTAAACTGAATTGTTTAAAATAGAACTATTTGCATAAAATGGATTTGGCATTAAATAACCTACAAAGGTTGATATGCCATAAAACCCAACCAAATAAACAAAAACCTGAATCCCAACCCACCTCCATGAAACTTTCAATTAACACTACTCATTAGATCGAAAATATTAAGTAATTCTTCAGAGATGGACAAAAATATTCCAACATATAATTAACTGAGATTATTTATAGAAATTAGCATCTGGAATTAAGACTAGATTAATTTGTGTTATCAAAAATTGAATACTTCAGTCAATTTGTTAATACATTGCATTTATAAAATGTCAAAAACTTTTTTTTTTTTTTTTTAATACTTTTTAAATATAAAATTAAAGATAATAATTGATCTTCTGCTTTGTCCTGGCCATGTCAATGATACTTAAAATACACTGACTGTATCCTTTTCAAAGGGTTAAAACACTTCTCCCTGCCAAAAAAAGCAGCCCAATCAGCTGGAGCTGTAGAATCGATTTTTGACATGTCTGCATTCTCATTTTGACCTTTTATGTAAATGATTATTTCAACTAGTTGTCAATAAAGTCAAATTTGGTCACTAGAAATTCAGTCTGTAGAATTAAGGTATTTTTTTTTTTGTATTCTAAATTGCAGGTTTTCCTAAAGCAGAACAATACCAAGTGGTTTTACGCTCTGCTCCTTTGCTTGAGCAAAACCTCTTTGACAGCAAAAAGGGAAGGCTTATCATTGATCTAATTGCATGTTCTGATGCAGCAACTGTGTGTCTGACAACTTCCCTGGATATTTTTGTGCTTCATGAATATCAGTGTAGAAAAATAATGCCCAGGTGAGTAAACTTATTTGATGATAGAATGCAGATGCTTTCATTACCAAAAAAAAACAAAAACTCTATATTGTAAAAGTGATGTGTGATAATTTATGTACAACATATGAATGCACAGTTTAATTATATGTATGTCTAGAATCATTAAGAGCTACAGAGGCATAAATCTTACTGCTCTTGCTGTTAAGGTTGATAATGCCCTGCTACTTAATCATATCCAACCTAAAATCAAGAAAATTCTTAGGAAAGGCTTTCAGAGTAATTAATCCACAACTTCAGATTCTGTTGACTTATCAAAGGAGTATATGCAAAAAAAATCTCAAGACAACACTTGTTTGTACATTTATTGAAGGCATTTGATTCCATACACAAAGGGAAGATCGACCAAATACTTCTAACATATGGTCTCCCCAAAGAACCTGTTACTGCTATAATGGTGCTTTACAGAAACATGAAAGCAATGGTTTGCTAACCTGATGGTGACACTGACTTCTTTTTTGCCCAGTCAGCTGGGGCTGTAGAATACACTGACTGCTTTTCTGCAGAGGGGTAAGACCCCCCCCCCAAAAAAAACCGAGTGCTCTGGATATGACACTAAACAATCTGATGGTGAGGTTTGGGGAATGTGGAGTAGTCCTTCGTTGCCATTGCACCCAGGTCCACTCTGGCCTGGAGTGGTAGCAACTGATAAGTCCTATCTATGGGTTAAATGGAACTAAACCATGCTTTCTTGACTTTACTGTTTTTGGCATTTAAACTGTATGCTTATGCTAAACTGAATTAAAGAACTGTTTTGACATTTAAACTGTACTTACACTAAAGTGAATTGCTTGAAATAGAACTGTTTTGACATCTAAACTTGTATTGCCCAGTCGGCTGGAGCTGTAGAATACACCAACTGCACCTCTGCTGAGGGGTAAGACCCCTCACCCCAAATGAGTGTCCTGGATATGACACTAAACAATCTGATAGTGAGGTTCCAGTAATGCTGGGACTTTAGGGAATGTGGAGTACCCCTTTATTGCCATTGCTCCCAGGTCCACTTGGCCCGAAGTGGTAGCACCTGATAGGGTTCTATCTATGGGTTAAATGGAACTAAACTGCATGCTTATACTAAACTGAATTGTTTGAATTAGAACTGATTGACTAAACTGAATAGCTTGAGATAGAAATGTTTTTGGCAATTAAACTGTACTTACATTTAAACTGCAAGCGTGTGCTAAACTGAATTGTTTGAAATGGAACTGTTTTTGACGTTGAAACTGTACTTACACTAAACTGAATTGTTTAAAATAGAACTGTTTTGACATTTAACTGTCAAAAGAAAATCTATATTTATACTAAACTGAATTAGCTGGATTAGAACTAAATAAACTGAATAGCTTGAAATCTGAATGTTTTTGACAATTAAACTGTGTACTCATGCTAAACTGAATATTTTGAAATAAATCTATTTGCATAAAAATGGATTTGGCGTTAAATAACCTACAAGGGTTGATATGCCATAAAACCCAACCAGTGCAGGTGTTTATAACAAATTTACCGGCTCAAGCCAAATCTCTGCTTTATAGCCTAAAGCAGGAGGTATTGGCCTCTACATGAATGCAGATAAAACTGAGTTCATTTGTTTTAAACAAAATGAAGCTATATCCACTTCAAGTGGTAAATTTTGAAATTAGACCAGTTGATATATCTTGGCAACAATATCTCATCTCCTGAAAGCAATGTCAGCATATTCATACAGAAGGTGTGGATTGCTATTGACAGGTTGTTGATCATATGGAAATCTGATCTCTCATTAAATAAAATAGGATTTTCTTCCAAGCACTGGTTGTTAGTACTGCTGTATGGGTACTCCACCTGGTCTCTAATAAAACACTCTGAGAAAAAGCTAAGAATGCTGCATGTGCTTTGAACAAATTCTGTTAGCTTTCCACAAAACAGCAGCTGTATGGATACTTATAAAAGACTTAGAATATTCATGTTGTTGTTTTTTGCTTTTTTTTAATATATTTTTCCAAAATATTTAAGTTTTTATCATTGCCAACTGAAAGTAAGTGAAAGCGAGATCAAATGGTAAGGTTGTACTGTATTATTTTTAAATATCTCTAAAAATATTATTTCAGTATGTTCACATTGAATAAAGTCAAAATGGATTATAAGGTTGGAAATATTGTCTACGAAATTGGATTCTTTATAATATGGTAAAATGAAGTGGGCACAAGGTGCAAATAGGTAAATAATAATGGAAAAACCAGCTATCAGAAGAGATGAGTTGACATAGTTAAGTCTTATTGGAAGGTGAAATGTGTGATAAGTGTTACTCTAAACTCAAATCTTTTAATGATTCATAAACTCTTGGATTCACACTCAAAAAATAGGATAACCTGTAGACTGTTTACTAGTGAATATAATTATGAGAAATTGGTTAACTAGGAGCTAAGCCCTTTTTTTAGTTTTTCAGAAGGCATCACAGACTAAAGCTGTTGATGTTTTCTTGATACTATTTATCAACCCCTCCGCTCGGGCAGGATATGACACAAGGTCAATTTTTTAAGCGGAGTTTAACAGGTTTGAATTCAGAGTTTTCCTTCTCCTAGACTAGTTGCCTAACCAAAGCTGAAGAACCTAGTCTGTCCTACTATTTACCCATAGCTGGAGGGAGAATAATTGGATTCATACCTTTCCCAAGGGTATTAGTGCTATGTGAAATGCAATCAGTCTCGTCTAGGATTTGAACTCGTGTCGCCGTGTTCATTTCCTACGACGATAACGACTACACCACGGGCACCTCCTTTGATGTTTTCTTGATCTCATAAAAAAATGTATTGATAACACCCAGCAATCCACAATGAGCAGTTCCTATTCCTGCAACCTGTGCTTGTCTTTAACATTAGTTCCTAAGTCATTTCAACTGCCAGGCAATGATAACACTCCGAACATATCCCTTTGAAACAAGCCACTTTACCTCGCATGTGCATGGAGGATAACCCAAAACAAGTTTTGCCCTGTCGGCTGGGGCTGTAGAATATACCCACTGCTTTTCTGCAGGGAGGTACGACACCCCTCCCCTAACGAGTGTCTTGGATATGCTGCTAATCAATCTGATGGTGAGGCTTCAGTAATGCTGTTGCTTTGGAGAATGCTAAGTACCCTTTCATTGCCATCGCTCCCAGGTTCACTCTGGCCTGGAGTGGTAGCACCTGATAGGTTCCTATCTATAGGTCAAATAGAACTAAACTGCATACTTATACTAAACTGAATTGCTTGAAATAGAACCTTTTTGACATTTAAACTGTGTACTTATGCTAAATTTAACTGTTTGAAATGGAACTGTTTTTGACATTGAAACAACTTATACTAAACTGAATGGTTTGAATTAGAACTGCTTGACTAAACCGAATAGCTTGAAATAGAAATGTTTTTGACAATTAAACTGTATGCTGATACTAAATTGAATTGTTTGAAATAGAACTGTTTATGTATAAAAATGGATTTGGCATTAAATAACCTACAAAGGTTAATATGCCATAAAATTCAGACTAGTTATCTATGAACTAACTGGCATTAGAATGGACATTCAGCCACTTAGATTCTTTGTAAACCCCCTGAACTAATATAAGGAAAAGAAATTCACTTGTATATTTCTGTATATAAATTTCACTTGATTTATTGATTTTGCTGCTGTTTGTTACCGTTTCTTGTAACTTTGCTATCAAATAAGTTGCCTCTCTTCCACTCTCTCTTTCTCTACATTGCTATACATGAATATAACAATAACTTATAGGGTTAGTTGAGTATTATAGACTTTGAGAGATTTCACAAAATTTACATTTTATTAATCATTTTTCATTCTTGATGATTTTTTTTTTTCTCGCAGCTGGTCGACAGTTTCTAAAATTGATGTAATAGGTGGAAATCTTGACTTAGGTTCAGAAGTCTGTTCATCTCCTACATCATCTGCTGATAAATCTTCCTGCCTCACTACAGGATCTTCCCAACTTGTTATAATGGTGCTGTCAAGAAAGGGACAGGTAAGTAACACTGCACAAGAAATTAAATATTGGTATGTATCTGTTTTTACTGAGGTTAATCTGACTTATGGCCACAATATGTGGGTCACCACTAACTCTCTCCATTAGGATTTCACACATGCAACCAACAAACTTTTTTGTACTTGGCAGAAGAATTTTTGTGACTGGTATTTTCCTAAAACCTAGTAATTCGTCCCTGGCCCCTTCTTTACTCTTGCAGCAACAGCAGTATCAAGCCTGACCTGCAAACAGACAATTGATTTTAAGATCAGACAGTATCTGACCATGTTTCACCTCAAAAGGTAGAATGTCCTTTAATATTTCAGTCACTATCATGTCTAGATCAAAAGCTGAAAACTGCTGTCAGGTAGGGCAGTAAAATGCCCTGACTGCACCTCTGTAGAGGTTAGGACTCCTACCTTCCCTGCAATGAGGTTCTGTTGGCTGTGGGTTATGACTCGTAATGACATTGGAGTGGCTGGTCACTCCATGACCCAGTAATCAAATTAGTCATGTGATCTGCAACACTCCACTTAAGCCTTTACTGAATGCAACAGGTGTTTGGAAAAGCCTGAGCTGATAAGTTGGCTGGTCATGTCAAGCCCTTGTACCTTAATGATTGTCCCAACCATATTCTTCAAATTCCTCTTATGGCAAACAATTACCTAACCCCTATTTTATCTTAAAAGTACTAGAAGACAGTGGCTGAGGGTCAATTGCACTGAGGTAGTTATCCACAGACTTTTTTGTTGTATCACATAAGATGCTTCAAGCCAAGATTGAAACCTGGCTGACTTTGTTAGTCAGACATCTTACCCTTTAAGCTATCGTCATTCTCAGCATAAGTGAAGGAATTTTTACGTATATCTTTTTACGTATACGTTATTGGCTGCTGGAGTGCAAACTTCATGAGAAGAGCTATTGCATTTCAGCATATGTGACAGCAGGCAAATTCCTTGCTTAGAATGCTCAGCCCGTGGTGGGAGCATGATTTAGCATTAAATAACCTACAGAGGGTGATATGCCATAAAAACAAACAAAAGATGAAAACTAGAAAAATGTATCCAATCTGGTATACATTAGAAAAAGACAAAAAAACGTTCTTAATAAGAATGTTAGTGAAGTCTACATCAGCTTATTTCAAAGACCTATTGTAATGGAGAGGGAGCTGAGATTAAAGATATTAACTTTGACCATATTTTTGTTTCATAATGTGTGAAGGAGTAGATTTGGCAACTTACATTGGTTTGAAGGAGTACTTGAGATGGTAGACAACTGATATGCACAAGTGAACATGAGGAAATTTGTCTTATAATTTGAGGAATGGATTTATCACCTCATTGGCATGAACGTATACCCGAGATCTCTTTCTCACACACACACTCAATAGCAGCCTATCAACTGTATTGCAGATTAGCATTATACTAGGGGGAGTCAAGTTTTGCAATATTTTGGTAGTATGTATAGTTTGCAACATTTATGTCCAAATCAGTTCAAACTGTAGTAGGTAGTATTGTGATAGTTGATGCACTGATGTGTGCATTACTTCACTCTATATGTGATTTTAAAAGCTGCACAGATGAAGAGGAGATGGAAGCAACCAAAGATTTCTTGTGCAGAAAGTGAAGGCATAGTTGATCACAGTACAGTAACCAGATGGTTGGAGAAATTTTGCCAGAGTTGCAAGAACCTTGTGTATCAAGCAAGGTCAGATAGACCTAAAATCATGGATTCTGAAGCTGTGCTCCAAGCTATTGAAGTAAATCTGGCAAGTAGCATTTGGAATGTATCGGGCAAGCTTGGCATGACATAGTCCAGTGTGGTTTATCCCTTTCACAACCTTGGCAAAATTTTCTGAAGCTTTCAATTTGTACCTCATAACCTTCTGGGGTTGCTGAATCTACACTAAAAAAATCACTAAAAGAATCTCTTTTGAATCCTTGAGTTTGAGACCTCTACACTAAAAAAATCACTAAAAGAATCTCTTTTGAATCCTTGAGTTTGAGACCTCTACACTAAAAAAATCACTAAAAGAATCTCTTTTGAATCCTTGAGTTTGAGACCTCTACACTAAAAAAAAAAGCGGGGGTGTCCTCATGGTGTAATGATTAAAGCAATGGACTGCAGAATCATAGTAAGCGAGTTCATACTCCAGTCGTGCTATTGCATACACTTTTAAACAAATACCCTTGGGAAACGTATGAACCCCCTTATCCTCCCAGCTATGGGTTAAATAGTACCACTACTGTTCTTCTAGGAGAATGGATTTGGCATTAAATAACCTACAAAGGTTGATATGCCGTTAAACAAAGAAACCAAACCAAACCTTAAAAAAAGCTGAGAATATTTTCTTTAAATCTCTAAGGTGCAGTATGGTTTCCAGTTATTTTCCAGTTAATTAACACATTAAAATAAATGAAGGTAGAGTGGAATTAAAATTGACAATTTAATGTCAGTTAAAATATCCTGTTTGTACTTTAAAAGAATTTTCTTTTTATTTTAATTGCTCTTATCACAAAATATCAGCAGAGCAGTTGGAAAGACAAAACAATATTCAACATTTAATGTTATTCTCCAATTTATGTGACATATGTAAATGTCTGAAATTTAGTTTAATTAAATGAGCTTTTTAAACCTACACAAAATCTCAGGAACACAAAACGGGAAACATTTCTGTCTTTGTTTAAAACCAAGACAGTAAACCTGCAATAAATCATTTTTATTTCCAAAAGTATATACATTTGTTTCTAACTATTTTGGGCTTTGAATTGATGGTTGAAAGGACAATAAAAAATTTGGAAAGAAAGAAGGAATATAGAAATAAAGGATAGATGGTTGGAAGGGAGATAGGAAGATATAAATAAAGAATAGATGATTGTAAGAAAGGGAAAAATATAAGGTAGAAATAAAGTTACAAATATGGTAAAATCAAACCAAGAAATTTACTTTTTATTTTTTGCAATAGGTTTATATTTGGCGGTCACTTAACTCTATCCTGAAGTGTTGCATTTTTACCACCCGGCATCTCTATATTTCTGATATTTGTCTTGGGGATTCAAGTTTTGCTATTGTTGCCATTGATGGGCGAGCTTACACTGCAAACTGGAAAAACACTAAAGTTATAAAAGGAAAAGGTAAGTTTGTGGCACTTTTCTTTATGGATTAAATAAAGTTTTAAAACAGACAAACAAAAATGGTATATAAAACTATATTTATTCTTTGAGCTAGAGAAAATTTTTTTTATTTTATTTTATTTTTTTTTATGTATTTTATCCATAAATAAGTACGACCCTCCCAACAATTCCAGCCCAGTCAGCTGGGGCTGTCGAATACACCAACTGCATCTCTGTAGAAGGGTTAGACCTCCACCTAGACAAGTGTCCTGGATATGACATTAAACTATCTAATGTTGTGGCTCCAGCCTTGGAGATTTAAGGAATGCAGAGTACCCCTTCATTTCTATTGCTCCCAGATCCACTCTGGCCTGGAGTGGTAGCAACTGATAGGGTCCTATCTATGGATAAAATAGAATAAGCTGTGTATCAGCAAATGACTGATGCTAAATTATAACTAATATAGCAATACTGGAAACCATTTATGTGCAAAAAAAACTCTGGGCTCATTTAATAATGTAATTTACAAAATGTATTTACAAATCATCTATATATCTAAGTAATATCCTGTTGGCATCTGAAGACAATGAGTGTGAATTATTCATTTATAGAATATGAGGAATTTCATATAAATCTATGGGAGTGCTCGATTTATGTCTATTATATATTCCCTATCCAGGTTTATATAATAACTCACATAATGAGTGTATACAGTGTAATTAGAAGAAAACTCAAACCTGGTTAGATTGTCGTTATAAATTTATTTCGGTGAAGAATATCATTATACTCTTCATCTCTTCAGATGACTTCACACGCTTAATTTGAGGGTGAAAAACAGCAAATCTGGATTATTATGTATGTATGTAATTAATTTTGGACAAAAGTAAAGGGTTAAAACAAAGCATTAGAAAAATTAAGAAACCAGGGAAAGGATGTTCCTGTAAATTAACCCATCCTAATTTTAATATATGCTAGATTTTTCGTAGCTGGTGAAATGTTATAATAATGTCAGCTTGTTAACTAAATTCTCTATATATTTTTCTGTTTACTCCTTTTACTTGTGTTAAATCTCTCAGTTAATGTGGCTAAAGGCACCTGATGGATGCCAAAAGTTTTTTGTTTTTTTTACACTGAGGAATTTAACATGTAAAAAGAGTAAACAGACCTGGGGTGGGTCAAAGATCAATGGGGTGATTGCCAGAATGTCACCATGATCTACAGGTGTTGCTGTGCCAGCAGATGTTGACAGATACCATCTGGCCATAGATAAAATCAACAGTGATTATCAGAAAAGTGGGCTTAAGCAATAGCCAATGAGGAGCAAGCAATACATGGGTGTAAACTGTAACCTATGGAAGACAAAGAGGCTTGTTCGTAATCATAACCAATGAAAAAGAAGCATTGCGTGTGGGTCACATGGGAGTTCAAAAACTATATAAGGTCTAAAATTTTGGCTGAAGTCAGTTGTACACTGGCTATTCGACTCCCAACAGCTCCTTCGTGTGCGCGAGCTCTCTCTGATTGCTCTTCTGCTCCACACAAGTATCATTGTCAAAGAATAAAAATCTTATATTTTTATTTATATACACACACACACACTCACACACACGTGTTTCTCGTTGTTCAAGACACAGCTGTAGTATATAACACTAGTTTGTCCTCCAGGTACAGAAGCAGCCAGCCATTCTGAATCCAAGCCTGCAACTCCTGCTCATATTCATCTTAGAGCCACTTTGGCGCAGGATATTCTGAGAACCTGTTTTTCAGAGATACTGGCAGCAGGTCACCGGACCATTTCCATGATGTGGTCCATAAATGCTTGCCCTCATCATGCCTGACTCGTGGCCTTTCGGAGTTGATGGGAAGAAGTGATAAGGTGAAGAAGTCAGTAGAACACCAGCCAATAGATGTAAGGGGCGAAAGTTTACAAGCTTTAATTTTGACTGGGGGTATTCCAAAGGAGTCATGAGACTACAAGACCAAGCGGACAAGTTTGTTAAAACTGAAAAAATTCAAGGTTTCTGTCTGCTCTCTTTTTCCTACCATGATTGATATGTTGCTTATTTTTGTCTTGCTGATGCCATCATCTTAGTTTCTATACTGTCTTTCTCCCGGCAACTGCTTGCTACCTAGTAGTAGTAAAAAAAAAAGACCTTTGAGTAGTTTGACAGTCTATCATTCATTCACTTTTAACGCAGCTGGGTTACAACGGGGTTGAAAAAAACTCTTTAGTAGTGCAATGGTACATTCTAATCCTGTTGAGTCAAGCAACACAATTTCTATTTTTCTTTCAGTTAACAGAAAATACAAAAAAGATTCTTACAACGTAATTCCTTTTCAAGAAAAAGGCTTCTCACTGTTTCCAAAAATAGTTCATGTGTCATGGTAGTAAGTGCTACCTACAATGATGGAAATCTTTTTCATTGTGTACTTTCATTGAGTATTTTCAATTTAGGTCTGTTCAATCTGTAATTACTACTGTTGCATATCTTATAGTGTTGAAGTCTTTCTTGCTATGAGTTTGAATCAAATCGTTTGTCATCACTGTTATGTCCTTTAAACGGATACAGTCAGACAAGGTAGTATTTGAGTAGAAAGGAATAATCAACAGGATCATAGATAAGAGGGTTTAATTGCAAGAGAGATACAGTAAGACAGACAAGGAATAGGGAGGCATGCTACTAATCCCGGAAGCAAGGACAGGTATAATGCCATGCTTACTAATATATATTGTCACTCCACATGATTGAAAGGAAGTGTGGGATATTCCATTACAGTAATATTTATATGGTGTGTGTATGTATACCCACACACACACACACACTAAATTGTTTTGTTTGGTGAAATTTTTAAGGTGCGGAAAAGTTTTGAATGTCATTGAAATTGTCAAATATTTTTATGCAAATTTTCTGAAAGTGGAGGTGAGCCGGCTGAATGGTTTTTTTTTTTTTTTTTTTTTTTTTTTTTTGCTTAAATAACTGTGATAGATTTTCTTTTCTAGTTCCCACAGAAGAGGAGGAGGAGGAGGAGGGGGAAAATCCCTTTATTCCTCATTCAAAGAAGAAAGATATTGAAAAGGAAGGAATTGAAGTTTATCGTATACCTTTTATTCATCGGGCAAGCAGCATTGCCATAAACAAGGAAGGCAATGACTTTGCTGTTACACAGGTTACTCCTACACTACGGTAAAAACACATTTTTATACATTGTTTGTGTACATTTTTATATCAGAACAATAACATCCAGAATGTAAAATTTTTTTTTTTTTTTTTAAATTTTGTTATAATGCCCTATCAATGAGGTTTATGGTATGCTGCTGAGAGATGAGACTGCCCCTGCCCTTCCCAAAAAAACCTAATTGGGTGTCCTGAGTATGATACTAAACTGCATCTAATGGTGAGGTCCAGGGAATGTGGAATACCCCTTTATTACCATTACTTCCAGGTTCACTCTGATCAAGGGTGATAGTCTGCCTTGTTGGTTGAGGCAGTAGATGATAATGACTGCACCTCTGCAGAAGAGTAAGACACCCCTCTCCTCCACAAAGCCATCTGTTGGCTATGGTTTGTGACCTGTAATGCATAAGGATGGGATCTTGGTGGCTGAGCACTCTGTGACCTCGCGGCCAAAGTGGTCATGTAACTTGCAACACTCTAATTTAGTCCTTACTAGGGGAGACGAGCAGTTGGAGAGGATCAATTTGATCAATTGGCTGCTCATGTCAAGCCCTATCACCTATTTGATTGTTCCAACTGTATTCTTCAAATAACACCTATGGCAAACAAGTACCAAATCTTACTTTTGGTCCAGTCAGCTGGGGGTGCAGAATACACTGACTGCATCTCTGCGGAGAGGTAAGACTCCTACCGCAATAAGTGTCCGGGATATGACATTAAACAATCTGATAGTGAGGCTCCAGTAATGCTGGAGCTTTGGGGAATGTGGAGTACCCCTTTATTGCCATCACTCCCAGGTCCACTCTGGCCCAGAGTGGTAGCACTTGATCGGGTCCTATCTCTGGGTCAAATAGAACTAAACTGTGCACCTACACTAAACTGAATTGTTTGAAATATAACTGTTTATCTGAAATATAACTGTTATCCAGGATATGACATTTTACTACATCTGATCGTGAGGCATCACATCAGGAATTTGGGGAATGAGGATTACCCCTTCATAACTATTACTCTCAAGCCCACTCTGACCTGGAACGGTAATACCTGTTAGGGTTTTATCTATGAGTCTAATAGAACTGTTCAACCATTTACTCAGGATTATTAGTTATTTGAAACTATACAGCTGTGTGCAAATTCTTATTAGAAATACTTGATAAGTAGGATTACTATTGTCAAATATCAAATCTATTTTTTTTTTTTTTTTTTTTTTTTTTTTTTTTTATTGCATTGAATAAATTTAGAGAGCTATTGCAATGCAAGATAATAATTGAGTTTAATTAATTTCCAAGTAAAACTTCGTCAGACATTTTTTTTTATATAAATGAACACGATGTTGGGTGTTCAAATTTTTTTTTAACGTTGTAAACATGGTGTCATGTGGGGTGTTAGAACACCATGTTGGGTATTGTACTTTAACCATTTAATGGTGTGCAAAAATGTTTGATATCAAATAAAATGATTTGTGTTAGATAGCAATACTTAAAATCATTTAACAGTGTGTGAGCAAATGAGCTCTAATTTGTTTAAAAATAATTTTACCTACTATTTGCTTATAAATAAGTAGGATTTGACTTTAAACTGTATAGCATTGGTAGACTCAAAAGATCTTCCTTGTATCCCTTCATATCAAACTTAGGCTTTTGAACAACTTTGGAAAGGTTTGGTTTCCTTGTTTAATGGCATATCAATCTAATCTTCATGGGTTATTTAATGCCAAAGCCATCCTTCTAGAAGAACAATAAGGATACTATTTAACATATAGCTAGGAAGGGATAAAGGGCTTCATACCTTTTCAAAGAGTCTAATTCCAAAAGTGAATGTAACAGCACAATTTGAGTTTGAACTCCTTTACTTCGAGACTGCGATCTAGCACTTTCACCATTACACCATGGGAGCTCTCTCTCCCCTCCTACTTGAGGGACTCCATCCAGCCTTGTAAAGGGAATGGCATGTGATAGTGCTGATTCCAGTATCTAAAATAAAAATATTTGGTGTAAAGGAAAGTGACACAAAATGGAAAGCAAGCATTTTCATTGGACCCAAGATCAAAGAATTGATGTCTGATAGTAATACTAATATTACAAATTAAATTTTCTCTGCAAAGTTCTGTTATGAGAGTAGCATGAATTTTATCAAATTATGTATAAATTGTTCATAATACACTGTACCTGAATATTGTAGCAGATACATCTTCCAGAATCAGTGATAAAAAAGATTAATGTTAAAATAACTCTTTAATAAAACAAACCACAAATGAATAACTGAAGGTCGAGTTGAAACAGACATATTTTTATGTATTATTTTTTTATGATGTGCAATAATTTATAAAATTTGTATAGTGTGAGTATTAATTTTTCTATATGTATAGTGTACATAAATGTTTTAGTATTAATTTTATTTATTTATTTATAACTAAACCTTGTTATTGTCATGAAATTTGGGATTAATATTTTTGGTTCAGCATGGACAATCTCATGTTTTCTTTGACTGCTGGACTGGTACTGACCAGTATGGTGGATTCCAGACTCTCTAGCTTTTGATGGCAAGATATGGAAAAATTATTTTTGAAAATTGACAAGTTTTTTTTTCCAATTTTTTGAATTGATGACACACATGGGTTCAGGGTGTTTAGAGTTTCAAGGGATGAAATATCTCCATGCAAAAAAAATTGATTTAATTCCATTTAATTCATTTATTAGAGACAAGTTTTAATGGCATTAAATTCTAGATTTTAATTCCACTTTACATTTATCATTTAATTTAATGAAAATTGACTAAACATCCAATTACCTTCTAAATTAAAGACATTCTAAAAGATCTTTAACTAACTGTAGTACTGTAATAAATCTATGTAATTATTCTAGCAAAAAAGCCAAGTGAAACTGATGTGAGTGATCTAAGTGGAAATGTAATCTGCACATATTGGTAATCCTATTCATGGCTCCTCTTTTTGCTTTTCAATACCAACAATCTCTGAAACTGTACTTCTGCCAGTCAAAAATCACTCAAACAAAACTGAAGTCTTTTTATCCATTAATTTGTATGTGTACTCCTCATCATCTTTATCAGATACATTTGGTTCTTTTTTTTTTTTTTTCTTTTTTCTAATTGCACATGGCAGACAAAACCTTCCAGGCTTCTCTATTACTTTATCACCTGTAAACAAGTCCAACTTATGTTACAAGTACCTATCTACATTGGTTAAGAGATGAAGACTGATTAGTTTATTTTTACACACAAGTAAAATAAATTTAAGATATTAATCACATATTTTATTTTTAGATTGTAGCAAAAAGCAAAATGAATTACCTTGTGATTCTAAGCAATCCCATATGTCTTGCCTGTAGATGTCTAAGGAAAAATTTGCCTGGTTTCGGAACCTGAATTTATGTGAAAGAATGTCTAGTGTTGGTAAGAAATGAGTCTCGCATGTAAATTTCAGCTCCCTCTATACATGCATGAATAGTCGGTTTACAAAGGGGGAAATGAGTTTTTCTTGACTTGATTCTTTAGAGACAGAGGACTAGATGAGACAAGGCAGAAAGGAAAAGGAAAGATAGATCTTTTAGTAAGCATTAGACTTGATTTTTGACCTGAACTCAGTTTAAAATCTCAAGTAAAAGCTGTTATATTTATTTTTTCTTTTCTTCAACCAAATTTTGCCATCTTCAAATATTCTTTCACTTTGTGTCTTTCTAATTTAAATGCATTTGGCTTTGCTACTCTAATATTGGAAACTGCTTTTTCTATTTATAGTCTTGACATCAATTATCATGAGAACATCTCTCACATGGCTGCTGACTTCACAAGGTTAATGAACATGGATTTGTATGACCTTCAAATTAAGGTAATTTAATTGGTTTAATCTACCTTTCTGTGTACCCAAAACATTGAAGTAGTACTAATCATAGTGATTTGCGTAATGACATTAATGTATCCTGGGCATGACACTAAACCATCTGATGGTGAGACACCAGTCCTGGGGCTTTAAGGAAAGTAGAGTACTTTTTCATTAGCATTAATGTGTCCTGGGTATGACACTATAGCAATTAAAATTATCTGTCAGCAGAAAATAGTAAAATACGTTGCCACAATATTCCACAGCCCAGCCAATCAAAATATTTAGAATTAAACTGCTGCTTATTTGCATTCCACGTGATTTTTAAAACAAAAAATTTTTTTCCATTGCAAGGTACACATTTTTTTTCTCTAATAATTTGGCTTAATTTCACACCAGCACTCACACATTCCTAATTTATTTTTCACTCTAAAATAGACATCTTTCTCTAGATTGGCTGGGACTTTTGTTTTGTGAGAAGACTTTTTGTGGTTTGCATACATTATCCACATTTTATTCATTTTTGTGTATGTTTTGTGTTACAATACATAAAACATTGTTTTGTTTAAATATTGGGATCTTTATTGGATTAATTTTCATTTATTCTGTAACACCAATTGCCCGTTTCTCTCTCTCTGATCTCATTTTACACACCAGACATATTCGTGTTATTTGTTATTAGTTTTTTTTTAAACTATACAATTGTGTGCAAATTGTATTAGATTGAAAACCTTTTAACTGTGTGCAAACAAATGAACTCTGGCTCATTTGAAAATGTTACCTACAAACTGTTTGCTTATAAAGGAATGAAAACAATCAGCATTCACTAATAGGGAAAATTGTCACATTTTAATCAAGTGTGGGAGAGTTAGAATTAAATAAGAATGTAAAAACTCTTTGATACTTTAAGAACTCTTTACTTGTTAGAGGTCAGATTTTTGGTAGCCGAAAATGTCTACAAAGGCATCTTCACTTATAGATGAACATGGGATGGATGGTGCCAACCTAGGTCCCTAGAGATGGCCACAGGTCTATTTAGAGTCTAAGCTGCTATTTTCAACCGAATAAAAAGAATTTATTATGGAATATATTATATATAACCTTCTTGTGCCAGTTGTAAATTTTCAGAGTGTAGTGTTTGATAATCATAAAAGCACAAAAATATTAGTTGTAATATCTGGTTTTAATTTTTGTGTTATACACAAATGATGAGAGCAGATGATACTAATTTTGACCTTGGAGTTCACTGAAGGTGGAACAAAAGTATTTATAGGGCTTTTTAGGGTGTGGAACTTTCTAGAACAATTCATTAACCCTCTTTATTACAGCAGATATTTTCAATAGATTCTGCACCAAGCTAGGCTCTAAGGTATAAAAATTTTCAAAATAGTCATGGACTGTCAATATGCTTTCCAAGTGTTGTTCTATCATATCACAAAGCAATAACATTGAATCTTGATTTGTTTTCTGCCAAGCAACTTTTACTATTAAAAAAAGTGTCACTCCTTTATCAAGTGTGGAACAGTTAAAGGACCAAATAAGAATGAAAAAATTTTGATACAACTTTAAGATGTTTTAAGGAATTTTTTTGTACATAATCATTTTCTTCCTAAATTATAATTTTCAATGTTTTAAAAGCCCTTTTATAAATCACCAAATGGTACTATTATCGTCATTTCAAGTTATGTTTTTAATTCGAATTATAAGGGAAAAAAAACGTCTTTGTTTTGTGAAATTAATTTTGAAAAAATTGTAATAACTATTTAAAAAAAAATAATAAAGAAAAACAAAAAGCATTTTTTAAGTTCATACATATTTAGTGCCATCTCCAAATAATCTATTCACTGTTGATTACTCCATATGCAGCAATATTTGCCACTCGTTAAAGACAATCTATCCCTACAAAAAGCAGTTTTTTTTTTTGTTTTTTTTTTTCAATTAGTAAAATCAATCTTGTTGAATAGTTTGAGAGGTTACTTAGCACAATATTAACATTTGGGAAGTCATGAAGCATTGGATAATTGTCTTTAATTATAAACTTTCACTGAAATCCTGCATGTACATTGAAAAAAAAAAAGACCTAGATTTTAGCAGGGTTATATCTTCTAAAGTAGACTTGACCATTTCACAAGTCTTTGGTAAACTTAAGCAGACATAGATGTTGGGGAAAAAAGATATGAAAATTGAAGAGGACATTTTTTTTTTTTATAGACTGCCTGTAAGTTACATAGGTGAAAAGTTGTAGTTTTTGGGGTCATGCATTTTGGTGAGCAAAATAAAAAAACTTTATCAGGTATAGGGTTAAATAGTTGGATATTTGGATTCTGCATTCCATATTTGCCCTAAATACCAAATTTCAGAAATATTGAATGCAGGGAGATTTTTTTTTTTTTTTTTTTTTTAATTAATTTAAAAAAAAAAATTACTAAGATTCTGTGACACTGTGCAGCCTTAATTTAAAGGCAAAAGCAGGAATATTTTACTCCCTCCCCCCAATCAAAACGGTAAGGCCTAGCACAAAATAATTTGGCACCCTTTCCTAACTCATGAAGGGGAACATTTGTGCCAAATTTCAACCAATTCAGTGTCTGTGGGGTAATGCCCTAGTGAATTGACGTGGAATGAAAAAGGTGCAAGGGTAAACTACTTTTTACTACCTGTTCCTTAGATAAAATTCACCTTATTTATTGAATGATACTCATATATTCCCAACACACACATACCTACATACATACATATATATATATATATCCTTTCAAGAAACATTTCAATGTTATTTGCTTATATTTTTTGTTATTCTTTATTATCCTTCTTAATCTTTCTTTTTTGTTACAGTTTGGACATCAAACTTGGCCAGCCCATCAATATATTGTTGCTCATCATTCCAACTTCTTCAAAAAAATGTTGATTGAAGCTTCTAAAAATGAAACCACTTCTGATCTTGTTATTTCTGTTGGTTACATCCATAGTGATCTCATAAAACAACTTTTCCAATTTTTTTACACTGACACATGTGACTTGGTGACTCCAGGAGCCAGTTTTTTATGGACAAAGAAAGAGAAAAAATGCATTGATTTTGATTATTTTTCACATCCATCATGTAAAGACTTTTCCATTCTTGCTGAATTGAACTATTTTGGTCCTCGCAGTAAAGATGACGACCCCATTTCACTTCTTATTTCAATAGCTGATAAATTTGAAATTAGGCGGCTTACAAACAAGTAAGTTATTTTTAACTTTTTTTTTTTTTTTTTTTTTTTTTTTGCTATCTCCTGTAGGAAACTGATTTATTGACTTTTTTTTTTTTTTTTTTTTTTCCACTTTTTCAAGGTTAAGAAAAGTTAAGATTCATCAAGGAGTTGTGGATCACAAAGGAATAAAGTTAGACATACCTAGAGTAGCATTTGATCATCAAAAACTGTAAGTTTTTTAGTTTTTGAGTGAATTTTGAGTACATTTTTTTTTTTGTCTCTGAAATCCTTGTATATTTAATGTGTCTATTCGTGTGTATATGTAGTGAGAAATTTTGGTAGTCATCTGAATTTGTGAATTTTTTTTTTTCTTTATTCTGTGCTGTTTTTTATGACATCATCCAGGTCATTATATTCTATCATGCTATAATCAAAGTAACAATAAGCTGAAAGGAAAAACTTTATCTCCTAGAAGTTTTATGTTTCAATTGAAACATGCATATAATACAACCTGCTTCAGTCCTTAATGCTGAAGAAAACTGTATTATGTGTGTAATATTATTCTTTGCTTCTGTACAAGATTTGAAATATAATTCTTCTGCTTGACAAAGCAGGTACAAAAAAAAACAAAAACTATCTACATGTGAAGTTAGATTTTGAGGGGCAGTATTTGCTAAATTCTGATACCAGATATAAAATCTCACCCTGTCAGTGGAGCTTAAGTTATAGATTGTATACTGTACAGAGGTGTAAGCCCTCCCCGCAAAAAAAAGGTGGGAGTCCTGGTTATGACACTAAATTGCATCTGAAGGTGAGGTTCCAGTTCAGGATATCTGTGAGTGTGGAGTACTCCTTTATTTCCATTACTTCCACTTTGACCCAGAGCAGTTGTATCTGTTAATGATTATTCAGTAGGATGGTGTACAAGGAATATGATGATTCCCTAAACTCAAGGCATAAAATCAAACTTAAAATTTAGGACTTTTTCCATGATGAAAGTACATTGCAAATTGAATGTTTTTTTTTTTGTTTTTTTTTAACGAAAAAAAAATTTATTTCAAAATGTTTTAAATGAGGGTGGTGTTTATTCTGAAACTTCCATCAGAATAATTAATTTTATTATGACTGATTAATTTTTTTATTTTTTTTTATCTTTTTCATTTTGTCTCTTTGCACGTGAAGACCTGAACTTTCTGATCTTTCAATTTACTCTAATGATGGAAGTAAATTCAAATGTCATCGATGTGTATTGATTGCTCGATCAGAATACTTCACCTGTATGTTAACCAATGATTGGCTTGAAGTAAGTTATATCAGCCTTTTTATTTTTACTATGGATAGTTAACACTTGTATTTTGTAATTCAAACCTGATAAAGTATAGTGTATTATGTATGTGTTTCTATTATTTTAAACTGATTTCATTAAAATATAGTAATAATCATTACATGTTTTATTAATTTGAACCCTTGAAAATTGGGATGAACTGTTTTACTTTACATCATAAACCTGGCTTAGTGTGCCAAGCTAACTTTATTTTTTCATCACTGCCTAGAAAAATAACTCCTGAAATAATTTTTTTATCAGTAGTTATTAGTAGCATAATTTAAAAAAAAAAAAAACACCAATAAAATATCAAGGAAATATTTATTTTCGTTTATTTAACCTTAAAATTTTGGTCTTCATTTTTCTTTTTTCTTTTTTTTTTTTTTTTCTTTTTTTTTTTAAGGGGGGGAAAAAAGGAAACATTAATTAGACAGGGAAGGTTTTTTTTTTTTTTTTTTTTTAGGGGGACAAAATGAAAAAGACAATTTTCAGCTTGTCTGAAATCAATGCAATTTTCAAGTCATTGAAGAAAATCCAAAACAATACTTCTAATTTATGAAAGTAAAAGTACAAAGCATGAAAAATAAAATAAAATTCTATTATTGTTTTATACTAATCCATTTCAAAGCTTAACAGTTCAAACCAAAATACAACCAGAATACAAAGGAATATTGCAGCTTCTGTTTAACTTGAGTGTGTAAAAAAAAAAAAAAAAAAAAAATTTTTTTTAATTTTTTAAAAAATTTTATTTTTTTCAAATTTGGACAAATTAAAAAAAAAAAAAAATTACCTCATTCATGATGTAAAAATCTGTTATACTTAATTTTTTTAAAAACTTGACTGTCTTATTGGTTGTCCCCATTGAATATTCTAGTGTCTCCGGGACAATGGGATACCATTAGTCATGAGCAAAAATGTCTGCATCCTGAAGTGAAGTTAAATTTTTTTTTTTGTGTGTATGAATTTCTTGAGCTTAGGTAGAGAGGGTATTTGAGGGCCAAGAGACTCAAATGGTTGATATCTACACATTTTATTTAAAATAATTGAGACTTTTTTTTTTCCTCCAAGGCATCCAGCTCCGAAGGTGTAAAACTTCCATTCTCTGCGAATTCAGTAGAAGTTCTTCTGGAGTATTTATACACAAATGAAATTCCCAGTTTGTTAGGTAAGACACAAAAGTTGATTATTAATTATGTAATTTATCTTTCAAATTTTCAAGCAATACAAGTGAATTTGACAAATGTTTTTTTTTTTTTTTTTTTTTTTAAATTGCACTTACTAAATCCAAAATTAAATTGAGAATTGTTTAAAGAAAATATCTGGTTTCTTTGTTTAATGGCATATCAACCTTCATGGGTTATTTAATGCCGCTGACTTTGTAGGTCAGTAGTAGTACTATATAATCCATGGGGGGTGGATAAGCGAGTTTGTACCTTTCCCAAGGGTATTAATCCAGTAGTGAAAGAGTTAACTATGCACATGTTTCACATGCAAAGTATCTTTCAAAAAGAAACATGGTTGCCACCGATATGAAAATATATAGATGGTGGTCTTGTAAAGTTTTACAGGACTGACATTATTGTGCAAAATTTGAACTTGTTTGTATGAGAATATAAACGGGGCAAGGTTCATTGCAACACCAGGCAATTCATTTCTCTAGCATTTGAGGTTAGTGAGTCTGTGCTATATGGAGTTGGAGTGAGAAATATTCTAGGAAGCGGTAAGAGAGGAACTTGGAGACACTAATACAGCGTTGGGACCAGCAATTACCAACAGAGGCCACTTTGAAAATGAATACTTGGATCAGTTTCAGATTTCAATCTTCATAGGATCACTTAGTCTCAGTAATCTATTACAAATCCAAAAGTGAATGTAATAGCATGACTGGTATTTAAATTCACTTCATTATTCCAGTCCAGCATATTAGCCACAACACCACAGTCCAGCATATTAGCCACAACACCACTTTTTAAAGAAAGAAAAAAAAAGAACTCAGCAAAAATAACATTTTCAGCATAAAACAGTTAAAAACCTAATCACTTTTGTGATTGCTTTCAAAACTAAATTCAATGCACTTCTACTTAAAGAAAATTGTTTATTTAGGCTAAATATGAGTCGATGAAAAGCTCTCAACACAATTAAGAAAGGAATTGATTAAGCACATTTCACAGCTTATATATAAAAGTAAGTAAAGAAATACACTTTACAGTATGAGGAAAAGTTGAAAAACAAAATAATCCAAAATTTGATGAATATATTATGAAGGTTGATGTTGTAATAACCTTCTTCAGTCAGGACTTTAAATTTATGAAAAATGTTGTTAGAGTACTAATAGATGTTTGATAAAATAGCAGGAGAAATGAGATATGAATATGCTGTTATGAAATTTTTTTATACACATTCTTTTTTTCCTGCTATTTCATTAAACATTCTTTGCTATTTTAACATTTTTCAAGAATTTAAAGTCCCAAAGAAGGTTATTACAACTGAAATATTCAATGTTGACTGATATTAAATTCATTCATTTTTTAACTTTCCATTACAACAATATATGGTTGTCACTATCTCACTTGTTGGGTTAGTAGCAGATCAAATGTGGTATAATTTGGAGTACTCAATATCTGAGGTAGGGCTATTATATAATAATAAATATATATTAGTTTTGCTATATATTTAATAGTCTGGATGCTTGTTTGCGATCAATGGTTTCATGCCATCTTTACACAGCAATCATCAGGCTATGTAAAGATGACATGAAACCATTGGTCGCTGGTAAGCATCCATGTTATATATAAGCAATTCATCTGTTAACTACTTGGTGGTTTTGACAATTAGGAATACGAATCCTGCTATTGTCACCTTTTATCAAAAGCTGGATATGTTTACTATGTCAAATCAAATAACTTAAAAACTTTCCACCTTATCTTTATGGTAATGCATGTGTTTGTGGTGAAGTGTGCAAGTCAAGTCCTGGATTAGTGATACATGAGGATTTATGAAAATGATATTCCACTGGATTTCATTCGCCCTGTACAAAATTCAAGCCATGTTATATTTGCCTAAAGTCAGCAGCTGGGCTTGAGTCACATGAAAACTCCGACAGAAATTATATAGATGTGTACACACAAACACACAGAGTATTTGACAGATTTTTCAGGTGTGGAACATAAATAAGGTGACAGAGATCCTATTAAAATTTTAATTTTTAATTTAACAAGCAATATTTGCTGTTTTGTCATTGTCATCAATTTGTTTTAAAGATTATATTATTGAACTACTTGCCCTCGTGATCTATACAGTCCTGAAGTTCTGCAGCTTTTGCCTCTGGTATTGCTATGATTTTATAACAAATAAAATTTTTCTGTCTGCAGCCTATATTTAAAGACGAGCATTCAGGTATCCTGCCGAGGATGTCATTTTGAGGGGGATTGACTTGGATTACCTGTTTGGAACTTTGCTGTATATTGATAAATGTGTTTGTAATGAGGATATCTGGGGTGTGTGGGAGTACCCTTTCATTTCCATTCCCCCCACTTTGCCCTTGAGTAAGAGTATATGCTCAATCCAAAATGCTTTATTAAATAACTACTGCATTGCTATGACAGTCACTATATATATATATATATAATTTTCAATCACAATGAGACCTGAATGCTTAAAGATATACATCCCATCTGCTCACTGCTATAAGTGAAAATTTTCAGTCCAGATCATTCTACCAGACCCTGTCTAATATATATATATATATATATATATATATATATATATAATAAATTTTATTTTGGCAGTAGCCTTTCCCTTGAGCTTGGTATCTTGAATGACACTAAACTGCATCTGATGCTGAGGCTCCAGTTCTGGGGAGTGCATATTCACCCCTTCATTGCCATTATTCCCAGGTCCACTGACCTGGAGTAGTAGTTCTTCTAAATGTCCCATCTGTAGGCCAAATTGTTCTGTGATTTTTTTAAAAATTATTTTGAAGTACAGTGGCTCTTAAAGCATTAATATTGTAATTAAGTATAAACTGTTTACTGGTTTAAAGTGATTATGAATGACATGTAATTGTTTCTAAATTATCAATATAAGGTCAGAATATCTGAAACCATCTAATTGTATTAGATAGGAATAATTACTCAGTTTATAAGCCATTATATAGCTTTATTGATATTAGATAGGAATACTTAATTGAAGATTTATAATTGCAAATTATTATTGGATAAAAAGTTACTTGAAACCTCATTGCTGCATGTAAATTATGTATATAGTAACTGTCTCTTTATAGAAAAATGCCCTCTCAATCTACCAAAAAAAAAAACGCCGTCCTAAACATGTGATAAACAAAAGAAATGTCTAGTGTAGACAAATATCTATTCATCCAACCCATCCACACAGGCAGGATATGACACAAGATGATGTCTGTACATATGCATAATTTTACACTTGTTATTTTTAAACTTCTGAATCATCTTCACTTATCCTCATATGTGCATGCATATGTTCCCTTGGAAACTCACTCTCACACATTCTTGCTCACGCAGATTCATTTCACACATGCATTCTCCCTTGCACAGACTCTCTCTCTCTCTCTCTCTCTCTGAGACTTGCTCTCCCATATGCTTGCTCACTGACACTCTCATTCACCCACACGTACACATACAGATTCTCTCTTACTTGCTTGTTTTCACTTGTATGCATACTGATTGATGTTTTTCTTTCCATTTACATAGCCAATTTTCTATTTCATTTCAGAAAAAAAAACACTTGATCTGGTTTGTGAAGTGCTTGTCATGGCCAACCAAATTCTTCTAATAGAACTTAAAGATCTTTCAGAGAAAGAGATCATCAGTTTTAGTAAGTTTTTCACTTAAAAAAAAAATCACTAAATATTTAATAAAATAATCCATTTTTGCCTGTTAACTCTTTAAATCCATGAGTGCAACAATTTAAGATGAGTACTATTGACATAATGAGTAGAGTGTTTGTCAATGATCTAGGAGACCGGGTTTCAATCCCAGGTTGAGTCATACCTAAGACTCAAAAAATGGTTCTTGATACCGCCTTGCTTAATCCTCAGTACTATAAGGTAAAGGATCAAGGGTAGAGTGGAGCAATCCAGGGAATGGAGTAAGCACCCTCCTCTACACTTTGATGTCATCATGTCGTGCCGCTAGCACAGATATCCCTGACCCTCTCTCGCCACTTTCCCTATTGTTCATCGCCTCAGGCAGGTCTTCTGGACAACATCCCATATCCTCACGTAGTTGCTGAATGTATGTTCATGCTGGTCGTCCTGCTTTTGCCCGGCCATGTGTGGGGGTCCACAAGAGTACATCGCTTATGAGTTCGTCCCTGCTTCTCCAGCAGTGTCCTGACACTTTGATGTAGTAGCTATTGAAAAAAGAGCCTTCGGGTCACCCTCAAGTAAGGTTGCCAACTTTACTATTTTACTTATAAACCTCAACTTCAATATTTCAGTCTTATGGAGATCATGTTGGATGCTACTTATAAAAGTCTTGATATATCAACTTTTCACAGGGTTTCATTTAATGGAACTCTGGAATAAATTTTAACAAAGATGTCTACTTCCTGAAGTAAAGTTTCAATCCTCAATTTTGTTAGTTTAAGTTAAAGGTCTCCAGAGATTAGGATTTTCTTTTAATGAAATTCTTCAGTTTTGAACATCGTTTGGGTCATTATTCCAATCTGTCTAAATTCATGGAAAAAATAGGGTGGGGTGTTTTCATTACTAATATCTTAAAACTTTATAATTTCTCCCTTGTTCTTGATTATGCTTAACGTTTCTTGATTATTTTCAATTACTTTCACTGCAAGATCAAAAATAAAGTTTTAAAAAATATTTATATACCTTTTTAATTAAAAAAAAAAAAAAAAAAATATTAAGAATGTTAGCAAAATCTACATCAGCTTGTTATCATGGTGGTGGAGTAACTGGGATGATAGAAAATTAACTTTCTCAACAGAGCATAAGGGTTTTTTTTTTTTCTCGTTTTCCCCTAAAAAAATGTTAGAGGTAGATTTGAAAGCTTGTAATTAGCATTGAGAGTGTACTTAAGACAGTCAACTAACATATACAACTGAACATTAGAAAATTTGTTTTATAAGGTTTTAAAAAAAAAAAAAAAAAAAAACCCAGATAGAAAATTGCAGGAAATGTTTGAGAGTATATTGTTAAATAAACAAAAATCATATCTATATATGTCTATTTCTTTAAATGTGATAAAATTTTGAATTTTGCTTTTATTTTCTGTTTCAATATGTATAGTACAATTTATTACAATTTACACATGAAATACAATAAAATAGAAAAATCTGTGTATTGTAAACAAATTTCAAATGACTATTACACAACAATGACCACAAATATATATAGATATATTGAAGTATGATGAAAAGTATCAAGACTGAATCTTAAAAATTGTAAATTTAAATAAATATTTGTACAATGTGTCAATGTCTTGACACATACAAAAGAAATGCACTGATTCTCTTTGAGAATTTAAGGAAATTTGGAATTGATTCTGAGTATATATTTTTTTTTTTTTTTTTTTAGAATTGTACAATTAACTTCAATCAACATTGAAGTAAAGGAAAGATGTACCTTTTTATAAATTACTTAGAGAAGACTCAATTTCAATTGAAAATCTATACATTTTAAACAAAATCAATCATCATTCATAACCATCTCTCTATCATACAAACCAGTTGAAAAGCAAATTTATCAAAAGTGAAAAATAGAATTAATGAAAATTTAAAACCTTAACATATCCCCCTTAATATCATATGTATTTGTTTTAATGCAAAAAAATTGCAACTGCTCAGCTGTATTGTAGATTTGTGTTATATCTGATAGAGATAACTCCTCCTTTCATTCTCATCTCAATTTTGACTTGCTGTGCTTCTTCTCCAGGATATAATGGCCCTTTTTGAGTCCTTGAGTTTGAGACCCCTGGTCTAAGAGAAGCCAGACACAGTCATAGTTTATTGCAAAATATGACATTCTCTTCTAGAAGGGAATAAATTACTCTTCCTCACATGTGTATTTTGTACTGATTAGTTCTGTAAATGAAGATGAACTAGTCTAAACCACGTTTTTATATATATATATATATATATATATATATATACACACACACACCCAATCACTCTGCACAAGCAAGATGTGACAGGGTCAATTTTTTAATCAGAATTTAATAGGTTTGAAATCAGTTTTCCTTAGACTGGTTGCCATCCCAAGGTTAAAGAGCCTAGTGGGTCCTTCTATTTACCCATAGCTGGAGAGAAATGCATATATTTCTATATGTGAAATGTAAACAGCCTCATCCAGGATTTGAACTCTGGTCACCATGTCTATTTCCTACAACAATAACCATGACACTATGAGCACCTTCAAATATAAAAGATTTTTTTTTATGTTTAAATTAAAAATCAAATTATTAATCAATCAAAACTTAAATAGTTTATAAAGCTATTGATGAATAATATGAAATGTTATTTACTGGATATAACACTAAACTATTTCTGGTGGTGAGTTTCTAGTTCTGAAGCTTTATGGAGTATGGATTGCCTAGTCGGCTGGAACTGTAGAATACACCGACTGCACCTCTGCAGAGGGGTAAGACCACTCCTATAGTGTCCTGGACATGACACTAAACAATCTGATGGTGAGGTTCCAGTGATGCTGGAGCTTTGGGGAATGCAGAGCACTTCTTCATTGCCATTGCTCCCAGGTCCACTCTGTCCTGGAATGGTAGCACCTGATAAGGTCCTATCAATGGGTTGAATAGAACTAACTGCATACTTATGCTAAACTGAATAGCTTGAAATAGAAATGGTTTTGACAATTAAACTGTATACTCATGCTAAACTGATTTGTTTGAAATAGAACTGACTGCATAAAAATGGATTTGATACACCATAAAACCCAACCAACCAGCTCTGGAGTGTGGAGTTACTTCATTTCCATTACTGCCAGGTCCACTCAGAGTAGTAGTACCTGTTAGGGTCCCATCTATGGTTCAGATTGTTTGAAAATTATTAGTATTAGATAGAAATACTTGAAACCATATAACTTAGTACAAACAAATGTTTATGATTAGAGATAGTTACTTCAGTGTAATCAGTGTATAAATTATTAGTATTGGTAGTTATTGAAGCAATAATTGTTCACAAATGGATTATTAGTTATTATAAGCCATATATCTTAAATATTCTACCTTTGGTATTAAATAACCAAAGATTGACATGCTGTAAAATCAAATAGCTCCACCCAACAGAAGCAGTCGGTGTATTCTGCAGCCCAAGCTGACTGGGCAATTAGAACTTTGAAAATATCAGTAAATATGAATCAAGCATTTACAAATGAATCAAGTTTCAGCATTAAATAACCTGTAGAATTGAGATACTATCAAACAAATAAACCAAACCCTACAATATTTTTAAATCGAGTTGATGTTAATTCATTTTGCTTATATGGACACACAAACATATATACATACATACATTGCTCAGTTGGGCTGGGGCTGTAGAGTGAGTGCTTCTCTGTATAAGGGTAAGACATCACCACGAGTGTCCTGGAAATCACACTAAACAATTTGATGGTGAAGTTCCAGGAATGCTGGAGGTTTGGGGAATGCAGAGTACCCCTTCATTGCCATCACTTCCATGTCCACTCTGACCCCGTTCTGGTAGCTCCTTATAGGGTCCTATCTATGGGGTCAAATCGAACTTAACTGTGGTTTCAAGAGTTTTCTGTTTTTGCATTTTAACTGTATTTATGCTAAACTGAATTGCTTGAAATAGAACTGGTTTGATATCTAAACTGTATTTATGCCTAACTGACTTGCTCAAAATAGAACTGTTTTTGACATTGAAACTGTATTTATGCTAAACTGAATTGTTTGAATTAGAACTATTTGACTAAACTGAATAGCTTGAAATAGAAATATTTTCAACAATGAAACTGTACTCATGCTAAACTGAATTGTTTGTATAAAAATGGATTTAGCATTAAATAACCTACAAATGTTGATATGCCATAAAACTCAACCAACACATACATACATGTAGATTAGCTTTTTTTTTTTTTTTTTTTTTTTTTCGTTTACACAGCCATTATTAATGTTTATTAGATAAGAAAAATTGCTTCATATCTATTATTTCTTAATGTTTATGCTTGATTTTTTTTTTTTTCTTTCCCCCTAGTCAATTTGCGAAATGTGATCGATCTTTTGGAATTTGCACTATTGTATGATGCCTGCCATTTAAAAGAAATGTGTTTGCAAGTTATCTGCCATAATATGGCATATATGCTTGAATCAAGGTAAGTAAATTCTGAAATTAATGTGCAGTTGGTAGAAATATTGGAGTTGTTAGAACAAGGTCTCATATTAACAGTATATCAATTAATACACTAACACTGGATAAATAGAAAAGATAAGATAAATTCATATAGGACGCTTATATAATAATAATAATTATTGGAACTAAGTAAAATGTTTTTGTTCTGTATGTTAAAATGACTTTGGCATAAAATAACCCAGCAAGAGTTGACGTACCATAAAATCAACTAAACTATATATGTCATTTCCCCGGAAGAATTACTTGATTATAAACTGATGAGTATTATAGTCACAATATACCCTCCTTGTACTCTCAGTCTTCTACTGGTGTCTGTCATAGTCAGTAACACTCTGGAAATGTTTAAGTAAACTCTTTATTGAAACCATGGGGACAGAGGATAAGAAGAGGTTCTGAATTACAACACAAAGACTAAATGAGTTGGGAGAGGGAAAGAGAAGCAATGAGTTAAAAATGGCTGTGTGTATTGTAAAATGAAAGATGCAGAAATTTCCTTTTAATCTAATCTTCTCTACCAGACCTCAACTATTGTGAGACTTCATGTCAGGGAATTTTCTTATTTTGATATCTTATTCTATTTTTTTATTTTAGTCATTTTTTTCCCATTTGTATACAGAAATTCCTACCGTCTCAAATATGATAAATGTCTATTAGTACTTGATACCCTGGGCAATTGTTTTTGTTGGCATTCCTGCATGAGAGTATAAGATTTTTTTAATATTCTCCATTGTTCATAATGGTTTAACGGATGAAAAGAATGCAAGCAAGATTTCATTTCTGAATTAATTCTCTCATTATAGAGAGGATTAAGTTTTGATCTGTTTCCAATATAATGATATTTGGGCCTGAAGTTTATTTTATTGTCCATTGTATGCAAGATATTTTGGGCTAAGAATGATCCTGTTGGATAATATTCCCCAAAATTTACAATACATAATAAGCTGTCCCCATCTCCATTGTTTAGTCACCCTTTGAACATGTATGCCCAATATTTTGCTATACATTCTAAGCACAATATTTCAAGCTCAAGGAGATCATTATAACTAGGACACAAATAGATAAGTTATTAAAAAAAAATAGTCATTGGAAGAAAGACAGTGTGTTTGATTTAGCACCCCTGATCTAAGGAGTGATGGTGATTTAACAGACTGTCACCCACTCAAGGTTGAAGGTAGGGAGATGTTCAGTGATGCCTTAGTATATGTATATATCCAACCTCTCCACATGAGCAGGATGTGACACAAGCTCAAACGATTTGAATTCAGTTTTCCATCTCCTTGACTGGCTGCCATACAAGAGTTAAAGAGCCAGTCTGTTCTGCTATTTACTCATAGATGGTAGAATAATTGGATTCATACACTTCTCAAGGGTATTAGCGCTATGTGAAATGGAAACGGCCTCGTTCAGGATTTTGAACTCGGATAGTCAAATCTGCTTCCCATGACAATAACTGTTATGCTATGAGTTCTTCCATGTAGAAAATAGATTTTAATCTACACTGTGATAAAAGATGTTTAACTTCTTTCTATCACCTGAATGTAAAATGACAATAGTTTTTGATTTGTCTGGGATCAAGTAACATCATCTTGGGATATACAAAAATCTTACATCATTCTTGTGAGAAAACTACATTAGGTCAATTCATACCTTTCCCAAAGGTATTATTAGTGTTATGTGAAATACAAACGTGGTTATCCAGAATTTTTACCCTGATCGCTATGATAACCATTACACCACAAGCACCTTCCACATATATAGGACACATAATGGATTTTGTGATTCTGGGGTAACAAGAGTTATATCCTAAGAAAATCAAGCCAGCCTGCATATTGTATCTATTATCCATTTCTTCTTGATTCACAGCCCCAGACACTGAACAAAGAATAAATCAATGAGGTCCTAGTACTTAAGAATAGTTGTTTTTGATGATTAGCCCTTAATGACATAGTTGTCATCGGTGACTACACTGTCAGATACTAATAACAAAAGGATTTGATAATATAACTTTTTTTTTTTTTTTTTTTTTTTTTTTTTTTTTTTTTTTTTTTTTTTTTTAAGGGAATGGTGAAATAGCTTTAAACAAAATTATCTGACTAACTGAAGTTTGAAAATGTTTTTGCTTCTTTTTTTGTTTTTTGCTTTTTTGTGTGTGTGTAAATTTTGTGATCTCAGGTACATGGTATCTGAAAGCCAAGAAGACAAGACGTTAACAGATTAATTATCCTACAGTAGACATAATCCAAGAAACAGCATTTTTTAATAATGTAAAGCTTCCATTCATTGCAAAAAAAAAAATATCTTAATTCATAAAATCTTTTTTCATTGACTTTGTAATCCTGTATTTATTTTTAATTTTCATTTATCTTTTTTATTTATTCATTTTTCAGACATTTGGACGTGCTCGATGATGAGATTATGATGGAGTTGACAATGTCTTATCGCAAATTGGTGAGACTTATTTTTGTTTTTAACTTTGCCAATTGGATTTACAGGTCAAACTGAAAATCTATTTAAATGTTTTATTTTTATATATTTTTTTTTTAATTGTTGAGGTTATTAATCTTTTTGATTGTTAGCAGATGAAGTTTCAGCTAATGTAGGTGAATAATATTGAATTTCAAATAATAAATTAACTTGTGTGTGTAATATATATAAATTTGTCTAAATTTCTGAGATGATCATTTTTATCATTTCGAGTATTCTGACTATTGTCATATTCACAACATTTCAGCCACTGCACCATTCAGTGTTTCTTGTTGAACTTGGAGGGCCTATATAGAACTTCAAACCATACCTTTATTTTCCAGCATTTTTGATTATTGGTTCCCATGTCGTGTTCATCTCTATATTTGGTCTACTCAATAGGTCACTGTAGCTCAATATATGTTGTTTCTTTAAGCTGTCTTATTCTCCAATGTTCTTCCCTATTATTTTAAATTCATCCTATAAGGGTAGATAGTTTCCCTTTTCTTTCCATATATGGTCAACCATACTTGACTTATCAATTTCACCTCAACATACTACTTTTCAATGTTCCTCCAACCTTACTTTTACCACAATTTTTGGCTAAGCCTTTGACATAGAGCAAACAGGCTGTTCAGGTATTGTTCTTCTGTTTAATCTAGATTTCTTGGCGCAGATGTTATGTTCTCTGGGTATTTGTTGCAATCGAGGTTGTCTCTTAAATTATTCATTTCATGATATGTGTCGGTATCATTACAAATGGCTTTTGCTTGATGTAGGCCACAAATGATTCCTTTCTTTACATTATATGCATGGTTTGAAGTACTTAACAGTGAAGGTTAGCTTTTGATGGATAGCTTGAATCCTTGTTCTGTGCAAGTTATTAAATAGATCTAGGAGGATAATTTAATGCCTTGTTCTTTCTCCATCAGGAACTGTATAGATGGCCTGAATATATCATCTACTTATGTAAGCTACATTTATGGCTTTAGTGATGTAGATCCTAATGCCATTTCTTCAAAGCATTCTTTGCCCAGTCGGCTGGGGCTGTAGAATACACCAACTGCTTCTCTGCAGAGGGGTAAGACTCCCCCAATGGATAACAATCTGATAATGAGGTTCCAGGAATGTGGAGTACCCCTTTATAGCCATCAATCCCAGATCCACTCTGGCCCGGAATGGTATCACTTGATAGGGTCTTATCTATGGGTCAAATAGAACTAAACTCTGTACTTATGCTAAACTGAATTGCTTGAAATAGAACTGTTTTGTATGCTAAATTGAATTGTTTGAATTAGAACTGTTTGACTAAACTGAATAGCTTGAATTAGAAATGTTTTTGACAATTAAATTGTATACTTATGCTAAACTGAATTGTTTGAAATAGAACTGTTCCTTGTATAAAATGGATTTGGCATTAAATAATGTACAAAGGTTGATATGCCATAAAACCCAGACAACCAACTAACCAACCAACCAACCAACACATTCCATGTATATGCAAGCCAATACTGGGAACAGTGGTGATCCTATAGTTAGTTCTTGTCTGTATATGTCAGATCCCATCCTGAAGTATATTGTTTCCACACTAACATCTCCATCAGATTATCTATTGGGAAACAGATCCATTATTCTAGCAGAGTCAACTTATCCGATATGATCGTTAGTGTTACATCACTGGGTACTCTCATGAGTGGACTTACTACATCTAGACTCACCATCTAGTTGGAATGGATGGGAGCATTTCCCCCCCCCCCTCTAAAATGGGAAGAGTTCTTTACACATAAGGACTTACTCGTTAGTGGGATGACTATCTTCACAAGGAAGCAGCTCAATGGGTGACATGCTGAACCCCTGTTACTGACAATGGATCTTAAGAGAATACAGTCTTTATGAATCTTAAGGTCATATGTGGTAGCTTGCTGTAATGTTACAGTAGCTCTCTGTACTTTTGTGGTATGAGATTTTTGTTCTTACTAAGGGTTTATGACAGCTTCCTTTCTGTCTTCAGGTACAGGTCCTCCTTTTACTTTACAATAGCCACTTCACATTGCCAATTGAGTTTGGTAATTTGTTGGAGTATTTTACCTTATCCCTCACCACAGTAGCATTGCCTGCTGGTAGGATATTCATTACCCAGTTGTGATTTGATGGCCTGTCTTTCTTCCTTTGATGTGTTTGGTTTTGGAGTCTCTTGCTTGTTTCACTTACCATCCAAGTACCTCTGCCCAGGCCTTAGGAATTTTTAAAGCTGCTTACTTGATTTGGGATTATCAAATCTTATGTAGAGGACTTGCTTGATAATCATGGTGAAGTTGAAACCCTTGGTTAGCACCAACTTCCCAGTGATAGCAGGTGCTTATTGATGTTAGCAGTTGCTTTCATGAGTGAGTAATGGGTTTGGTCTTTCATATCTCAGGTTTTCATTGTTTGCAACTTGATAATTTGGTGCAATATGATCTCATGAAGTTTGTCCAGATAATGTTTGATTCAGGTTTTGTCTTCAATCAATAACATTCTTCCCTGGGATGGGGCAAGCTTGATTGAGATTTTAGACCATAGTTAAAGTTTCCTCCAGCAGTTATTGTCTATTCTCTTCCAGATCAGTTCATGCCCTACTTTTTTGTGACCAGTGTGCTCTCCTGGACTTCACTGGTAGTTTCAATGTTAGGCCTGGTGGAACTACTTTGAGATCTTCGTACCTGCATAGGAATGTAAAGGGTTTTTTACTTGCGCCAAACTTTATTTGGTCTTTCTAATTGTTTCTGTTGATATATTGTATTGGGTTTGTATTGATTGGATATTATTTGTCTAACTTTCTGAGATGAAGATTGATAATTTTCATCATTTAGATTATTTGGACTATTGTCTTCATTGTCACATTCACGTTTAGGCCGATACATTCTTCAGCCATCTTCAGGCTGTTTCTTATTGAATATGAAAGCCTACATGGAACGTTGAGCCAAACCCTTTATTTATTCCACATATAAGTGGTGTGGGAGGATTGTTCTAATTCTTTTAACCATAACCTGGTACAAGTGTTTAGTAAGTAGTCTTTATTTTTACTTGTTGTCAGGATTGAACCTGCAACCCCCAAATGATTTCACTTAGAAGTCAATTAACCAAACACCTATATCCAGTATTCCATGTGTCCTGCTGGACAATTCAGTGAATTTTTGAGACTTATAAACCTCAAGATTTTATCAACCTATGAAATACTTACTATTATGAATGATTTTTTTTTTTTTTACCTCATTTCATATTGCAAGTGTGTGTGTGTGTGTGTGTGTGTGTGTGTGTGTGTGTGAAAGCTGCATGCCTCAATGAAATACTCTCAGAAGTATAGAAGACAAGGAAATTTGATGATTTACTACTTCAATTTTTGCAATGCTGCATATAAACAAAATACAAGTGAGTGATGGACAAAAGGCTGCATCCTTTTCTTCTCTCAGAAAATTAACCTTGGGGTCACCAAGAACTACAGAAGCACAACTCTTACTTCTATAACTGCTAAAGTATATAATGCTCTGCTTCTCAACTGTATCAAACCTGAGGTTGAAATAATTTTTAGGAAATATCAGAACAGAAGTAGATCGACATCACAGATTCTGACAGGAGGTGCCCGTGGTGTAATGGTTATCATCGTAGGAAATGGACACGGTGACACGAGTTCAAATCCTGGACAAGGCTGATTGCATTTCACATAGCACTAATACCCTTGGGAAAGGTATGAATCCAATTATTCTCTCTCCAGCTATGGGTAAATAGTAGGACAGACTAGGTTCTTCAGCCTTAGTGAGGCAACTAGTTTAAGAGAAGGAAAAACTCTGAATTCAAACCTGTTAAACTCTGCTTAAAAAAAATTGACCTTGTGTCATATCCTGCCCGAGCGGAGGGGTTGGTAAATAGGATCACAGATTCTGACAAACTATTTAATCATTGAAGAAGTATGTGCTAAAAATCTTGAGGCAACACTATAGTCAGATTTCTCCAAGGCATTTGATTCCATACACAGATGGAGCAAATAATTCTAGTATATGGTCTCCCCAAAGAAACTGTTTCCACTATGATGTTTTATAAAAGCATGGAAGCAATAGTTTGCTCTTATGATGAACATACAGACTTCAGCGTTGTTGCTGGAGTTTTGTAAGTAGATACATTAGCACCATATTTGTTATCTGCCTATACTATGTACTTCAAACATTGTTAGTTCTAATAAAAGAAAATGGCTTTATGCTAAAAAAGGCAAGAAGCAAACAATATCCTGCTGAAACTATAACAGATGCAACTATGCAGATAATCTAGCACCTCTTGAAAATACTCCTGCCCAGGCTGAATCCCTGCTGCATAGCCTGGAGCAGGCAGCAGGAGGCATTGGGTATCACGTGTTTTAAACAAAGAGCCATCTTCACTCTAAGTGGTGAGCATCTGAAATTAGTAGACAAGTTCATGTACCTTAACAACTATCCAATAAAATAGGATTTCTTCCAAGCTGTGGCTTATCAATACATGTAGATAGAGGATGTAATTTGGAAGACTTGCTGAGAGCAATGGATGATAGGTATCGATAGAAAGAGTCAGGAGAATCCATGTTGTCAGCATGACTTGATTGCTTATATGTATATATGAATGTGTGCTTGTAATATATATGTATGTGTTTCTTCTCTCATGTCTGGATGATATTCTCAATATTTTGGTATTCCTTGTCCCAGACATATCATCAATGAAGTGTGTAAACAAACAAAAATTCATAATTTGTCCTATTGACCTGGGTTGGCTTGTAGGGATTTCTCCAACTGATAATAAAAAGGTATTGACAACAGGTTGAGGTATTGTTTGGAAACAATGTATCAGAATGCGTAGCAAAATAAAATTAAGCACAATGTTTTCAACAACATAAAAAATACATTTATTCCATAAGTATTCAACTAACAAAATAATATAAACATAATAAAGTTCAAGAGATATACGGAAGGAACTTATCTGAGGAGCAATGGTTAACATGAAGACTCTATATGGGAATGATCGAAAATTATGTTCTATCAAGCCTCTTTGTTGTCCATTTCTTTACACATGGTCATACCTTTTCTTCTCTACTGCTCATGCCATGTTTTTCTTTTCAAATGCCCCATTTCAAGCTATCCTGTTCCATGTTTTAGTTTGTGCCGGTTTGGCAAAAAGGGGCTTATTCTTTTTACTCCAGGGGTTTCCAGTCAGCAAGATTCCGCTACTCCTCTTCCAGTATGGCTGCTGCTATGTGACCAACCAAAGTATACTATATGTCACAATATATATATATATATATATATATATATATATATATATATATATATATATATATAGCTGTGTATCTGTAAAAAATGTAATAAACTAGACAACCTCTAAACCTGTTGGGATTCCATTGTAACAGGAGTCCGTGATGATAACGCTGTTTTTTTTTTTTTTTTTGGTTTTTTTTTTTTGTGACTAGAATTTTCTTTCGAAATATTTTTTCCTTCATGAATTAATACAATTGAATAAGGCTAAAGAATTGATCAGTCGAGGTGTTGTTACAAACATCGAGAATACAAGGGTAAATTTATTCATTATCTCGCTATGCTTTTTGCATTCATTTTGCAAATCTCCGTATTTTCCACTTAAACTTTAAAATAGAAATTTCTTTTTAAAGAAACAATGATAAAGTTTTTGAATCAGCTGACCAGAAGATTATGCCAGGAAACTGACCAGATGTTATCTTTTGACCCGGCCAAAAATGCCATTCAAGGTGATGCACCGGAAGGAAGTGACACATTCTAATGGCAGTTATGAGAGGAAATCGCGTGGGCGGAAATTGGCTGATGAAATGGTACAAGCAAAAAAAATTCCCATGGTACACTACAGAGTGATGAGCTGGGAGAGAGTGACCTCTGAACTGCATGACAGTTATTTCTGCTTGATGACGATTAAACATTTGATTTCAAAGATCGAGTGGGCGTCGAACGATTATATAATTGAGTTGAGTTCGACGAGCCAGAGCAGTTACCAGTAGAGTTCCAGACAGCTGGAGACGAGGTGTGGTAGGGAAAGCCACACCCGGCCGAGGGGGCCCTCGGAAACCCCGATGGAGTTTGGGGTCCAGAGAAGATGCTGATAAGATGCAATAAAGAAAGCCATCACACAGCAGAGTGGGCCCGAGGCCTCCGGTTGAGCAGCCCTAGAGAACAAGACACAACGTGACGGTCATAACAGTGGGGTCAAAATGTTACAGTTTATGTTTGGTCTCCAGCTCCCTCTCACAGTAAAACCCCACACAACCTTTTCGAACCCTTGCAATAAAGTGAGAGGTAAATATTTTGTTAAAGAAGTCTTCCTGCGTCTTTATCATTGCGTGCGTCTTCCTTCCTGCGTCTTAATTATTGTCATTATGATGCTGTAGATGAACATATAACACAGATGGTTATGCTTGGAAATTAAACAGGTGACTTTGCTTGAAAACTAACTAGGTGAATGTAACTGGAAACTGACCAGGTGACTATTCCTGAAAGCTGGTGATTAACGTGATCGGTTATGAAGATGAAAGTCGACATTCTAAACATATCACAATCTAGCAACAAATGATTTGTAACTTTTTTGCTTCCACAAATAATTAAGCGAATGCTTCTTTTCACAAAATTTATTTTCATCAATGAAGTAATCAAATTTTTATTACAGGTCTGGTTGTCTATCAGTATGTAGCATTTAAGAGAATATTTGCTATAAATACCCACTAGTTTGATACTAATACTCGGAGACCTGGGTTCAATCCCAGGTCGCATCATACCAAAGACTTTAAAAATGGTACTTGATACCTCCTTGCTTAACACTCAGCAGTTTAAGGTATGTATCAAGAGTAAAGTGGAGCAATCTAGGGAAAGGAGTAACACCCTCCTCTACATCTCATTGTAGTAGCTGTTGAAAAGGGTCTTCTCATCACCCTTGACTATGGTCGTCAACTTTACTTTACTTAGTCTTTCTCCAACCATTACATTGGGCAGATGTTACTGAGCCACAATTTCAGGTTGCATTGGCAGCATGTTTCATACTGACTTTATCTGGGTAAATTTATTTATTTATAGTCCTGTTGGATATCAAACCATCTAAGTTTTCTCTGATGTTTTCAAACTTGTATTTGCTTGTATTGAATATTATTTAGTTTTAGGTAACCTCTTCAATAAGGTGAATATATTGTTTCTGGTTCACATTCAATCCATGGTGCTGGGAATAAAAATCAAATTTGAATCACAATATTTGAGTAAAAGAAATGATGCTGTACCTTTGACTTTGATAGGGCACTTTCTCCAAATTTAGACAAATAGGTATCAAACACATGCAGCATTTTATTTTTTCTTACATGATATTTGGTAACCTTTCCAATTATGTGAATCTATTGTTTCTGTTTCACATTCGATCCTTGGTGCTGGGAATCAAAGATTCTAACTAGCATTTCATACTTGTGTTATATTAAAAATTTGAATAATCAAAAAATGAGTACTTTGTTTTTGTTGGATTAGTTACTTATATATAAACTGAGAATTGTCTCATAATTTGAACTATGATTTTCTTGTTCTTGAATGATTTTTTATATGCTGTTTTTTTTTTCCTTCTAGATTAAGGACATGTCATATCGCATTGTGACACCATCTTCCTCAGGTCCTGATGAAGCTTACTTGAAATCACTTGTTGCATATTTGCAGAGCAACAAACAAACAAATTTAAAACCCAATTCTGGATGTAAACAAAAACTTAACAAACGTCGTCCCCGTGTGAAAACGAAAAGTGTATCTGAAGATATCGAACCCAACAAATCACCTCAAATGAATGATGTGGTTGACGAATCCTATTCTGTTCTTACTGCTGAAAGCATTCCAGAGAAACAGTTAGATGAGAGCCCTCTACAAAAGGTTTCTTTCTTTGTTTTTTTTTTTTTGTTTTTTATATCATTAAACAAAGGATGGGGGTGGATAAAATCCAAGATCAGTCATGTTTTATTCCCCTGCTGGCCAACTTATCTGATGTTTTCTACATTGCTAGCCACAATGCACTTCCATTTTGTTCATGTTCTTGCCCATCTTTAAATTGTCTACAAATTTCACCTTCCCATAATTGTGGGAGTCTTCTGAGTGGTTGTTTCCCATCTATCGGATACCACTTGACAACTACATAGATCTACCTATTAATCTATGAACCTTGGGATGTGTCTAATCCAGTAGAATTTCTGTTTTCGTACTCCATAATCATGGCTATCACTCCACTCATGAATTACCTCATTTTGGATGTACTTATGAAACAACATTCCTAACATGGATCTTTCCACGGTCCTTTGTATTGTAATGAGTCTGTTCTTTCTTTCTAGTAGGCTACGTTTCACTTGCATAATACATAGCAGGTGAAATGGTGATGTTGAACAGATTGGCAAGTAGGATCTTCTCTAGCTTTGCCTTGAGCATATCTTTTATCATGGGGAAATGCCTTCCAACTTGATCTTATTCTCTGTAAGATTTACACATCAATGTATTTGCACGTATTCACCATCCGTCCTAAGTAGATGTACTCTGTCACCTCTCCTCCACCTGTGGTGCATATTTGGAATTCATGAATTTAGTTTTCATGCAGTTTTTTTGGGGGCCGATGGCTGAGCTTTGATTATTCAACTTTGTCAGGATCACCTGTTGCTGATTAGTGGTTTCCCCAGTATTATCTGCAAACTGGAAGCTTCTTGTTGATGGCACCATCCACCCAGTCAGTGTCCCTGATAGTGTTTTATAAAAAGTGATAATAGTTTGGAGGAAGGAAGATTTTATTAGAACAAAAAAAAAAAAAAAAAAAAATATTAATTAACAATTGGAAAGAGTTTGTCTATAACTGTCTAAATCAGGTGTGTGTAATAGGCAGCCCGCAGGCCACAACCCAGCCCACCAAGCTATTTAGTGTGGCTCCGACCAATACTGATTTTTCTTCCCTTCATCTGAGCTGTTACTGCTGATTTTGATATTGTTGAAGAGTTTTTAGATATGGCAAGCCTTTCCTCCACAACCACAGGACAGGATATCTGTGAACAGGTGTTTAAAGTAGTGGAAAAGTTTGAACTGAATCCTGCTAAATTGTGTGGTGTTGCAAGACATGGTGCTCTCTCCATGACAGGTAGTATAAATGGATTCACTAAAAAATTTCTAACTGCAGTTGGAGCACAAAACAGTTGTAAGCCACTGCATTATTCACCAAAAGAATTTGTGCACCAAAGTGCTGGATTTTGCAGAAGTCATGAGAAACGTTGTCCAGTGATTTAATTACATTCGAGCATGAGGATTAAATCATCATCAATTTAAAGCTTTTCTAGATGATCTAGATGAGATGTGTGGTGTTCAGCGATACTTTAGATCAGCGTACTGCCCAAGCAGCAATGGGATCATATAGAGGCACCATCGAACCATAAAAAGCTGTGGCCGAAAAAAGCTAAATCTCTTGGTACAACATGGTGCCAAAGACTGGCCAGGACAAAGCATCAGTGCCACATTGATCCGTTTTCACATATGAATGGCGGCATCCACAGGCTATAACGGAAAGAGTGAAACAGGGGCAAGCAAAAATCACAGTGGGAAAACTGCAATAACCCAGTAACCAAAAAGTCCATGAATATATATATATATATATATATATATATATATATATATATATATATATATATATAGTGTATCTATTTTTGGTTTGAAAACTTTCTTTGATTTTGAACCAAAATTTATTAAATAGTTTTAGTAATGAAAGGTAGACTTTTTTTGTGTGTGGGGGGGATATAGATATATATATATATATATATATATATATTAAAGGTAAATCAGTTAAATTTAGAGAATAATTTCCATAAGACACATCCATATACATAGATCCAACAAGCAAAGTTTAAATGTTATGTGATATTGTAGATATAGATTAATATACCATAATTGTTGCTCTGAATGTTAATATTATTCCATTTTAGGATGATATATGCACGAGTTCAAATAAAAGTATTGAAAGTCTAATTTAAAATTTTTTAATTTAAAAATAAGATTACAAAAACTACAAATATTACACTTTTTTTTCTTTTTAATTAAAATCCAAATTGGCATATAAGATTAATAATGGCAAACTTGGCAATAATCCAGACTTGGATATTTCATTGTTTTGTTTTGTTGTTTAATGACATATCAAGCTTCTTGGGTTATTTAATGCCAAATCCATCATTCTAGAACAGTAGTGGTACTATTTAACCCATTGCTGGGAGGATAGGAGGTTTCATACCTATCCCAAGAGTGTTTGTCTGAAGTGAACATAATAGCACAACTGGAGTTCGAACTCACTAACCATGATTCCGCAATCCAGTGCTTTAACCATTACGCCAAGAGCACACCCTCGGTATTTCATTGCTTTAAAGTTCAAGCTGCTTTGATTTAATATGATCGATTGTTATTTTATCTGACTATTGTCTTCATATGAATTAGAAAGATAAAAATAAGAGTAATATTTTATTTTCATACTTTGAAGGAAGATATTGATGTTATCTTTGAATTTTAAAAACTTCTCACTGGCTGTACAGACCCAGCTTGAAGGTTGCTGTTTATCCACCCTGGATTTATTACTCATTTAGTTAGCAGTATTCAAAGTCAGGTGAATAGGAATCACTGTTTATAGTGTCACCTTTTTCAAGAAAATCAAAAGTGATGGATCCTTTAATGTCTCAGAAGACTGTCAGTATGATCTACTTAACTGATGTGCCTGGAACTTTTTCTTTACCAAAGAGTCATTGTTTTCACTTCATAGACTTTCTTTTTGACTTGGACTTGTAGTGGCAAAGCAATATTTAATCCATTTTGGAGAATTAGTTTGTTTTTTTTGTTTTTTTTGTGGGGGGTCTAAATCTTTTGTAAATTTCCATGGTTTGAACTTCTCAACCATCAAAACTTTGAAACTTCAAGTCTGGAGTGCTCTGTTTGATTTAACTTTCATTTAAAGTTAAGGAGTTCATACCTTTCCTGAGAGAATTAGTTTGAAAGTAAACGTGATAGCACACTTATTACTATTTTGTAGTCTTACATGTTAGCCAGCTCATTGGCCTAGTGGGTAGAGTTTTAGCCAACGCTCCGGGAGACCTGGGTTCAATCCCAGGTTGCGTCATACCAAAGACTTTTAAAATGGTACTTGATAACTCCTTGCTTAACACTCAGCAATATAAGGCACGTATCAAGGGTAAAGTGGAGCAATCCATGGAAAGGAGTAGTGCCCTCCCATACACCCTGGTGTAGTAGCTATCAAAAAGGGAGCCTTTGACTACTGTCGCCAACTTTACTTTTACATGTTAGCCATTACACCTTTTTGGTCTCCTCCACAGCCTAACTTTTGTAAGACAAATAGGCAGTGAGGATTTATTTTACTACAGCAGTTACATTTGTGAACTTGAACCCCTTACCAAAGTTTTTAAAAAAATGTATTTTTCACAAGATAGGAAAGTCTTATTGATTGAAAGCATTGAAAATGTCCTCAGAAAAAAATTTTTTATTAAGATAAGATACTGATTTAAACAGAATTTTGCCTAAGAGTTTGTATAATTATATATGATAATTGTTTTTGTTTTGTTTTTTACCTTCTGGATAGATTAATCATTTGCCAAAGACAAAACGGGATAAAAACAACCCCTGGAATATGTTAACATCACCAGTGAGGGCGCAAGATTCCACTGAAAAGCATTCTCCAGAAAATAGCTTTTTAGTTGGAAAAGTTGTCAATTTGGCAGATATCATGGCAGAACAAAATACTTTGTCTCAACCAGTAAACAACTACCTACAAGGGTAATGTAATTTCATTTCATTTCTTTAACCAATTTTTTATACACATGCACACACAGAAAGAATGAGAAAGAGTATGAATGAATGTAATGTAGGCATAGGTATAAGTAGCTAACAGGGGTGGGTATGGTATGCCACTTGGTCACTCGGGCATACGTTAGGGTGGGGTGATGGTTAATATATGAAAACAACACACACTTTAGTAATTTCTTTTAGGGTTTATAACTGGCTTGCTACCATGAGTTGTCTGATAAGTGAGAGGAACACTGGTTTATATTTCCTATTTAAAAGGGTGCTGCATCTCTTTGGACAAAACTTAGGCTCAACTTCCTTCAAACCTGGGTTGGCTCCCTTACTTCTTCTGCCTGTCATGTCAGGTAAAGGAACATATGTTTCTGGTGGTTCCACATCTGCACAGAAAATTAGGAACCCCTGTTTATTGGTGGGGGGTTCTAATCATTTTTAATTAATTACCATAGTCAGTCACCCATGACTGGCTGACCTATGAACAAGTACTTTGGCCTGACTTACTCAGGGTTCAACTGTTTTGCTTTTTATATATATATATATATATATATATATATATATATATATTCCATGCAATTTAGATGCGACCCCTGGGTTTCATGTTGTTTTTTACAAATCATCAGACAGTTAATGAAATGAATTAAGAATAAAAATACAGTCAAAATCTGTTGGGATTTTCAATTCATTTTGTTAACTGCCTGATGGTTTTGTAAAAAAAAAACTCTATGAAACCCAGGAGTCAGTTTAAATTCCATGGAATTATATATATATTTTTTATTATTATATAATAGCTCTATCCTAGATATTGAGCACTCTCCATATTGTACTTGGTTCAACACAAACCCACAAAGTGATTTAGTGACAACCAACACTGTTTTTATATATATATATATAATTACTTTTAATCATTTGTTTGCATACAGTTGAATGGTACAAACTATTGCTATGTATCTAACAATTTATTTGAACAGCAATCATTTGTTGTTTACACAGTTAAATAATTTTGAATATTGCTATATATCTGAATTTTTTAGATGAGGCTTGATGTGCAATATTTTGTGATTTTTCAGGCTGTTGTTCCTCATCTTTATTGTTGTTAGTTGAAACACAACATTTTGGACACTGTATCTTCTGGCCTTCCTCTGGTCCTCCTTGTTTATCTGGGTATAGAAATGATTCAACCTGGGAAATCATTTTAAAGTTTGACTGTTGATCAAACAAGGTGTTCAAGATCACGTCTATCAATCCAAGAAGCATCACAAGTTGAATTTGAATTGTAAAATCCAATGGCATCAGTTTATTTTGATGTTTTTTAAAGTAATTTTCTTTAAAAAAAAAAAAAAAAAAAAAATATTTGGTTTGACCTTTTCAATTATTAGGGCCCAGATTGTGTTCATTTCTATACTTAGTCTACTCAAGAGGTCAACATGGCCCAAATCTGTGTAGTTTCTTTGAGACATCTTCTTTTCCAATGTTCTTCCCTATCAATTATTGCTATGTATCACTAACAATTTGATTAGTCATTTGTTTACACACTGTTAAATGATCAAACAGTTATATTTTTTCCAATTTAATTTAGCATAAGTCTTGTTTACACAGAGTTTAGATGTCAAACAGTTCTATTTGACACATAGATAGGACCCTATCAGGTGCTACCATTTTCAGGCCAGAGTGAACCTGTGAGCAATAATGGCAATGAAAGAGTACTCCACGTTCCCCAGAGCCTCACCATCAGATTAAGTGTCATAACAAGGACAACACTTGTTAGGGAGAGGTCTTACTCCTTCTGCAGAGATGCAGTTGGTGTATTCTACTGCCCCAGCCAACTGGACTGTTCTTTTTTGAGTTTAGGTGTTAAATTTAAAATTATGACATCCTCTGAAGAATATTTTCTTTTCCAATATGTTTTGTGGAAAAATATATTTTTTCTGATTATTTTAGTGGTTCACGATACAAGAAACTATCAAGAAAGTCCGTCCCAAAAACACCTCCAGTTTTGGAAACCAAAAGTGTTCAACCCTTAAATAATCCATGGATTAAGAACTTGAAACAAGAGAATATTTGCCCCCAACCAAATTTATCTGATATTGTGCAAGATGAGTTGCAAAAAATGAAAGATATTGATCGTATTCAGAAGAAGCCATTTGAATACATTCAGGTAACTCCTATAACATCATAAATTTTTGTATTGATATATTTTATTTTTATTTATAATCACATCAAATTTAAGTATAGACTTAGATGTGAAAGTGAATGTAATGAGTGTGTCAATAAACAAATGACAAAAGCATGATGGTAAAAGTAAATGAATGAATAAATTTCTTTAAAAAACAAAAATACAGCTTTCCTGTAAGTAATTTTAATCATGTTGTTACATGGTGATAGTTAAATGTCTCTCAACAAAGATAGAATGCAACACAAAATTTTAATAAACAGCCCCTCACACATATGTAACAAAAATTTCTAAACTCTTTGCATACTTCTGAGGTACCTGTAATTTCTTGTGTGTATGTATAATATATATATATATATATATATATATATATATATATATATAGATATAGTTGTTACAGAGAAAGAAATGTTATAAGAACAATAAAGGAAAGACTGAGTGAGAAATAGAGAACAGAAAGTAATCCCTAAGTCCAGGCCATAGTAGTTGTAGCAGCAGCTAGATGGGCTGTGATTGGCTGAAACAAAACTCAAACAGGAAATCATTAACGTGGCATAAAATAGAAAACACAGGAAGAAAGGCTGACCGTGATGGCATGAAAATGTGCTGGTAAGTCTAACACATCACTCAATAAGTCCCAGGCCTGACATAATAGATGGTGCCTCTAATTTAAAAAAAAAAAGATTTTTATGAAGTACTAACCTTCAAATGGCACATATCAAAATCTGAGCTCAATCGGACTATTAGTTTACAAATTAGTTATTCAAGTGAATCTACTGTTGCAAATTTTCAAAACAATGGAGAACTCTTAATTTTGTGTGTTGACAAAGCATTGCTTTCTGATGGAAAGATACTGATCAAGTAAAGCAATGTCTTGGTAAGTGTTATTTGGACTCTGCTCCATCAAAAACAACGGTTAGAGGTTGTATGCTGACTTTAAATGTGGTTGTACAGACACAAATGTTGAATACTCAGGTTGCCCAAATTCTGCAGTTGTCCTGGAAAACACCAAAAAATTCCACAAACTCATTTTGGCAAATCGTAAATTGAAGTTGCATGAGATAGCAGAGGAGTTAAAGATATCAGAAGGCAGTGTATTCACCATTTTGCTCACAGTCATGTTGACAAAGTGGGTGCCATGTTTGCTCACAACATGTTGACAATTCAGAGCATTGTTTGCAACTGTTTCAACACCACAGAGAGATTTTATATAAATGTGACAATAGATGAAACCTGGATCCACCACTTCACTCTGGAGTCAAATCAGCAGTCAGCTGCATGGATAACAGCTGGTGAAAGCCATCCAAAGCTTTCAGACACAAACATCAGCAGGCTAGGTTTTGGCCGCCATATTTTGAGATGCCCAAGGTATTTTGTTCATCGATTACCTTGAATGGCCACAAATGAAGAAGAAAAAAGTGCTCTTTCACTAAGACAATGCACCGTGTCACAAGTCAATCACAATGATGGCAAAATTACATGAATTGTACTTTGAATTGTTTCTACACTTGCCCAGATCTAGTCCCCAGCAACTACTTGCTGTTTGCAGACCTCAAAAGAATGTTTTAGAGAAAGAGATTTGGCTCCAATGAACAAGTGATACCAGAAACTGAGGTGTATTTTGTAGCCAAAGACAAATCGTTTTACAAAAAACATCAAATTGTCAGTGAAGCGTTGCAATCAGTGTATCACCCTCGAAGGAGACTGTTGATGAATAAAGTCGCATTTTGTCTAAAAGTTGTTTTATTAGTTAGGCCCGGGATTTATTGAGTGAGGTGTTATATTATTTTAGGCTGGGCGCCATGAGCAGTCAGCCAACACCAGCATGCACTAAATGAGGCTGTCCTGGAAAGGCCTTCATGCAGAAAGATGAAAGAACCTTTGGTGTTTCCTTTTGTAAATGTGAGGTAGATAAATGACTTATATATATATATATATATATATGCCCAAGCATGCCTCCAGTAAAGATAACCAAAGTGTCTTGCTGCAAACAGTTAAGTTCTATATGTTGATACCTCTCTCTCTCTCTCATATATTTTGCTACACTTGTTTACAAATTATTGCATGCACCATTCCATACAAACACAATCTATTTGATAGAACATTCCACCCTTAATGCAGTTATAAATACTTGTTTTCTTCTTGTAATAAATAATCTTGGGTTGTGTTTGTCTTCTTCATTCCTCAAAGACCAGGGCCTAACCAACTGGATATTTGCCCTTATTTTTTTTTTATGTATGTGCAACTGGATATTTATTAGATGTCAAAGGGCTTGAGTCCTAAAAGGATTTATTTTTCCCTACTCCTAAAGAATTTTCTGACCTTGCAACAATGTGTGTATGTATTATACCCATTGGCATAATGGTTGTAGTGTTTGCCTATGGTCCAGGAGACCGGAGTTCAATCCCAGGTTGTGTCATACCAAAGACCAAAAAAATGGTACTTGATGCCACTTAGCTTAACACTCTGGATTATAAGGTATGTATCTAGGGATAGTAGAGCAATCCAGAGTAACTATTGAAAACAGAACCTTTGTGTTGTCCTCAACTATGGTCAGCCAACTTACATGTTTGCATATATGAGTGAGTCTGTGTGTTATATATGTGTGGTTCTCACTTAGTGAGTTAATGGAAGACGAAATATTCTGTTATTATTAAATAATGCTTAATATCAATGATAAAGCTCTTGTGTGTGTGTGTGTATATATATATATATATATATAAATAAAATGGTAGTGTCTGTGTAAATGAATATGTATTTGTGTGTATAAATGAATATGTATGTATGTGTATATTATATAACAACTGGATGAACTTTGAATGTATACTAATACATTCTCGCACAACTTGAAGTCCAAGTGCTGCATGCTTTTTAATACGGATTTAAACAAAAATAACTTGATTTTAAGATTCACACCCCAATCAAAACTATCTTCGCTCTAAAATCTAGAAGTAGTCAACATTTGCCGACCTATTCATTTCAAATATTAACTTTTGTTTCATTGGACCATCAAAAAAATTTTCATATACCTGCTACAAAGAAAGAATACCACAAGAGATAAAACTCATAGAAGAAATATCCACTCACTTTAAAAACATAAATGAAGAACATTGACTTATCGAAAAAAAGAAAGAAAAAAAATCTAAATGCAAAAATAGACACTATCCCCCTTGATACTCCAACAAAGGGAACCCAACTGGATAATAAGAATTTCTTTAAAAAAAAAAAAAATGGGTACCTACAAAATATAGAAATTCACACAAAACAAGCTATATAGAGCGAAAATCAGAAACTTTCTGCCCAGTCACCTCGGGTTGTAGAATACACTGTATGCTTCTCTGCAGAGGGGTAAGTCTCCCCCAACAAGTGTCTTGGATATGACACTAAACAATCTGATAGTGAAGTTCCAGTAATGCTGGAGCTTTGGAGACTGTACCCCTTCATTGCCATCTCTCTCAGGTCTGCTTTGACCCAGAGGGTACTATTTATGGGTCAAATAAGAATTAAACTGTGTGCTTACGCTAAACCAAACTGTTTGAACTTTTGATGAACTGAATTGCTTGAAATAGGACTGTTTTGACATTTAACCATTTTTTAATAAAAACTATACTTATACTAAACTGAATTGTTTGAAATTTAATTTGGCATTAAATGACTCAAAAAGGATTGATATGCTGTAAAACAAAACCAACCAACTAATCAAAAACTGATAATGTGGAAAAGTTTGAATCAAAGAAAGATAGCATTCTTCAATGTTATTAAAAGCTAAGAATCAGCTGAAATTTATAAAGAAATAATTTATAGTCATAAAAGCTGATGAAATTGTCATCCCAAGAAAATTTATAGAAAAAAAAAATCACAGGACCTGGAAGAAGAGAAAAAAAACCAAAAAAAAAACCTAACTCAGCCTTATGAAATTAAAAACTAAAGTAAAAATATTAGAAGATAGAGCAATACACTACTAAATACCTGGAAATCAACTATGAACTGATGACAGAAATTGTAGAATTTTGCCCTACTTAAGTCACTGTAATTTTTATCAATACTATGGGAAAGAAATTGCAAAAGTGAGGAAGAAAAATCCTTGACCAGGCTGAAGAATCAGCAGACTCTTCAGATATGTAGTTTTAGATAACAGAATAAAAGGATAAAAACTTGCATACAAAAAGCATCTCTCTCTCTCTCTCTCTCTCTCTCTCTCTCTCTCTCTCTCTCTCTCTCTCTCTCTCTCTCTTATATGACTGGGTAGTGTTTGCTAATGGCCCAGGAGACTGGAGTTCAATCCCAAGTCAAGTCATACCAAAGACTCAAAAAAAATGGTTCTTAATATCTCCTTGCTTAACACTATGTATCGAGAGTAAAGTGGAGCAATCCAAGGCAAGGACTAGCTCCCTTCCTTACACCTTGTTGTAGTAGCTATTGAAAAGGAACCTTCGGGCCGCCCTTGACTACAGTTGTCAACTTTACTTTATATATATATATATATATATATATACACACACTACAGAACAACCTCTCAGATAATTATCACATAAACAACCCCATAAAGAGAAAGTTAATCACCCTAAAACCAGCAACCACTATGGAGAATTCTACTTATGAGGCAGTTGTAAAATTAATCCCTATACATACCATTTCACACAAAAAAAAATTACCCCAACTCATACTCACAATGATGAAATGTTAAATGACACCCACTACTATACATCCTATAATGGATAATTTGCATGAACGACTCTAAGGATAATAGCAAGGGAAGAAACCTTTTCTTAGGCAACCCAAATTATGCTAGAAATAACACAATAATAAATAAAAAAAAATTAAAAAGAAAAGTTTTTAATAGATGGCCCAGTTGGCTGGGGCTGTGGAATACACTGACTGCTTCTCTGCAGAGTGTCTTGGATATGACATTAAACAATCTGATGGTGAGGCTCCAGTAATGCTGGAGCTTTTGGGAATGTGGAATCCTGCTTTATTACCATCATTCCCAGATCCTGGCTTGAAGTGGTAGCACCTGATAGGGTCCTCTCTATGGGTCAAATAGAACTAAACTGTATGTATGCTAAACAATAGTTTATAAAAAATTAGTTGTATAAAAATGGATTTGGCATTAGATAATCTGCAATGATTGATATGCCATAAAACCAAAGCAAACTATATAACTGTGTGCAAAAAAAAAAGCTCAGGTTTGTTTTAAAAATGTTATCTACAAAATGTGTTTTTATATATATGATTCAGCATTAAATAACCTACAATGGTTGATATGCTGTAAAACCAAACCGAACTATTTTTTTAGACAACGCAAGCCAAACAGAAGAACCAGTCTAAGTGACTGTTGTGGACTAGCCTATAATATCTTACTTTATTAGTAGATAAACTATGGCTGGTTAGAACAGTCAGACGTTAGAGTATTAATAATACTACAGTGATACCAATATTATAGAGAAAATCAGTCGTATCTTTTGGAGATCTAACATAAAACATTAGAGTGCTCTGCTACTATAACTAATCTGGAGATATTAGTATACCAATACAATCTAGATCCAGTATACAACTGGCAATGAAGGTTTTCATGTAAAAATGGAGAATTTACTACAGTAGCACAGCTATTGTAGTCTCAAGCCAAAAAACGGCGAAGACTTAAAGAATATACTTCAAATTATGCAACTTCTAAAAACATACAAGGGATTCAAAACAGTAACATATCTAACAAGACTATCATAAAACCTAAAATAATCTATTAAGATAAAAAATACACATACCAAATTTATTTTCTAAAACTAGGTCTAAAATTTAAACCCATTCCAAAAAGCAATATAGGAGAATTAAGATACCTAAAAGAATTTGAAAGAAAATAAAATTTAAAAAAAAAAAAAATATACAGATGACTCCCTACTAAAAAGAATAAATCCAAATTCTTTTTGGATAACAATTGTAAAATAAATATATTCTTTTAAAAGCTCTAGAATATTAACCTTTAAAAAAAACTACAGAAAACAACCTCAGACAAAGACGAGCCTTAAAGAATATACTGGAAAACAAAAACATGATTATAAAAAGCAAACAAGAAGTTCTGTAGTCATTTTTTAAATAAAGTATCACAGAACAAAAATCTAAGAAATACTTAATGAAACTAGCTATAAACTAATTGATATAAACATAGACAATAATAATTTTTAAAAAGTTACAAAATTCTACAAAGCATGCTAAAAAAGAAAAGGTTTTATTAACTATATCCTAAAAACAAGCAATTCTTATGGATTACCAAAAATTTACAAGCCTGAGAAAATAGATTTAAAAAAAACAAAAAAACTGTAGAAATTTCAAACCCTTGTGACCTCAAATTTAGACCTACCATGCCAGGCCCAACAGACTCCGCAAACTAATAGTTATTGTATTACAAACAATTCTAAATAAGATAAAAAGCTACATTAGAGATAACATTTACTTTTTGAACTCCATACCACAAAAAACTGATCCCGACACACTCATGGTTACATTTAACATCACAAACCTATACAGTAATATTCTCCATGAATTAAGAAAACAGGCCATCTCAGAAACATTATACTTGAGATTTAAAAAAAAAAAAAAATCACTGGTATAGAACTAATCTTAAATTATAACTCTTTCCATTTTGACAACTGAAATTACGTCCAAACCCTAGAAACTAAAATGGCACCAATGTACACCACCCTAACCTTGACATACTTAGAGGAAAACCTATATGAAAAGATAGGGTACAAAAATATTTAAAAAAGAATTTATTAGATTGTGGAAAAGATACCAAGATGACTATTTCCTATTTTGGAAATGCCTATGGGGTAACATAAACAATTTGTTTAATATACTCCAAAACCTACACCCGAAAATAAAATTCACCATGGAACAGCTTTAAAAAAAACAAACTACCTTCTTTTTTTTTTTTCTTTTTTTTTTTTTTTTTAAGACATCTTCCTTAAAAACAAAAATGGCCAAATTATCACAGACTTAAGACAGCAAACAGTACCTCCATTTCAAAAGTCATCACTCCAAAACTGCATAAACTTACTTCATAGCATGTAGAATATACTTCATCATCACCAACTAAAACCTCCAAAAAATACGTATACAATTATTACACACAACTCTCCACCTGAGGGGATATCCAGCTAAACTCATAAATAAGGGATTCAAATTAGCAGAATTTTGAACCCCCCCCCAAAACAATATAGCAACAAAGAGCCCTTAGTATATGTCTCAAAAACAATCCAGACCTATTCACAGAAAATGTAGAATAATTTAACACAATGATAGCATCAAAAATATTTTTTTTAAAATGCATCAAAAACATTAAAATTATTAAAGCAAACAAAAAAAATTAAAACACCGTAACCTCAAAATTTAAGGAAGACGCATCACTTAACCTCAAAATGCAAAAATAAGATGTGATATTATGATAGAAGGAAAATCTCATACCTTTGAAAACCCAAAAACAACTGGCATAATAAAAAATCTATACGTGTGACTGTGTGTAATATATATATATATATATATATATATATATATATATATATGCATGCAGGTCTTGTGGTAGGTACATGTGGCAGACATACCTCGCTGAAGCAAGAAAAATGACCTACCTGACAGTTCAAAGCAAGTGCAAATATGTCTTGTGTGCAGGGTGCCAACAGGAAGAAACATGGCCGTACTTGGCGGTGTGATTTATAAGTAACCTGTCTTGTCTTTGGCAAGACAAGATTTGTAACATGTACAGATTTTGGTGTAAGAGGAGTGTCAGTAGGAGAGGGTTGTTCCAATTTTTGTGGATTGCTGGTTTGACAGAACGAATGAATGAATTAACATGACGAATGAAAAGGACAGACCTGGTTTCTGCAGTTGACAGTTGAGAAAGCGAACACCAGAATCTATTTCCTTATATTCTACACTACATAAATAGGATGAGAAAGTTAAGGAAACTCAACTACAGTAATATTAAAAATCCTTGGCCTCATAGAGCTTATAAAAGATCCACAGTACAGAATCCAAATATTGCTTTAAAATGTGTATGCATAGTATTAAGAACAATTTAAAATCCTAAAAAAGAAGACCCTTTGTTTTGGTCACTTCCCTTGAAGGAATTATATCAAAGACAATGGAGTTTGTACTAGAAGAAGTATGAGATGGTAACCAAAGGAAAATCCAAGGTTGGGGGATGGCATTTTGTCATAAGCCAGAAGAGTTAGCACGGGTGAGTGTTTTTTTTCTGGTGGTCCGAGAGGGTTATTAAAAAGCTGACGTACAAAGTTGTTTCTGGATACACAATTCTAATTTGTGTTTTGTTATCAGTAATGCTTTCAGAATGGATAGCTGGATACATACCCATTAAAAAATCTATCCTCCAACTGAAAATGCAAGTAGAAAAAAATCAAAAACTCTTTCCCATTATCTGTCTCCAAACTCATTAAAATAATTGAATTATGCACCAACCATTGCTTTTTTAAATATAAGACTTACTACCAGCAAAAATTTGGCCTTCACATGGGATCTCCTTTAAGTGGCATTCTAGCTAGCTTTCTATTCTTTTTTTTTTTTTTAAATAGAATTTTTGGAATCCCAACCTTACAAACACATCCTACCTAATGATATCTGCTATTTTAGATATATCAATGACATTTTACTGATTTATCTTAAAGAACATCATATTCCTTCTGTTGCGTGCAAACTCAACCAACTTGAACCAAGCATTAATTTCATTATAGGAACTTGATAAAAATGATTCTTTACCTTTTGTGGACATCTTACTAATAAACCACAACAATAAGTTAGAATTCAAAGTTTTTACCAGATAAACAACAAAAATGACTACATACATTTTTATTCAAACCATAGAGATAAAACAAAAAAGTGGCAATCTCATAAGTTTTTTCCTCAGAGCCCTTAGAACCTGCTCCCCCTATTTTCTAAAAGAAGAATTTGAACACATCAAAAACTCTTTTTCCAAACTCCAATATCCTGATTCTTTCATTTACTGTGCCAATTCAAAAGCCATAAATATCAATAAACGTACATCCTACAATAAAGAAAAAAAAAACCCAGCTCAAATATCAACACCGCCCCCCCCCCCTAAAATCTCACTACCACCCTCATTGAAAAAACTTAATTTAACTTAAGTATAAAAACCACTACCTGCACAATAATAACAATTCCCAAAACACAAGTTTCCTATCCAATGCAAGTGTTTACAAAATCCATTACCTAAATTGCAATAAATTTTACATAGGAGAAACGTGTAGAAATTTAGATGAAAGACTCTATGAACATAAAAAGACTTTAAAACTAGTAACACAACAAATTCTTCAGTTTTTCATATTTTAACCAACCACACTTTCAATTTTCAAAACTCTGCCATATTTGTTTTCATCTAATGAAAAAAATAAACAAAGAATAATTGAAGCATGTTCTGTATCATATCACAACACAATACCACAATGACAAGGTTTTTTCAAAATTTCACCATCTCTAGGAAAAATAATACTAAAAGATTTCAAAATCTACAGTAAAAATTAGCCCCTTTCACTAAATAAAATAATAAAACATTAAAACTCAGTTTCTCAAACCACAAAATGCCATTTACTTTTCAAAAAAAATTCCACTGCATGACAATGTATTGTATGTGTTAACATATTACCATGTATTATTTTGTTTTCATATAACATCAATTGGCTCTGAAGAAGATTTCTTACTGAAACAAAATCTTTATCTGTTATAATTATTTCTCATACTAAAAAATGAATTTTGATAAAATATTTGGGTATTCAGACAAACCTTGAAGTTGAAATGTGTCGACACAATAAACAAATCACCAAACATATATCTTTCTTCTATTTTTACCTTTTTCTATATACATTCTGTCAAATTCAATTCACTTCTCAAATATTTATGTGTGTGTGTGTGTGTATATATATATATATATATATATATATATACTCTTTAAGAAAAACAACGAAACCGGTCACATAGGATTTTTTAAAGAATTTATTGCTCTGTATTATTGGTACATTGAGCTCTTTACCAGGAAAATTTTAAATATTCATTCTTGAATAACTTCTTGTCCTGATGGAATTACTCCCAACTCCGGTTTAACTGGACCAAGAATACTATATATATATATATATATATATATATATATATATATATAGTTGGTACATGCAAATTTAAAAAGACAAATGCCTAAAGGCATGAATAATCAGCAGATTTACGATATGAAGAAATTTAAAAACAGTGTAAATAAGATTAATACCAACCTAAGTCAAGCACAAGAGATCTCCTAATAAATTCTAAGAGTGTTTGGGTTTTGTTTGCATAGAGAAGGCCTATTAAATAAAATATAAATGGCCTCTAGGACAAGATGTTATTTGGTCCTAGCTCTATGCAAGACCACAAAACACTCATCGCTGTAAATAACCACACAATTATTTAAGGCATTCGAATGCTCACAGATGGCAGAATCAAGCAATTTTGAATGCCTGGATGTTGTGTGGTTACGGATATATCTTAGAACATGCTGTTTAACTCTAACCTCAAGGCATTGGGAAGTGTGCCCAATATATGTAGCATTACAGCGACATTGAAATTTATAAATTAAATTACTCTGTTGAAAGATAGGGAGCACATCCTTATGAATAGAGTAAAATGCAGCTTGAATAGTAAAGATGGTTTGAACCATAGCCACATTATAACAGAGGAAGAAACCTTATCGGCAATCACCTTGGCTAGGAGGTCCAATCCAAGGAAATCTAACGTAAACTGGGCATTTAGAAGGGCCAAGTGGCCTGATGTTATTCCTAAACTTTTTAACACTTTTGTTAAAGGTGTCAACAATGATTTCCTCAGGATACCCAATACTCAAAAATAAATTCCTATTCTATTCAAAGTCGCTTTTAATCTTGTTATCTTAAGAGCCCTGAATGAGTGTAAGACACTTGATCAGGTT
>OY757921.1:73528382-73798382 GCA_963585895.1 Sepioteuthis lessoniana | reverse complement strand
TCTCTTTACAGATGCCCATCTTCTCTATACAGAGTGTCTACAAAAGATGCCCATCTCTCGAAACAGGTTGTGTACAAAAAAGGTGCCCATCTCTCTTTACAGAGTGTCTACAAAAAAGATACCCATCTTCTCTCTTTACAAAAAAAAGATGCCCATCTTCTCTATACAGAGTGTCTACAAAAGATGCTCATCTCTCTAAACAGGCTGTATACAAAAAAGATGCCCATCTCTCTTTACAGGGTGTTTACAAAAGATGCCCATCTCTCTCTATACAGTGTCTACTGTTGTATAGCCATGATGAATGAAGGATCATAATGAGACTGTAACACTTTCTTTACAAAAATATATCTCATCTTTATTTCTCGAAAGGGTTGAAATTGGCTGTATGTGTGAGAGAGAGAGAGAAGGAGATGAAATACTTTGACACAGACTGGCTGAGGATTGCTATATTGACCTATATCTTTTTAACCACGTTGATTCTATATTCAGGGCACCTCTTGGCACTTCCTCGGGGTGTCCTCGTGGTGTAATGGTTAAAGCGATGAACTGCGGAATCGTAGTACGCGAGTTCGTACTCCAGTCGCGCTATTACGTTCACTTTCGGGCAAATACCCTTGGGAAAGGTATGAACCCCCTTATTCTCCCTCCAGCTATGGGTAAATAGTAGGACGGACTAGGTTCTTCAGCCTTGGTGAGGCAACTAGTCTAGGAGAAGGAAAACTCTGAATTCAAAACCTGTTAAACTCCGCTTAAAAATTGACCTTGTGTCATATCCTGCCCGAGAGGAGGGGTTGGTAAATAGTACCTCTTGGCACTTCCTCTGCTTCTCAGTTGGGGGCCTGCTGCCCCCCGCTGCAGGTGATGCTCAATGTGGCCTCTGCCCTGACTTGGTTGTGACTCCAACTGGCTGATCGTGACTCTCAGTTGGTACCTATGCATATATGATTTAATAACACCTTTGCATTTCAGTTGTTCTTCTAGCTGCTTACACCCACACATTACTTGTTTTCTGGTAATCACTTTGTTTACACAGCTGGAACATCCTGTCTCAGAGGTCTCTGATTGATGGGTATATCAAAGGTCAATATAACACTACAAGAGAAGGTGCCCATCCTCTTTCTATACAGGGTGTCTACAAAAGATAATTCTCATCTCTGTATACAGGGTGTCTTTAAAAGAAGGTACCCATCTTCTTTTTATACAGGGTGTCTACAAAAGAAGGTACCCATCTTCTTTCTATACAGGGTGTCTACAAAAGAAAGTACCCCTCTTTTTTCTATACAGGGTGTCTACAAAAGAAGGTACCCATCTTTTTTCTATACAGGGTGTCTACAAAAGAAGGTACCCCTCTTTTTTCTATACAGGGTGTCTACAAAAGAAGGTACCCATCTTTTTTCTATACAGGGTGTCTACAAAAGAAGGTACCCCTCTTTTTTCTATACAGGGTGTCTACAAAAGAAGGTGCCTATCTTCTCTCTATACTGGGTGTCTACAAAATAAAAAGATTTAAAATTTGTTTTTAAAAACTTTTCATAGTTTTGTTGAGAAACTATTGAAATTGATTATTGCAGCTTATCATCTAGTCACTGCTGAAAAATTAAATCTAGAAAGGACTTAGATCTTTTCTTTCAAAAATTTACAACTAGCAGTATTACAATTATTATCATGAGTATTAGTTATGATAAAAGATGATAATAATTATAATCTCATACTTATTGGCATAGGAAATGGAATTGAGAAGTAATTTCATTTTTGGCTGATCCACTTTGCATTAATTTGAAAACACAAATCTTTTTTTCAGCATGGCCGAATGCACTCTTTAGCCATAGGACAACAGTGAATTCAAATTGTGGAGAAGGCAACAAGAAACCACATGGCTATCTATCGCAAGAATGGTCTCGCCCTTTCAACAGGCCTTGGAATACAATGATTTGATACACTTTGGTATTTATTCTACCAAGTTGTAAGACCTAAGCACAAAAATTTGAATTATCAGCCTCTTTCTTCTTGCATTCACAGCTATCTTCATTTTCACAATGTTTCAGTATTTCCGTACATTTAGATTTGGCCAATTGCAGTTTGTAAGGAATCATTTTCAACCATTTCTGCAAAATTTCTCCGACTGTCAAATGTGGAATTTATAACTGTTAACGTAGCGTCTTTGTGGATTTTTGTGGGAGGTTTAGGTAATCAACATGCTCCCATCTTTTTTTTTTTTATAATGATGGTCGTTTCTCCAGAACCTTTCACCTTTTTTACAAACTTTGTGTCATTTCAAATTACTTGTACCTGTCGTAGATGGATTGTCTTGTTGATTTCCTGATATGTGATCAAAAATGCTCTTGCACAATGGTAACAGATTTCATTTTTCCTTATTCAACCCCAAGAACACCTTGATTGTGAAACACCTTGATTGTGAAACACCTGGTGCTACCTTAAGCCTTAATAATAAACTTAAAGTGTAGCATAGTGGCTAATGTCCAGCACCTGCAACATTGTAGTGAATTCAAATTCCACTAGCTTATGTATTCACTTTTGGACTAATACCTTTGAGGAAAAATATGAACACTCTTATCCCCTCCCCCTACCAATGGGTTAAATAATACCATTACCGTTCATCTACAAGGATGGCTTTGGCATTAAATAACCTACAAAGGTTGATATACCATTAAACAAATAAAAAAATTATTTTGAAATTTTATGTTGTAGACACTGATCAAACTTTTGATTACCCCCACCCTAAACTACTTTTTATAAAAATTTCTTTTTTTTTTTTCCCTTACAAATTCGTGCTGAAAAATACACTTGATACGATTGATAGGAGGTTAGATATGGTCATAATGCGACAGCCAATTAACTATTTAACTAATTTAAACCCTCAGGTTTACACCTTATTTTGTTTCCCCTTTCCCCGAATAACATTCCCTGAAGTACAATTAGGATTGAGTTTGTTCCTCTTATCAATACTTCTATTCTGTTAATCTAGTTAATTTTTAGTTAGAGAAATTGGTTGCAAAATAAAATTTAAAAAAAAAATTTTTTTTTAAATTTTTAAAAAGATAAAAATCTTGAAAATTGCAAATGGATGCTGAGATTAAATAATTTAACACTCTTCTTTGATTTTACTTCTATTCATAATCTTTCTTTTTTCCTTTTAATTAGCTAGCCCCCACCCCCCCCACCCCACCTCTTCTGACTGAAAGGGATAGTCAACATTTTACCTACCCCACTGGTTTCAATTTTGGGTTTGAGAATAACTATCACTGTCTCTTATTTTGAACTCTTTGTAATGATCTATTGAGATGATCAGATGGAATACTTTTTAAAAGATTTAAACTGATCAGTTTTGTTAATTCTGCTCGTTTATAAGAGCAATGCTCATTTCTGGATATTCAGAAAGATTTAAAAACTTTGGAACCTTAAAATTTCTTTTTTGAGGAGAGAACTTATTTTTCTAGTATAAGTTTTAAAAATTTTGAATAATAAAAAAAAAAAAAAAAAAAAAAAATATATATCTATTCTTTGTAATTTTTCAAATTTTCTTAAATTTTTAACTGAATTAATGATCTTAACCCTTTTGCTGGCAGATAGTTTTTAATTTTTGTAGAGTGGGTGAATTATTTTCAGAAAATTTGCAAAACAGAGGGTATGTTCAAAAACATGTCAATTAATTATTAAAACAAAAACTAACATTATTTGATCAGCAATTGTGTATCCTAAGTTCAATTGCATGAAAACAATAAATCAAACTGTTTTAATTATATTTTGCAAAACAACAACTACAGAATTTTATACCAGATTGTTATGTGCATATATCTTGTTTTTATGCATTAACATAAAATTGGTCAATCAGCTGTCAATTAAAAAAAAAAATCCCCTTACATTGAGCTACTACTAAAATGTTGCTCTGCCTGCAAAAGGGTTAAGATGTGTTAGATAACACAAACTTTACAAACAGTTGTGATTCTTCTAATATATATATATATATATATATATATATATATGAGAGAGAGTAAATAAAGGATTGTAATTCGACTATGTAGAAAAATTGATAACAAGGTAATCTAAGTGGAAGGAGAGATTTATTGAGAAATCGACACTATAGCGTTTTGGTTCTACTGAACCATCATCAGGACCGTGAGGGGTGATATTAGTGATGTTAAGTCAATGATGGATGCTTTTTTTGCATTTTTAAACATTTATCGTTGACTTAACATCACTAATATCACCCCTCATGGTCCTGATGATGGTTCAGTAGAACTGAAATGCTATAGTGTTGACTTCTAAATAAATCCCTCCTTCCACTTAGATTACCTTGTTATCAATTTTTCTAATATATATATATATATATACACACACACACACACACACACATACCTGTTTTATTAGTTAAGATACTGTTAAAAATCATTGGATGGGTTTCTATTAAACTGTATTATGAGATTTTTGTTGCCACAAAGTTGATGAAGATTGCAACAACAGTTTGTAAGATTTAAAGTTATCATCTTTTGAATAAGACATGAGTGAATATGTATTGTGTGAAATCTGTTGTGGATGGAGGAGGAGGAGGAAGGTGACAAGCAAATTTCCTGTTTCTACTCTGAACTGCTTATTAATTTTATTCATTGTAACATTCTACATGGAATAACATCAAATTGTTGACACGCTATGATACACAATTAGTGAGCACTTTTGAAAACATGATGTGATGAAATGGCAGATATATGTGACAGCATGTTGATAAGAACTTTCATATTGGAAGGAATTTAAAAACTCAAAATAGCAATCATTTCAACATTTTAAATCATCCAGCTGTGTTCTGCCCTATTGGTGGGGCTTAAAGTATGATGATTGTATTTTCTGAAGGTGCCCATGGTGTAATGGTTATCGTCGTAGGAAATGTACACGGCGACACGAGTTCAAATCCTGGACAAGACTGATTGCATTTCACATAGCACTAATACTCTTGGGAAAGGTATGAATCCAATTATTCTCCCTCCAGCTATGGGTAAATAGTAGGACAGACTGAGTTCTTCAGCCTTGGTGAGGCAACTAGTCTAGGAGAAGGAAAACTCTGAATTCAAACCTGTTAAACTCCGCTTAAAAATTGACCTTGTGTCATATCCTGCCCGACCAGAGGGGTTGGTAAATAGGGTATTTTCTGAAAAACGGTAAGTCCCCTTCTAAAAAAAAAGGGCAACTTTAGGTATCAGTTCTAGATATCTGGAGTGTTTGGAGTACCTCTTTATTCCCATTACTCCTTGGTTCACTCTGACCGAGAGTGGTAATTCCTGTCAGGGTTCCATTTATGCGTCAAATAGATCAGTTTAAAAATTGTTCATATTCGGTGGGATCATGTGCAAAGAAAAAAGAAAGACTCTTAAACAACTGCACAAAAATATAAGGATGAATTTACAATATACAGAATTCTTGAACCTCTTGGCATAAATAATCATAGATGGGCTGACATGTTAAAATACATCAGTCAACCCAGTGGCATAACTAAAAGGGCTGCAAGAGATTTTATATATATATATATATATATATATATATATATATATATATATATATATATATATACCTACACACACACACTCTTTAAGAAAATAAATAAATATTTTCTCTTCAAAATAATCAACAGTCACATTAAGATAATAGATTTATTTCCATCCTGTTAAAAGTATTGATATAAATCAATGCTCTAAAAAAATTAACAAGACTTCTTCAGATCGAACAAGTAAATGGATTAGAATAATTTTTTTTCACATTCACAACCAGACTAGAGAACAAAAAAAAACAAACTTACTTCTATATAAATGTAAGCCTTTAACTTGAAGTAACAATGAGTATTAACTTATTATTGCATGTAAAATAACATCCGGTTTCATCATACTTCAAATTAAAATTTTACAACTACAATAATACGTCTAAACATGCAAACATTTATTAGTACAAAAAAAAATTATTATTCAGACATGTCTAATTTTAGTACATCAATTTTTATCATTGAAATGAACTAAAAAAATCTAAAACTAAATGTTATTTATGGTTGTGAATGTGAAAAAAATTATTTTAATCCATTTTCTTGTTTGATCTGAAGAAGTCCTGTTAATTTTTTCGAGCATTGATATATATCAATGCTTTTAACAGTATGGAAATAAATTCATTATCTTAATGTGACCGATTGTTGGTTTGTTTTTTTTTAAAGAGAAAATTATTTGCATTGAGCTCTTAACTGGGATAACTTAAATTTAATATTCTATTGGTCCTGCTTAGAATTGTTCCCAACTCCAGATTTACTGAATTGAATATATATATATATATATATATATATATATATATATATATATATGAGAGAGAGAGAGATATTAGATATTATATACAGAGTATCTTGGCACCTCGGGTGGTGTAATGGTGGGTAAGCTCGGCTAGCAAACCTTCACTAGTGAGTTCAAGCATATGGCTGTGTGCCACATCTGAGCAAAATGCTTAGTAAATTATTATATACAAGGTGTCTCAAAATAGATGCAACCCATTAATACGATAATGATTTATTACTGAGACCAACACAATGGCAACCATTTGGAACACATCCTGTAAAAAAAAAAATATTCATCCTTTGAGCTAGAGACAACTCAATGTTTTTTGGGGTTTTTTTAATTATTATTATTATTATATCAGCTTCCAGGACATGCAATCTTTTTTTAGTTTCTTGTTTCAGTAATAAATCATTATCATATTAATGGGTTGCATCTATTTTGTGACAGTTCTGATTGATTTTGTCTCCAAATAAGTAGTGACACAAAATATTTTTTCCTCTAAGACACCGTGATTGAGGATTAATAGTTGTTATAGTATAAAAGTAAGTAAAGTGGGTGACCAGAAGGCTCCCTTTTCGATAGCTACTACACCAAGGTGTAGGGGAGGGTGCTACTCCTTTCCCTGGATTGTTCCACTTTACCCTTGATCCTTACTTTATAATGCTGAGTGTCAGGCAAGGAGGCATCAAGTACCATTTTTTGAGTCTTAGGTATGATTCGACCTAGGATTGAACCTGGGTCTCCCGGGCCATTGGCGAACACTGTAACCACGACATTATTATTGATAGAGTTATTAGCAGTCACAAGGGTCCCACGTATATTGAGACATCCTATGTATAGACTTTAATGCCATTTGCTATTGGATTGATTGCACAAAGGTCATGATCTTCACTAAATGTTTTCAAGATTTGAACGCTGAACTTGTCCTCGAGAGATTTTTTTTTTTTTTATGTAAAATACATGAAATTTCTGAACACAATGGAAGAAATGGATTTCCACTACATCAAACATACTAAAACCAAACTTCCACATTCAAATTCATCCTAATAGGAAAAAAGAATTGAACTTCATAAAAATAATTTTTTTAAGTCATCTTTTCATAGCTTTAATTCCCTCAGCTTGTTATTTACAGGAATCCTTTGATTAGTGCAGTTTTGAACTCTGTAAAAAGCAGAAGATGATCAAAATTGATTTTTGAGTAGTTAAAGATTTTTGGTTAATGCATCTTGAAAAGTGTGGCATATGAATTTGTGTTTTAATAAAACCGTAACCCAGGCATTAATTTATATGCATCAGTTTCTGTAAGAGTTTTAATTTCTTGTATAACAACATGCCAATTCTTTGAATTTACCTTATAATGCCGAGTGTCAGGCAAAGAGGCATCAAGTACCATTTTTTGAGTCTTTGGTATGACTCAACCTGGGATTGAACCCAGGTCTCCCAGGCCATTGGCGAACACTCTAACCATCATGCCACCACAACATTATCATTGATAGAGTTATTAGCAGTCACAAGGGTCCCACGTATATTGAGACATCCTACGTATAGACTTTAATACCATTTGCTACTAGATTGATTGCACAAAGGTCATGGTTGTATAGCCACCTGCCAATTCTTTGAATCAACTGAATTTGTTTACTAATAATTTTTAGGGGCACTTTGTATAGAATAACAATCATGAGTTCTGTAATCTTTAATATTTTCAACATCTGGCTCTTTTTTTTCACTTTTAGGGTAATAAGAATTTGTATCTTTCTCATTTTTTTCGATTTCCATTTTATTGCTTGCTTCATCTGGAAAATCAATTTGAAGTGGTTCAGGCCATAACTTTGCAACTTCCTCAAGCATTAACATTTTTGAAGAAATGAATTTTCCAATATTTTATAAATAATAATAATAATAATAATAATAATAATAATAATAATATTATTGCTCCTTTGAGAGTTTTTCACACCAGCATTAGCCAATGGTTTTCCACTGGAGTCTTAGTGACAGCAAGTCTTCTCAAGTCTCCGAAACTCTTCTCAGTATTTTGACCAATCTTAATGTTGTCTGGATGGTCTCCATGTATCCTCTTATTTCTAAGTCCCTTGTGGATTGTCCCAAGTGCGCCAATTACAATTGGTATCACTGTCACCTACACATTCCAGTTCTCTAACAAGATCTAGGTACTTATCTCTCTTCACTTTCTTTTAATTTTACTCTATGGCCTGCTGGGAAGGCACAGTCCACAATTCAGCAGATTCTTTTATTGTATCTCAAAAATCCCTGAGAACTTTGTGCATCTCATTCTTCTGGATTATGCATATACAATTTGTTCCTAAAGTCAAATTTCAATTTTTTGCACTAATTTTACTGCATTCACCAATGTGATTAATCCTTTTATTTTGTCTTAATCCCCACATAACCTACATTGGCTATTTTGTTGTATATTTACCTGTTTTTGCTTTAACATAGTTGGTCCTTATGGTGTTATTTTGTGCTGCAATTAGAAGAGATTCAATTTCTCCAAAGGTTTCCCTTTCTTAGACATGTTCTAGTCTTGTGTGAGATTTCACTTGTTGGTCACTTGAAATATCCTTACAGTTTTTTTTTTTTCCACCCATTTTTGTTTCTAGTTGTTCTGTTGGTTTTTGTGTTTGTAGAAGCTGTAATTAGTCTTCAAATTGTTGTATCAATGCATTGACACTATTTTCAATGTTAGCGAGTCCTCTTCCTATCTTGACGCAGCCTATCTGTAATCTCTGGGATATAAGGCTTTATATATCGTCATCAGTTTTCTGGTTCTCCAAACCATTTTTTAAAAAGTTCTTCCCTTGTCCACTTCAAGAACAGGCCCGAGCATCTTACAAGGCGGACAGCCCAGGTGTTTATCCCTTTGATGAGATTTCTGCTATATAGTTTGGTTTCAAGTAGTTCTCTTCAGATACTCTTAATTTTTTTCTTTAATCTCCACTTGTTTGATTGTGTCTGCTTTCAATATTTCCAAGTACTTGTCAGTTTCCTTTTTTCAGAGTGTCCTAGTTTTTTCTTGATTTGGTAGTTCCATTCCTTGTCATTTCCCAATTCTCATTATTGTCAGGGCACATTTCATCCTATATCCTGACTGTATTAGGGTTTCCAATTCTTTTTTGGCTGACCAACAAGGAGAGAGAGCGCCGTGTTGCCAGCTCAATACAATGATGATAATATATATCTCTACACCCACCCATGTCTATAGTAATATAGATATACACACAAGTATGCAATCATAAAATACAACTGCATCATATGCTGATAATACACACCTGAATACTTATGACTAGGTGTACACGAACACACACTTGTGGCAAAATAGACATGGCAACCAGAGTTCAAATCCTAGACAAGGCTGTTAGCCTTTCATATAGGACTGATAACTTTGGGAAAGGTATGAAACTAACTATTATCCCTCCAGCTATGGGTAAATAGTAGATTAGACTCTTTAACTTTGGTATGGCAACTGGTCTAGGAGAAGGAAAACTGTTCAACTCGGTTAACTGAGAGTGTGTGTGATATATATATATATATATATATATATATATATATATATATATATATATATATATATATATATATATATATATATATATATATATTATATATATATGACTTTATCACATCCAGCTTGTCCGGAGGGGCTGGTAAATACATACACCATATCTATATCCATGGTCAACTCACAGCCACACATAATCAAAAATATGCATTTTACCATAATTCCCATATAATCATAAATAGAAATTAACAATTGTACAAAAGTAAAATTATAATTGAAAACAAATCCTGATTTACTTGTTTTCAGGTTCAATTAGTGCAGTGACATCAGGAGATTAATTATCTGCACCAATCTAAGGATTCCTGTATTTCTATGAGATTAAGAAAAATGCATATCAGAAATGACAAAGCCTATGCTCCAACTTGATAATCAAAATGATGTCTTTAAACCTGGTTCTTGATACAAGCAGCTTTACCATCTAAGCTAAAAGAGCATGGGATATTGTAGACATCTAAATAACAACTATAAAACCTTCCACTAAAAGTAATGATCCAAGTGACATGCAATAAAATCATCCAAAAGTAAAAAAAAAGTGACAATGCTTCCTTTAAACATTAAGCAACTCAACTGAGGAAATAAATAAATAAATAAATAAATAATTAACAAAAACAAACAACAATTGTCAGGCTTAATGAATGTCTTTATTCCTAAATATTTTTTGACATCAGGAAAATATATATATATATATATATATATATTTTTAGAAGTAGTGTTTCCTTTGAAATTTTGTTGTCCTGAGAAATTCTAAGTCCCACTTATTTAAACATCAACAAAGTCTTGTTAGTAAATGTTCAACACTTCAAGCAGAAATTGTTTTTTGTTTTCGTTTTTATTATCTTAAAATTTAGGGAGCAGCAAAATCTTTCATTTTGCTTCAAGTTTGGCATTTTTTTTTTAATAGGAATTTTTTTTTTTTAAGTTTTTAATAAATTAATTTTAATGTTATTTGTAAATATTTATTAGTTTTTAAAAGTTTTTAGTTGTCATTTTGATTTTAAGGATATTTTGAAAATCTTGAAATGGCACAAAAGAACTCTAAACAACCAACCACCCACCCTTGGAAAAAAAAAATAAAAAATAACTGACCAAAATAATCAGAGAGGCCGGATAAGGATTACAATATTAAATGATGCATCTAAGGGAAAAAAAATGTAGATGAATTTTTATATTTCAAGCCCTGATAGTTTGTTTGAGGGTTTTTTTTTTCAGATGTGAGGGGAAGGGTTTAAAATTATTAAGTGAACATGTTTTGAATTGTCAAAAGTTTTATTAAAGTATTAAAAAAAAAAAAAATTTTTTTAACTGAAATTAAAAAAAAAAAAAAAAAAAAAAAAAAAAAAAAAAAAAAGAAATGAAATAAAATAAATAATAGTCAATCCATGGTCATGTTCACAAGAAAAAAAAATAAAATAAAATAACGTTTAGTTTTTTTTTTTTTAAAACAATTGAATCTGCCCAGAAGAGTGTTGATTTCTCATGTATATACAAACTTCATTTATTACAAACGTTGTCATCCACAAGTATAAGGAGTTCACATTCCACATTCATTCTCTCACCTCCCCCACACACGCACACACATATATTAGATGGGCTTGTACAATAACGTTGTCACGTACTTCTTGCGGAACCGATGAGTAGCACTCAAAACCATGACACCATCCTGAAAAAAACATAATAAAGATAATAAATGATAGGACTTGTAAGACTTTTCACTATCCACCTCCCATCAGAAAACCCGGGCTTAAACAAAAACAAAACAAAACAGACAAACAACAAACACACACACTTCCACTTATATTTGTCGTAATAATCAAGGGCAACCAGAAGGCTCCCTTTTCAATAACTACTACACCGCAGTGTAGGGGAGGGCACTACTCCTTTACCTGGATTGCGCCACTTTACCCTTGATACATACTTTATATTGCTGAGTGTTAAGCAAGAAGGTATCAAGTACCATTTTTAAAGTCTTTGGTATGACGCGACCTAGGATTGAACCCAGGTCTCCCAGATCATTGGCTAGTAATGAGGTATACATAGCATAACAGTTATTGTCATCAGTAATGGAATTAGCAATCTGAGTTCAAATCCTGGACAAGGTAGTTTGTTTCATTTTGTACTAATGGCCTAGATAAAGACATGAATTTATCTGTTCCCTCTTCAACAGAACAGACTGATTTCTTGAGCCTTGGTAAGGCAACAAATTCAAACCAACTTTATTCTGCTTAAAAATTGACCTTGTGTCACATCTACACATGGTGGAGGTATTGGGTAAATACCTACATTTTTAGTATCAGCAATGGCTATTAAGGGGGCCATAAATATTAACTTCTGAATGGAATTACCAAGAGGACTATTCAGTGTAAAGGAGAAGGGTTTGTTGGTCTTTTCATGATCAAATCATTTGATGTAGAACTCCCAAATTTGGTAGGCATACTTACTGGATTCAGAGAAAGATGTTAATGTAAGATTCATTTTTTCAGTTAGGGAATAGGGAGAGGTCACCAAAAATAATTAGCATGTTGATAAAAAAATTTAACTAATTATCCAGAATTTCAAAAAAAAAAAAAAAAAAAAAAAAAATCTTACTAAAAAATGATTCATATTTTATTAAACACTACTAATTAAGTCTATAGGTAGTTCTTCAAATTATTTTACATTTTCAGATGCGAAATAATTATATGGCATTATTGCTTAGTTAGGACTATTAATCTGAAGATGTAAAATAATTACAATATTTGATGGTATATAAAGACACCCCAATTTCAGCAGAGCAAATCAAGAAAAAAAAAAGTACTGATATCAAACATGATGAAATTATTATAATAAATATTATCAATGATAACACTTAATCTGCATAATAGCCTTTTAAATAATGACAATAGGTAAATGAAAGTTACTCTAAAGCCTAAGCTAATAGGAGAATGACTATTGCGATTTTTAAACCAACATATAGCATATAAAACAGAAGAATCTAAAGATTTTTTTATTAAAATAATTGTGCATTATATGCTGCCAAATATGTTATATGGCATTATTGTAAGTACAGACTAACAATTTTATACATAAGTTTTTAATTAAATGTCACTCAAATTTTAGCAAATATTTACAAAACTGATAATCTTTCACATACATAGATTAAAGTTAAGATTAATTTCATACAATATAAACAACTTGGTGTCAATTTTTTTTTTATTGACAAAAGAGTGTAAAAAATAGTTTAGAAAAATGAAATAAGATTTGTGACATTTATCTGTTAGTTTTGACATCTTACCTAATATAAACAAGTATTTCAGCTAGACTAAAAATCTTAACATCTCAGATGAAAGAAACCATCTAACAAATTCAAAAGTACAAATTGTTAAAGGCTCCAAAATTTCTCAAAACTAAAAATTGCAAGAGGCTTCAAGTTTAACCTTTACTAAAATCTAATCTCTGATGAAATAAAACAGAAATTCTTCCAAGCTATAGCCATGTCAGTACTACTGTATGGCTACACCATCTGAACTTTAACAGAGGGATAAAAAAAGCAGCACCCCACAAAACAGTTGTACAGCCACTTGCCTCCCATCTCACAAACCATCCTAGTAAGATGAGCAAGACACGAGTTCATTTTTGCTTCTCCAGCATGAGTGAGGTCCTCTTATGGGCTCCCATACATGGACAAACCAGTGTTGTCCAACCAGCAAAGACTTGCATTCATCAACTCTATGCAGACACTGAATGCAATCTAGAGGACCTACCAGGAGCAATGGACAATAGGGATGTGACATGAGAATCTGTGTAATCAGCAAAATTTGATGATTTGGAAAAAAATCCTGAATGACCTTTTTTTTATAGATCTTAAAAACTCAGAAACCAAGATCTGGTTCTTGTCTGTAAAAGAAACATTTTTTCTTCTTTTTGGACTCGTGTACCTGAGCTCACAAAACTCAGAAAAATAGAATGATATCAAGCACAGAACATCTTTGTTTAAATCTATCCATCATGCCATTTAAAAAAAAAAAAAAAAAAAAAGTTATAGATGATCACTAAATTAAGCCTTTTAATATTATGATGACCTCTCTGAGCCTTGGGAAGAAAAAGAAAAGTGTCAATAGTAAATTGTTTCAAGTCTTTTTATAGCAAATAGTACAATCAATACAAACCTTGTCTACTAATATTAGAGCATTAAAAAAAAAATCTTACCATGAAAAATTGAGGAATAAAATACAAGATAAGTGTAAAAGGTTTGATTTAGACTTCTACATCCCAATGGATTTTTGAAGTTCAGTAGATCAGCTGCTGCATTTATGCAGAAGTAAAGGGTATACAAGTTCAAATCTCATCTAAAGCTTTTTCTTTAATATTTTGGATCTGAACTGTTCCAGATTGACAGCTCAAGTGAATTACATTTTTCTTTTAAATTTGAAAAAATAAATTTTAAAAACCTTAAAATTAAAAAGAAAATACTAGTTGAAATTAATGGTTGACAATGTTTGTTTAAAAATAAAAAAGATACGAACCTTAATTGATAATGCATACAAATGGTTCAGCATAACATGATTTGGTTCTGGGAGGAGAGTGGGTTCACACTAAAAAAAATGAATAAAAAATAAATAAATAAAAACAAATACAGTAACAAATTTATTCCAAGAGACAGTTATTTGAAAATTTTATAACATGAAATATATGTTAAAGGTTGATCAATAATTTATTTCTGTGTTTTATAAATAGCATTGCCTTTACGAGGAAAAATATGAATTTATTGTTTCTGTAAAAATTCAGGGTTTCCTAGTAACCTCTGTGTTTTTGAATTTTCTTATCATGGCAATTGGGATTTGGCTGAAATTTGAGTTCTCAACCATTTTTCAAAAACGAGGCTGTCAGGTAATTTTTGAAGATTGGGCAGTTATCTGTCAGAAGACAATTTTTGTTTGCAACAGTTCAAGAATTCTCTCTCTCTGCTGAATGTTAAATGTTGTAAAATTTGTGCAAAAGGGAATTGGTCACGTTTTATATGACGCTTGGAATTAGAGAAGTTCACAAGTAAAATCATTCCCTTATTTTTTTCTCTTTTTTTATTGTGAGAAGTTCTAAATTCTTGTATATTTAGAAACAAATAGTTTCACCATGTGAGTGGTCACTTTCTCCAAATGAGGATTTGAAACTTTTCATTGTCAATAAAATGTTAAAAACGTTCAATTTCGTAAACGTGAACTCTAATCCTTATGTCTGCAAGCATCGTTCTTACAATGATGGATCTGGACGTAAACAATTTTGAAATAGACACTTCCTGACGATGGACTTTGGCTGAAACCAGTTGTGATTATCAACGAATTAATGAATTTGATTTAACTTTTTTTATCAACGTTTATTGTTTGCCTTGTCTCATTGCTTTAGGTAGAATTCACGCATGAATATATGGTGCCAAAAATAGCTCAGCTCTGTCGAGTTTTTTTTTTTATGTGCCTATTGTATCTGGCAATGAACCTCACATTACTTCCTTTTGGATGCAGTGTAGGAGTTATCTGTGGGTGGTGGAACGATACCATGAAGCTAAAATCTGTATTTATTTTCCCTGGCAACTTACTCCAAGTAAACAAGTTTATTTGTGTTTTTCTTTTGGCTTTTTTTTGGGGGGGGGGAAATACTCGAATAAATACAGCTTTGTTTTACGCCCTTTTTGATAAAAACGTCATGCCTTTCCAAACACGCTAATATTTAAAAAAATTAAACATTTTTATATTCTCTCTGGTAAAACGTCATTACTTTTCGAACACCAAAACAACTAAATAAATTAAACATTTATTTTATATTCTCTTTGATAAAATATCATCACTTTCCTAACACACTAATATTTAAATCAATTTAATATTAGTTTTGATATTCTCTCTGGTAAAACGTCTTGATTAATACCCGAATATTAAAAAAAATAACTTCTTTTTTATATCCGCTTTAGTAAAATGTCATTACTTTCCAAACACCCTAATATTCAAAAAAAATTTAATATTTCTTTTGACATTCTCTCTAGTAAAACGTCATTACTTTCCGAACACCCAAATATTTAAATATTTCCGTTCACACACACACACGATGTGCATATGATACGTTTCCAGACATTTTTCGTAAGGGCATTTAAAATTGTCGTAAACTCTTGAAAATTGAGTATGTTACAAGAACCCAACATGATCCAACAGAATATTCTAAATCATATACAAAATATCCGTAATATAACTTAAATTTATAAATTACGTAGGGATTTTCATATAAGTTAAGATAACAGACTCAAATTCAACGGCGCTTGGTAACTCAGTTTCTCACCTATATGATTGGCAGACCAAATGGTTACCACTTTATGGGTATCTCTTCATATACTGCTGAATGATGGGAAGGGTGATCCAGTTTGTTGAGCACTTTGAGATAAGCAGTATAATTTGTACTATTTGATTATATTATGTTAATTTTGTGACTTGTTTATTCTGTTATGCTTAATTTTTTTTTAGAGTTTTTATGATTAGGCAACTTCACATATCAGAAAAGGATTTACAGAAATGCTTTGACTAATGGCAAGGGGATTGTACTGAAGAAAATTAACGCTTCATTTGTTGTTCATTTCTCTCTGGGTAAATATAGCTTCAGTCTCAGTTCTTTTCAACGTATCTTGAATTTTGCCGAAAATTAACGTTTTATTCAGGGTTCATTTCTCTCTTGATAAATATAGCTTCAGTCTCAATTCTTTTTCAACACATTTTATATTTTGCAGAAAATTAACATTTTATTCCTTGTTCATCTGTCTTGGCAAATACAGCTTCAGTCTCAATACTTTTTCAACGTATCTCGTATTTTGAAGAAAAAGAATGTTTCATTCATTGTTCATTACTGTCTTGGTAATAAAAGCTTAAGTTTTAATACTTTTCGAACCCACTTTTATTTTTACAAAAGTGGCCTGAAAAGTTCATAGACTGAAAAGTTCATTTGATGACAACATATCTACTATTGATGACTTTTTCAGCAATGAGATCCAAGCACTGCAACACCGATGAAATGAAAGAGGAACTATGTTTAAGAATAAACTTTATTTGGTCACATACCATAAGAATATCTTGGTCAGGCAATGAACTTTTCAGTTGACCCTCGTATATTTGGTCAGCACTATTTTTAACCTATTTGTCTATTTAATTCAAATTTTGATTAAAGTTTTAACATTTGAAGAGAGAATAAGTGAGAATAAGTATTAAAAAAAAACAAAAAAAAAACAGCTTGATACTAAAAAGAGCTACAAAGCAGAAAATTGTACCAGCCTATTTGCAGATTAATATGTTTGGAATAACATTTATTTTAACTTTGTACCTACTCCAAAACAAGGTACATGGTTTTATTCCCTAAGAAAACCTAGAGAAATATTCAAACAATTGTTGAAAAAAAATAAAAATAAAAAAAGGGAAAGAAATGTAAGGTGTGGATATATATTTATATATTTGTGGAGCAAGCCAGCATTGTCAATGAAGAAGTGAACTGAGAACTAGCAGCTCAAGGTCCTGAGAAGAAAGAGATAGCAGTCCTGGCCTTTGCGAGGCCAAGAAGAAGAAGAAGCAAAGACAAATTCCTTTACTGTATATATCGGTTTATGTATGGAAAAAAAAAAAAAAAAAGAAAAAAAGTAACTAATTTGTGAGTAAATGTTTTTCCTTTGCCTTTTTGCCCATTGTTAGAAATTTTGCATCTGAACTTAATACAATAACAGCAGTTGCTGATTGAAGAAAAGAAAAATTACTTCATCATTAAATAACCTAAGTAGAAATAATATGCTATAAAATCAACTAGCCATTCTCCAATTTTGGGAATGTTTGCTTTGGTGGTGTTTTATGGCATATCAACCTTTAGGGGAGGTCATTTAATGCCAAATCCTGTTCATACATATATATTATGATTTGGTTTGGTTTATGGCATATCAGCCATTGTAGGTTATTTAATGCCAAATCCTCTTTTTCATATATACATTAAATATGATTTGTAAACATATTTTGTAGATACACAGTTAAATGATCAGTTTTATTTCTAACAATTCCATTTAAAATAAGTCATTTGTTTGTATTCAGTTTAAATGTCAAACAGTTTTGTCTAACCCAAAGATAAGATCCTATCAAGCACTACCACTCCAGGTCATAGTGGATCTGGGAGTAATGGTAATGAAGGGGTACTCTACATTCTCCAAAGTGTCATATCTAGGACATTGTAGTGGGGGTATTAATTCTTTGCAGAGACGCAGTAGGCATATTCTACAGCCCCAGCCAATTGGGCTTTTTGAGAGAGTCATTTCATCATTATGATTTTTTTTAAAACATTAAGCAAAACAATAGAATTTCACACAGACACACACTATATATATATATATATATATATATATATGTATGTAACAGTATTTAATTTAATCAAATAAGGAACTCTTTTTTTTTTAAATCAATTCAGGAGTTAAATTTATTTTAATTATAAAAATACACCCAAAGAAAAAATATTAACATTTTGTTGCTGATTTCCTCAGTTGATACACGACGTCTTAAATGGAAAAAAAAAAAAAAACACTTTATATTCATTTATAAATATGAAAGTCATTCAATAAATAAAGTAAAATATTGCCAAAGCAGACGGCAAGGAAATCAATAATAATGGGTCCTTTCATGTCCCAGCATCACCTTCTTTGTTGCACCAGAACTTTTTCTTTATTGGAGAGTGTTTCCATTCTATGGACTGTCTTCTTGATTTGTAAAAAAATTTTCTTCTTTTTAACTAACACACGTCACTTTAAACATCACACCTATAAATTTCACAATTTGCACTCTTCTGCCACCAAAATTTTGATGAGAGACCTCTGTTTTGCTACCATTTTGAATAATTTCAAAAGAAATATTTTTGTCAGATTAAAATAATTTTTTTTAATAAACTAATTCCAAACAATGCAGAGTTTACATTTGTGGAAAAAAAAAAGCTAATTTAATGAATGACACATGTACGAACAAAAAAATGTCACATCTTGCCTCAAGTATTCAAGTTTAAATGTAATAAAATATATTAAATTAGAAAGACTAACGAAACTAAATAAAAAGATTATTTTTATCTTATATTCTAAATAAAATTATACATAGAATTGCTTTTAGTATAATTGAGAATAAAGCAATAATGTTAAAACTCACTAACATCAACTAATTGTTTTAAAATCAGTACACCAGGTTATCTATACTATGATATGTAAAAATTTATTTCATAGTGATCCATTGCAGGATTTTTAAACACATGGGCTGTTGATTGGTTTGGTTTTTATGGCATATCAACCTTTGTAGGTGATTTAATGCCAAATCCATTTTTATACAAATTAAGTGTTCTATTTCAAACAATTCAGTTTAGCATATGTACACAGTTTAAAAAAAACGAAAACATTATTTCAAGCTATCAGGTGCTACCACACTGAGCCAGGGTGGACCTGGGAACGAGGGCAATGAAGGAGTACTCTGCATTCCCCAAGCCTCCAGCATTACTGGAACCTCACTATCAGATTGTTTAGTGTCATATCCAGGACACTCATTGGAGGGAGGGTGCTTACCCCTCTGCAGAGATGCAGTCTGTGTATTCTACAGAGCCAGGGCTGTTTTGAGTCAGATCTAATTCAGCTAGACTTTAATAAATGTCTTTTATAAGTAAGTTTCTATTCAAGATTAAATAATCACTGAAAATAATTTTGATGGTTTGTGGTGATGTATTTTCAGTTAAAGATAATCTGACATTCCATTATAATTAGGAGCTTTTAAAATAACCAATCGTTTTGTTGATTGGTTTTTTTAATAATTAAATTGCTTATTTATTTTTTAAAAATCCATTATTTTGTCCTTTTAGATCAAAGCTCGAGTCTATGAAATTTTGTGTTTGTATATTTTTGAAAATCTAGCAAATCTTAAATTTCATTTATTTATGTTCAATGACAATAAGGTGAAATGATAAAAATAAAAAAATTACGTTAGTCTTTAGATCATTATTACCTTTTGTCTTTGGGACCAACCAATGCTAGAAATATCCATGTGAAGAATAAACATTGATAAGAATTCATTGATACAATTCAACTTGTGTCAGAGTTAATCTAACCCCAATGCTATTGAATAAATTCCTTTGAGAATTTTAATAGCTAATTCCATTAGAATTGAATTGAAACTAAACAACTGAAAGAAGAAATCATTTCTCATCTTTTGTTTCTGTGATAGACATTTAATTTGATATGAAATAATTTCAACTTTGGATCAGAATTGTTTTTAAATTGATCTGAATATACAAAAATAAAAATGCAGAGGAACTTACATGAGCAGGTGTGTCCTTATTGAGAATTACTTGAAGCAAATGTGGTGGAATAAATGGTGGGCCGGAAACTTTTTCTAATCGTCTTGGAGGCATATCTTGCCCATATTCACCTTGGGGAGAACCAGCCAAATCATCTGCAAAGAAAGAAAGGAAGGAGCAATATGAGAGAGAGAAAAAAGAAAAAAAAAGACAAAGAGAAAAGAAAGAGCAATGAGAGATAGGAAAAAGAAAGCGAAGAGCAATGAGAATTAAAAGAAAAAAAAAGCAATGACAGAACAAAAATGGCAATGAAAATATGTATAAAAAAAAAGGAAAGAGGAATAAGAGAAAGAAAAAGGAACAATAACAGAAAAGAAAGGGCTATGAAGAAAAAGAAAAAAAACGTATAATTAAGAGAAAGAGTGGGAAGGAAATAAATAGGAACAAAGAGAATAAAGGAACAGTGAGGGGGAAGAATAAAGAAACTGAGGCTAAGTGATTACAACAACATCTTTACCTTTCATATCAATTTTATTTACTTAGAATTATTTAATTTTGTTATTAATTTCATTGGTTAAATTGTTTGAATATTCAAGAATTTCCTATTTTATGTTTGTCAAAGGAAATTAAGATAGCTGTCTTCATATCAACTACTGTGATGAATACTAGTTTTAGTTTGGTTTGATTTTATATGATATATCAACCATAGTTGGTTATTTGACAAATTCTGTTTTTACAGATTTATTAAATATATCATTTATGAACACATTTTGTAGATACACACAGTTAAATGATCAAACAGATCTATTTCTAACAATTCAGTTTAGCATAAATCAGAGTTAAATAGTTCCAAGTATTGCTGCATATCACAAACAATTCAATTAAACATCAGTCATTTATTAACATACAATTAAATGATCAAATAATTCTATTTCAAACAATTCAATTTAGCATAAGTCAATCATTTGCACTCAGTATAAATGTCAAACAGTTCTATTTGACCCATAGATAGGATCCTATCAGGTGCTTCCACTCTGGATCAGAGTGGACCTGGGAGTGATCTCAATGAAAGGGTACCCCGCATTCCCCAAAGCTCTGGCATTACTGGAGCCTCACTATCAGATTGTTTAATGTCATATCCAGGACACTTGTTAAAGGGGGTGGTCTTACCCCTCTGCAGTGATGCAGTCAGAGTATTCAACAGCAAGAAATACTAGTTTTATTTTTGCACATACCAAGTTTTACAGTCATTATCTTGAAATATTAGTTCCCACTTTGACACATAATATTTTTTTAATCAATTCTCAGTGAACAAACCACTGAATAAATGCCCATGAATCTGACATAGCTCAAACTAGTGTTGTATTTATATCTTTTCATTGATTACTTGTGGTGAAATAAGTTTTTTTCTTTGGATTTACAATAAACAAGGACCTACAGGGCATCCATAAGGTATGCTTATGGTAATTAAACTAATTTTAAAGCAAAAATCAAAATTAGCTATGATTTAAACAAATGTTTTTTACCAATGTGTTTATACAACAGAAATCAAAATCTCTCCTTGATTCACAAATTCACCAACTCAATACACCCACTTATCAGCAAAACAAATTAAAACACTCAGGAAGAGAATCCAAAAAACATTTGGTTGAAGAAAGCCAACAACCGGATGTTGACCCAACAGTAGCTACCAACACAATGAATAAAACATCTCTGTAAATAGCCTCCACACATCTTCCGGTTAATAAACTAAATTAACAGAAAATTTAAAAAACTTTTTTTAAATCAATCAAACTTTCCTACCCAAAGTTTTTCAGAGCTGATCTCAATCCCAACCACAGCTATAAAATAGTCAACGAAAAGTCATGAATGACAGTTGACACTGGGACTGATACCAGAGAAAATCTTCATGCAGCACATTTTGGACAAGATCAAAGACTGCTGACAACCTACCAACCCACACTGCATCACTATACTACACACAACCAAGTCATCCGGCCAAGAACAGACTTACACCCATTCACCTCCTGACCCTTATCTGGTGGAAGAAGAAGGAAGCCTGTATCTTTTCTTAATCTACCAACTTCTGTTTATTCGAAATAAATGAAATTAATCCAGTTCTCTTGTCTCTTGTTTTTTGCAACCATACACCATACCATATAACAAATGCAAATTAAGAGATTAGCCAATACTTTTAAAAGACCTGTAGGAATACTATATTGTTTGACTCACAAGGGGGACAATTCAAGATTCAAAAAGAAAACTTACTTTTCCGTTTAGAACTGGAATTTTCACTGTCAATTGCAAGAGCTTCAAACACTTCAAAGTCACTTTTTCGGACAAGTACAATGTTATTCAATGTGCCCATTGCATTTGGAACTGTTGGCTAAAAACAAGAGACTAAAATTAGCAAGAAAAGCAGCCAACTAACATTTTCTCAACTTTCTCAGCATCAAATAAAATAGTTATTGAAAATGAGTAATAGCCACCAAATTTTATTTGCGAGACCCAAGGTCACGTTTTTAGAATATCAATTTACAAAAATTCAATATCTTTGGTTCTTGATTTTTGTTTGTACATGTAAAACAATTTTTGGATCAAAAAGAAAACATTCATGAATTGAAGGTCTTTAAATCTGTATAGAAAAAAAAAAGAATTGAATTCTTTAAAAACAAAAAAAAACAAAAAAAAAAAAAAAGAACCTGTACATACCTCATTTGGATCATGTACCCATTGGCCGTCAACATAGAATTTATATTGATGTTCTCCCTCAGGCAAATCAAGAATCGTGAAAAAATCTCCATTGCTACAAAAAAGAAATCAAAGAAAAAAAGAAAGAAAAAGATATATAACTTCTTACAGCCTAAAACATGAATTTGCCTGCAGATTGATCAAAAGAAAGAGATCAATTGAAATCAAATGATTTGTCACATTAAGGCTGTTTAATAACAAACTTCAAACATCAAATATACTGTCATTTTGGAAATGTAACATGCTACATAACTGTAGGGGAGTGGGCTTTAAAAAATGCTCCATAGTTGTGAACTTTGTGCTTGAAGGATAATTTCAGGAGATTATCTGGATTTTACTTCTTCTGTGTTGGTACAATTATCTGTGTGGAGAGAAATTAAAAATACAAAGAAAAATTTAAGCAATCATTTATCTGGTTCCATGAAAGTAATTTTCAGACTATTTTGAAAATATTCTTTGGCATGAATCAAGCTACAATATTATTAAAAAAATGATTGCTATATATGTATATAATTTACACTATATATATTTTGAAGAGATAAACAGGAGAAAAATACATATTTTGGTGTGGATGAAAATTTATTGCATTTACTTTGCCAACACGTTTTGACTAAAATTTTGCTTACAAATGTTTTGTATTTTAGAAAAAAAAAACAAACAAACTATATATATATATATATATATATATATATATATATATATGATGCTTCCTTACTTAAGACTCAGCATTATAAGGTACAGATCAAGGGTAAGTGGAGCATCCAGGGAAAGGATTCACACTCTCCCCTACAACTTGGTGCAGTAGCTATTGAAAAGGGAGCCTTCAGGTTGCCCTCGACGATGGTCAGCCAACTTATTTAACTTACTCATATACATACACGAGTCATTCCATGTCAATTCACCAGGGAATTACACCCACCGACACCAAATTACTTGAAACTATTTACTTACAAATCATGTGTGTGCGTATATATAGGCAGCATTTCTTAATACAAATTTCGTTGAATAGACATTTTCTGTCTACATATTTTCTTGTTCATCCTTTCATATTGCCGTATTGATTTTATAGTATTCAGCGGGAATTGATTGATATATTTTCCATAATTGTTTATTTCCCCAAGTAGTTTCTGCCCAACTTTGGGCCATCATCAGGGGAGGATGTATTACAAAAGTGATGTAACTTTTGTATGTACATTAGGCTTAAAATAGTTGAATATTTGCCCTACACACCAAATTTCAGAAATATTGAAGGTATGGAAGTATTTTTCTTTGATTTTTAAAAAACACTGAGATTCGGTGATATTGTGTGGCCTTAACTTTGAAGCAAAATAGGAAAAATATACCCCCCACCTTAAAATTGGAATGGTAAAGTCTAGCACAAAATAATTTGGCACACTTTCCTAACTCATGGAGGGGAACATTTGTGCCAAATTTCAAGTAATTCAGTGTCAGTGGGTGTAGATTTGACCCATATATATATATATATATATATATATTTGTAAGTAAATAGTTTGTAGGTAACTGAAGAAAAAAATTTTTTTCAATTCATTGTTGAGGTGGGGGGGGTCAACTATCAAGTCCAACACTTACTAGCAGATTAATCTTTCTCTTCGTCTCGCCTAGTCCTCTGTCTCTAAAGCATCAAGCCAAGAGACAAAAAACTCTTCCGTTCCCCCTTGTAAACCTGCTATTTATGCACATGTTGAGGGGAGTCAAAATTTACACATGTGATCCGACACAAGACATGCTTTCACATAAATTCAAGTTCTCGAAAGTGGGCAGATTTTTGCTTATTGGACATGGCAAGACACGTACAGGATCACAAGGTAATTCATTTTGCCTTTTGCTATAGTAACTTCATTTTTAAATGAGTTAGAGTTCATTTGTTTGTTGACAATTCAATTGTCTCAAGTTCAACATTAGGTCTATGGATCTAATATGAAAAATTTGTACACAATAGCATGGTTTCTAAAAACTAATGATAATCGTTAGTTGGTCGAGTGTGTTTTATGGCATATCAACCTTTATGTGTTAGGTTATTTGGTTTAATAGTATATCAACCCTTGATGGTTATCTCATGCCAAATGCTGTTTATACATAACATCACTCAATAAGTCCTGGGCCTGACATATAGATGGCATCACTAATAAAAAAATCCACAATTTTCATAAAGTACTAACCTTTAATTTGCACGTGTCAAAATTCGAGCCCAATTGGATTATTAGTTTACAAATTACAGTTATTTAAGTGAAGCTACTTTTTGCAAATTTTCAAAACAATGGAAAAATCTGAATTTCGAGTGTTGATAAAGCATTGCTTTTTGATCGGAAAAAATACTGTTCAAGCAAAGCAATGTTATTCGGACTGATCCATCAGAAACAATTGCTATGAGGTGGTATGCTGACTTTGAATGCAGTTGTACAGACACAAATGATGCTGAATGCTCAGGTCAGCCAAATTCGGAAGTTGTCGCTGAAAACTCCTCAAACTCCTTTTGGCCAATCGTAAATTGAAGTTGCATGAGATAGCAGATGAGTTGAAGATATCAGAAAGCAGTGTATTCACCATTTTGCATGAACATTTGTAAATGAGAAAGCTGTATTCAAAGTGGGTACTACGTTTGCTCACAGTTGATCAAAAACAATGTGTTGATTTAAAGCATTGTTTGCAACCATTTCAATACAACCAAAAAGAGTTTTGGCATAAATATGACAATGGATGAAACCTGGATCTACTATTTCACTCTGGAGTCAAATCGGCAGTCACCCGAGTGGACAGCAGCAGGTGAAAGCTATCCAAACAGACCAAAGATGCAAACATCAGTAGGCAAGGTTTTGGCCTTCATATTTTGGGATGTGCAAGTTATTTTGTTTATCGATTACCTTGAGAAAGGAAGAACCATCAATAGTGAATATTACATAGCATTATCGGTGTATCTGAAGGAATAAATTGCCAAAAAACAGCCACAAATGAAGAAAAAAAGTGGTCTTTCACCAAGACAATGCACAATGTCACAAGTTGAGCACAACAATGACAAAACTACATGAATTGCACTATTAATTGCTTCTGTACCAACCCTATTCTCCAGATCTAACCCCCAGTGACTACTGGCTGTTTGCAGACCTCAAAAGAATGCTCCAGGGAAAGAGATTTGGCTCCAATGAAGAAGTGATATTGGAAACTGAAGCATATTTTGAAGCCATTGAGAAATTGTTCTTAAAAGAAAAAAAAAAAAAAAAGCCATCAAATTGTTAGAAAAGCATTGGAATCAGTATCACTTTAGAAGGAGACTATGTTGATGAATAAAGACAAATTTTGTCTAAAAGTTGTTTTATTAGTTAGGCCCAGGACTTATTGACTGATGTATTATGATTTTTAAAGGGATAGTTTGTTGGTAACATTGTTTTTAAATAATCGTTCATTTGCTTGTACACAGTTAAATAGTTTCAAGTATTGCTATTTAACATTAATAATTCTATTTCATATCAATAATAATCCCTAATAAAAGATTGAACAGTTCTATTTGACCTATAGATAAGATGAACAGGTACTACCACTCCAAGTCAGAGTGAACTTGGGAGTAATGGCAATGAAGGGATACTCCACATTCCTCAGAGCTCCAGGAATAGAGCCTCACCATCAGAGGGTTTCATGTCATATCCAGGATACTTGTTAAGAGGGGTGTTTGCCCATGGTGTGATGATTATCATCGTAGGAAATGGATACGGCGACACGAGTTCAAATCCTGGACGAGACTGATTGCGTTTCATATAGCACTAATACACTTGGGAAAGGTATGAATCCAATTATTCTCCCTCCAGCTATGGGTAAATAGTAGGGCAGACTAGGTTCTTCAGCATTTCAAGATATTTCTGCTGTCTGGATGCTAAGCAGTCAAAAAAATAAATAAATAAAAAAATAAAAATAAACCAAACAATTTTGTTGCATTGGCCATTTCAATCAAGTTAGCGCGAGTATATATATATATATATATATATATATATATATATATATATATATATACACACACACACACACAATACAAAGTCATTTTCTTTAAATGGAGTTTAACAGGTTTGAATTTAGTTTTCCTTCTCCTAGACTAGTTGTTTAACCAAGGCTAAAAAAACAGTCTATCCTACTATTTACCCATAGCTGGAGGGAAAATAATTGGATTTATACTATTCCCAGGGGTATTATTGCTATGTGAAATGCAATCAGCCTTGTCCAGGATTTGAACTTGTGTTGCCATGTCCATTTCCTATGCCAATAACCATTACACCACAGGCCCCTCAAAAAGTTATTAGCATAAGCTTATTTCAGTCCAATACAAAGATAAGGTGGTTGGGAAATCAGTAGGAAGATTGTGTTGCACCAATATCCAATTTCATCAGATCCATCTGCTTTCAGGGAAATAAAAAAATAATATTCAAAATCATGGGGTTTGAATTTTGTTTATAGCATATCAACCTCTGACGGTTATTTAATGCCAGAAGGATTAGATTTGTTTTGTCTTTTTTTTGGTATGTTTTAAGATTTATGGTATGGGTTTTTATTATGTGTTTTATTATATTTGGTTAAATTCTGATGAAGAGGTTGGTTTCTTTTAGAAAGCTCAAGATTTCCTCTGATTTGATGTTTTTGAAGAGGTCCTTTAAGTTGCTGGTCTGGTAGTATGTTGGGTGAATTTGTCTAAACCTGTCTCAGTTTAGGAGAATGTGTTTAAAGAGTACATTCAGCATATTGGGGTGTCTCTTTTTTAGGAGGTGTAAGTGGGTAATGTGGGTGTGGCCAATGTAAAGTCTGGATAGTATCACTATTTTTCTATTTCTTCTGTAGCCTGCTGGCCATGGTTTTTTTTGAGTGATCTCAATCATAGCCATCAATTATTTAGAAAAAGTGGGTATCATAAGAAAATCGAGGCCTGTTTGCCAGACTAAACAAAGCTTAGTAAATGACTATCATAGCCATTGAGTAGGCCAAAATATTAGTCTCTTAATTTAAACTAAAAGCTCATAACATCTCTTCTAATGGGCTAGCTGTAATAACATATGTTTGATATTGCACCCCAGGTCAGACAATGTCATTCACCTGAGGCAGAAGTTGAGATGGATGCTCTGTGAACCCATATATCATTGGATTTCATCTTTCAGCCTTTTTCTCCTCTTTTGGAATCTGGAATATGAGTAGACAAATGTTCACATGAATGGAAAATGGAGAAGGAATCAAAGATACAAAAAGAGTCCTGTTCCAAGAAGAACAAAGAAGCCAGCCCATACATTGTGTTTGTTATCCATTTCTTCCCGATTCCGAAGCCTGAAGTCATTGGTAACTATGCTACACATTATCTGGTTCTTTCATATATCAGGTGAAACAGAAATTAAATGACTTACAAACTGATTTCAAACTAAAATACAGGTAATTCATTTTGGTTAGTTGTGTTTTTACAGCATATCAACCCTTGAAGGTTATTTAATGCCAAATACTATTTATACATGTTATGTTTTTATGAACTAAGAAAATATATAAACAAACGAGAAAAAGAGATAGATTCCTGTGTACAACAAAACCATTAGGCTTATTTAACCTCAGGCAGAGACATGCATCTATTGATCAGGAAAAGAAGCTGTTTTAACTTTGTGCACACTTGTCAAATGTATGTCCATGTGTCATGGCTAATTTTTCAAGTCTTTTTTCTGTCCCTCGTGTGTGTTTTTCCAGTTCCTACAATGCACTGTCCACAGGAGGCAATTCCCTTTCTAACCCTCAGGAGGAATAACTTGGATATTTTTTATTATCAGGTCTGACCCCTAACAATACATAAATGAATGGTTTGTAGGTAACAATTTTTAAATGAGCCAGAGCCTATTGGTTTGGGCACAGTTAAAATGGCTTCAAGTATTGCTATTCAACACTAGTAATTCTATTCAAGATCATTTATTTACACACAGTTTAAAAAGTTCCAAGTATTGATACGTAATATTAATAATTCAATTTAACATCAGTAATTTGTTTGCACACAATTATAAATGGTTTCACGTATAGAAAATGATTAAATATTTCCATTTGGTCCATCAATGAAACCCAAACAGGTACTGCCACTCTGGGTCAGAGTGGACCAGAAAGTAATAGCAATGAAGGGGTACTCCAGAACTGAAGCCTCACTATCAGATGGTTTAGTGTCATATCCAGGATACTTGTGGGTGGGTGGGGATCTTACCCTTCTGCATAGATGCAGCCAGTGTATTCTATAGCCTCAGCCAACTGGGCCGGAAACTGATTTTGACCACCAGTCTTGTTTCCCATCCAAAGAAGAAACCCAGTCAGATGAAGATGCTATAGTTTTGACAGCTAAAGAAAGTTATTTAAGAAAAATCAGCACATATAGATGAAAAGAGTCTTTTTGTTTTAATTCAAATAAAGAATAACCTGTTTTCTTTAAGAAGCATATTGAGTGAGCCAAACAAAAAAATATTCAAAATAATAGAATAAAATAAAAATACAATAAAATAAAGTAAAATAATTTTTTTTTTAAATTTGTAAAAATAAAAAAAATATCAGACAAAGGACATCTAAGTGTATCTAACATTTATCACAAATGACATCTGATGAAAACTGAAACTATTTTATCTCCTTTGAAGGAGATAATAAAATAAAAACTGTTGACAGACTGGCTTAATCATCACTATTGCAAGAAGCCTAGTTTTAAAGAATTTAAAGGATTAATTTTAATGGCATGTCAAGGGTTATTTCATGGCTAAAGGTGATGTTTTTTAATTATTTTTTTTTTCCACGTGATCCAATTGAATATGTTATTAAATATTTTTAATTATCAAAAGAATTTATATCAAAATATACTTTTTCATAAATAAAAAAAAAAAATCTATCTGCTAAAGTTCTATGGGTTGACTATTCTATATAATTATTATTATTTATGCCTCCTTGTGCATATTTCCCTCTCACATCAACTTTAAAAAATAAAAATGAATATTGTGAACTAGAGAACCAGGGTGATGAACTTATTCATTTTTAAAGGCCACATTGAAATTTATTGTCTACTAACAAGGCTGAACTCAATTTTTTCTATGTTTACAACAAAATCTAAAAGTTTAAACTTTTAATAACTGACCAAATTTAATATTTAAAAAGAAATGAAAAACTTTACTAACCTTTCAATAACTTTTTAGATGGTCTTTTTCAAGAAATCATTAGGATATTATTTCCTAAAATGGAGGTGTACAATTGTACTTGGTGTTTAGCAAGGCTGTGGAAGGCCAAACATGGCCATAAGGCTGCAGGTTCCCAACTTCTACTATAAAAGCACCAAAATTTATTTTTCAGAGTATCCAATCTGGTTTTAATGAAAATCCCAAATATACCAAAGTATTTGAAGAGCTACTTAGTCCAAAAGACATCATGAAGATGAAATTTTGAAAATCTTAGCAGTTCAAACCAGCCATTTTGAACTACATCTGTTGGTGAATCAAACATTAATGTTGAGAAAGTTACAGTCAATGGTTTTTTAAATTGTCTGTCTTACAGTGATAGGAGAAACAAAGAAAGAGAAAAAGAGAAAACTCAAATGGAAGGTGCTGCAGGGGTAGGTAGAATGTCAACAGCAAGCACCCCCACCAAAAAAAATAAAATAAAAAGTTTTAAAAAGTAAAGTTCAATTATTAAACAAGAAACTAAATGCTGCAATTAACTGATACCAAAATAGAGGAGGTCTCTTCTAATGATTTTTGAAATCATAGTTAGAGTTAATAACTATGAAAATATTAACAGGAAGGGGGCTTTTTTGAAAAAACACTAAAAAAAAAAAAAAATCTATAAATAGCAGATCACCTACTGCATTCTTTTAATGGAACAATGGTGTAGTTCTAAACAAAAATGTCCGTACACTAGAGTTAAATATTTTTTGAAGAGTTTTGCAATAAATTAGATCACATAAATGCTTCAAGTACGTGATGTGAAAAGCATAGTAAATTTTTGTTTGCATGAGAAGTGTTGCAGGTGCAGAAAAATAGTGTTGAAACACTTTTTTTTTTTTATCAGTTATCAGATAAATTGACAGTTGATGATTATCAAGATAGTGAGACTAGAGCATCAGCAATCAGATTGAGATCAACATTCACAAACTAATTCTGAATATATGGTTTAAAAATTGGATGCCCATACTTCTGGCTAAAGTAGGAACTTCACTATTTAGATCATCCAAGTGCCCATGGCTTCAGTTTATGATAGAAGTAAGAACATTTTTTGAAGTCAATTTTATTATCTAGACTCACTGAAACAAATGGTTTCAGTGATGATCTCACTTCCTCTTAAAAATGTTTGAGAGTAAATAGAAACTACTACTGCCACTACAACCTGATAGAAAAAGCCGTATAAAATGAGGCAAAATTTGAACTTTTCATTTCAAGAGGAAAAGTTCAAAATTATTCATAATTCTATTTCTAACAATTCAATTTAGCATAAGTCAGAAGTTAAATGGTTCCACATATTGCTATGTATCACTAACAATTCAATTAAATATCAATCATTTGTTTAAACAGTCAAATGATAAAACAGTTCTATTTCGAACAATTCAATTTAGCAAAAACCACTCGTTTGCACTCAGGTATACCTGGGAGTGATGACAATGAAGGGGTACTCCACATTCTCCATAGCTCCAGCACTGGAACCTCACAATTAGAGTGTTTTGTGTCACATTCAGGAGGGGGGTACTCTTCTAGAGGGATGCAGTCAGTGTATTCTACAACCCAAGCTGACTGGGCTGGACAAGAAAGTGATGTTTAGATTATGTTAGACTAACTTTTTAATAAACCTCCAAAATTTCACAAATGGTTTCAGAACATGCAATTTAAAAGAGTTTTTTTTTTTTTTTTTTTTTTTTTTTTAGATAGAATTAAATGAGAATAAAACCACTGAAAAAATCTTTTTGGACTTCTCATCCACAAAATTTGGAAAAAAAACAAACAACAAAAAAAAAAAAAAAAACTGTTGTAACAACATTAAGGTTAGTTTCATTCACAAACAAAAAGACAAAAAAATACTTCAAACAATCATGCAAAAAAAAAAAAAAAAGATAAGATAATATATATATTGAATGGTAAGATAAGATTAAGTTTCAATCATTTGTTCATTTACCCCCACTCCCACTTTAAGTTCCAAAAATGATATATCTGCAATAAGTTGACATCTTGTTAATGGTTGAAAGGAGAAAAAGATTAAAAGAAAAAATGATGGATGAGTGAATAATAGGTAATCAAGATAATTTTTTTAAATAAATCAAGCAAATGATTAAAATTTACTCTTATCTAAAAGATGAAAGTATTACATCACTATATAATAATTTTTTTGTGTGTATTACCAGAAGACATTTCATCAGCATGTTTTCTAAACAAACATCAAATTACTTTCTTCCATTACTCTGAATTCTTGTAGGATTTCTTTTAAACAGATATTTAACAGAGATATCAAAAACATTACTGATGTAAAAAAAAAAAAAAAAAAAAAATAAATAAATAAAATAATTTTTTTTTTTTTTTTTTTTTTTTTTTTTAAAACAAAGTTAACAGAATCAGTATTTTATGAATAAATGGCAAATATTTTATAAAAATCATTCAAAATAACTGATGGAAAAAATATTTATACTAATTTTTTCTTTAATAAAATAAATTTAGAATTTTACAAATAAATGCCAATGATTTTTAAATTTCAAGACTATTTGGCACTAAAGAAGTTACATTTGATCCCCCTACTTTTTTTTTTTTTACATGATATAAAAGATATTTCTAAACCAATCACCTGTCTATAAATTCTAAAAAATTTTCCCCTATTATTTTTTAATTATATAAGTTTTATATTGATTGGATTACATACTTATATATAAATGATGGTGTGGTTGAGGTTTTCCTAATCTAGCCCTACCTAAAAGAGGTATAAAAGACAGTAATTGCAGCAATTGGTCTCAGATTTTTAGGTTAGAGAAACAAGGAGACATAAGCAATAACAAGTAGCAAAGGAATCATTGTTAGTCAGCAACTGTTAACTGGGAAATGGTCATTGGTAAGAGGGAGTTAGAAGGGAATAATTGAAAAAAGAAAAACTGAATCTGTCAGTTTTCAAAAACATTGTTGATAAAATTTTGGTCAAATTTAAATGGAAAAGTAAGTAAGAGTTAGGGAGGAAAAAAAAAAAAAAAAAAAAAAAAAAAAAAGCAACAACATTTACCTATCTGTTTCCTGTTTCTGTCGGTTTCTGTCAGTCTGTCGGACAGTGCTGTTGAAACAAAATGAAGCAAGGGTTACATCTAAAAAAGTTAAAAATGGGGGGACCAAAATAAATAAAAAGTCAATTTCCTATTATACATGGATTTATCTATTTTTACATTAAGTATCATCAGTCATTACCATTAATTTCAACTAGTATTTTTTTTTTTTTTTTTTAATTTACTCGGGTCAATGAGAGATAGGATATATTTGTAGAAATAAAAGATTCCGAGTGAAATGCACAGGAAAGTTTAGTTATCTTTATCAACTAAACTGCAAGAGTCACTGGTATTACAGAATCCTAAATCACCTCTATAACAAATCCCAAATTTGTCAAGTCTTTTTAATACACATTTATGTTAATATCATATATCTACTTTTATAAATTTTATGAGTTTTGAAAAACCATTCATCAGTCCAGAATGTTAGCCACTACACCACAGGCATTTCCCTCTGTTGTTTCAACATAACCCTTAAAATCTGAGATCATTTGAACAAGAATTAGTCAAATTTTTAGATTATGAAATGATACCAAATTTTTTAAAACGTCTCTGTACTCTTTACAGAGGACATGGTCTCCGGGGCCACATCTATTTCCTTGCCCTTCAGGTTATAATAGTTACACAGATGTGTATTTCTGATTCTCTGGAGGAGACCTGGAAAGAGTACAAATGTGATTTACAAGACACATTCAGGTTAATAGGCCACGCAATTGCCATGACTAGTTAATTTGGTGTCACTTGTGTGATGTGGACCAGTGGCTCAGTGGTAGAGTTTCGGCTCTGCATTCTATGGTCACTGGTTCGATCTCCAGTGGAAGAGATCACAGTATGCACTGCTGATGAGATTTAATAGGGTTGAAACAGCTGTCCAGTGGTTCCGTATGTCGTGTGCAAGTGTTTGCCAGATTTTCTGGCTGTGGTAATTCAATTTACAATAGTATTTTGAATTGTTTGGTTAGGTTTCTTTATCATACCCCGCTTCATGGGTTATTTAATGCCAAAGCCATCTTTATAGAACAGCAGGGATACTATTTAACCCATAACTGAGGAATAAGAAGGACTCATTTTTCCCCTCAAGAAAATTAGTCTGAAAGTGAATGTAATAGCGCTACTGGAGTTTGAACTCACTTTGAGGCTGCAGTCCAGCATGTTAGCCACTATGCCATGGAAACTCTTGAGTTGTGTCTACACGTGCTGTTAAAATTTGTAATCATTTGAACAAGAATTAATCAAGTTATCTAAAAATATTTCAATTTTTCTGAAACACCCTGTATTTCTATCAGTTAAATCTTAAATATTTAAGCTAAACTTTTGGTGCTTTTTGGAAAATGTGCATGCATGTGTATATATATATATATATATATATATATATATATATATATATATATATATATATATATATATATACATATATATATATATATACATATATATTTGTGATATAATGAAAGTGTCTGTGGATGACAATATATATGCTCCCTCCAGCGAGTTGAGCACTCGAGTAGGAAATTGCCAGCTGCCACATACGTATAAATACAAAGCTCTTATGAACTGAGCACACTGGTAGCCGATAACGTATATGTAAAAATATATACACAAAAAATTCCTTTGCTTACACTGAAATGATGATAGCTTTGGGATAAGATATCTGACGTAAAGACAACTGAGTTTTGATGCCAGCTTGAAGCATCTCGCATATCTAGCCACACTGAAGAGTTGCGATACAGCGAAACTGTATGTGTTAATTCTATTTGATGTCAGATTCTCAAAAGTATTTCAACTAATATACTCATATTAGTTAATTTAAACATGACATTTCAACTGATACAACCTGTGCCCTTCTTCAGAGTTTCATAAAGAATGCATAAGACTGAATAAAAATGGTCTAATAAAAAAATAATTAAAAAACAGAATGAGGATATTAGTACAAATGTAATTATTATTTTACTTTTAAGTTTTAATCAAAATTTATATAAATTGTGCAATTGAAAACAAGACTTTTGGTTTAAAAAGTAATGTTAAAACAGTAAGTTTTGGGAATTAAAAGGAAAAAAAAAAAAAAAAAATGAAAATATGCTTATATGGAATTTTACCATTTGTTAAAGGCTTTTGGTACCATTTTGAACATTATGGAAAACAAACATCACTCCAATTAGATTTCTGCAAGTTTATGATGTCACATAAAAGTCTTACAAATTTGTTTTGCTCAAAAACTTTAGACTAGAAAAACCTAAAAGATTGAGAAAAAATTTTTTTCATTAGAAACTTCAATTTTCACTGCACAAGTTATTTGATATACATTTTTTAGGATTCTGAAGGTACATTTTAGCTAAAAATTATTTTTAATTACAGGTATACTTTTCTTAACCTTTAGAATATATTCTATCTCTAGAGACATTACACAGCTGGAATTGGTTGGTTAGTTTTACAAAATGTCAACCCTTGTTGGATTATTTGATGCCGAATTCAATTTTTTTTTCTTTTAGCAAGCAATTCTAAGCTCCAAAAACTATTCCTCTTTAATAATAATCTTTTATAAACATCTATAGCTTCAAATAACCATTTTAATGCATAATTTATTCCTAATTATCTGGTTTCAAATATTCTTAATACTGCTAATTATATCTACAATTAAATATTCCAATTGAAATGCAATATGTCTTAAGGGCCAATGTATTAATAAAATTCAATTATTTTCAATACTTCATATTGAAGTTACAAATATCAATGTTTTAAGAGCAAATAGAGTTAAAAATCATTATTTCAGATCTATGGGAGCCCAAACAAGTACCATCACTCTAAGTCAAAGTGGACTTGAGAGTAATTACAACTAAGAGGTTACCCACAAACTCACCAGATTATCAGAATTGGAGCTTTACCACCAGATGCAGTTTAGTGTCAAAGCCTGAATACTATGCAATTTGCAGGTTATATATATATATATATATATATATATATATATATATATATATATGTGTGTGTGTGTGAAAAAGGTGTAGTTAGGCAGCATCTTTTCATTTAAACAGATTTGATTAAATAAAACCAAATCCTTGTTTTGGATTTTTTTTTTCCTTTCAAGATTTTATTTAATCAAACCTGTATATATATATATATATATATATATATATATATATATATATATATATATATATATATATATATATATATATATATATATATATATACACACACACACAACTACACTAAACAAGGCTATTATTAATCAGAAATACACTTTACTTAAACTGACTAAATCACCAATATTGTCAACTTGATATCATGATCACGTATTAAAAAGTTTATTAAAACTAATAGATTTTTTGTTTTAATAGATTTAGAATATTTACCAGTTAATACATTGTTTAATATAGTTATCTTTAAAATTATTTTTTTAAAAATACCATTAATTATGTGATTATCTAGTTCAGTTGATTGAATGATTTTTTTTATGGCAGTTCAACCCATCTAGGGTACCTTCATGCCTAAATGTTGAGAATAGTGTTCATTGTACATTTATATGTATATCTTTTTTTGTCTAGTTGTTTAAGAGTTTTTTTTTTTTGCACACAGTTAAATGATATCAAGTATTTCTATCTAATACAAATAATATACACACAATTGTATGGTTTTAAGTATTCCTACCAAATACAAATAATTTATACATAATTATATAGTTTCAAGCAATTATTTCAATCTAATAATAATAATTTGTTTGTATACAGACAGCTTCAAGTGACTAATAATAATAATAATAATAATTAGTAAACCCTTACAGTTTCAAGTAACTATTCTTAAATACAAGTAATTTAAAGTTATTAAGTATTCCTATCCAATACTAATACTAAACAGATGTATTTAATCCATAAATGAAACCTGAACAGGTACTACCACTCAAGGTCAGAGTGGACCTGGGAGTAATAGCAATGAAAAGGTAGCCAACACTCTAGAACTGAAGGCAAACAATCAAATACAGTTTAGTATACCAAGACAACTTTTTTTGTTGGGGGCAGGGGATACAGTCAGTGTATTCTAATCACCACCAACAGGACTTATCTAATGCTTTAACCTTTTCCATCTTATTCACATTTACCGACCCCTCCGCTCGGGCATGATATGACACAAGGTCAATTTTTTTAAGCGGAGTTTAACAGGTTTGAATTCAGAGTTTTCCTTCACCTAGACTAGTTGCCTTACCAAGGCTGAAGAACCTAGTCTGCCCTACTATTTTACCCATAGCTGGAAGGAGAATAATTGGATTTACATCTTTTCCAAGGGTATTAGTGCTATGTGAAATGCAATCAGTCTCGTCCAGGATTTGAACTCGTGTTGCCGTGTCCATGTCCTACAATGATAACCATTACACCACGGGCACCTCCTTTTCTATCTTATTGATGTTTTTATTTTATTAATGGATTATTTTATACTAGTCAACTTTATAGTTTTGATTGGTTGTGATTTACAGCATATCAATAATAGTAGGTTATTTAATGCCAAATACTGTTTATACATATATTTCAAATATATGATTTGTAAACAAATAGTTTATAGGCAACAATTTTTAAACAAGCCAAAGCTCATTTGTTTGCACACAGTTAAATGATTTTGAGTATTGCTTTTTAGCACTAGTAATAGTATTCAACAATATCTATTCCTTTGTACACAGTTAGGTAGATCTAAGTATTGTTATTTGATACTAATAATCATATTTAACTTGTTTCCACACATTTCAATGATTTCAAGTATAGTAAAGGATTAAATAGTTCTATCTGACCCATAGGTGGGACCCCAACAGGTACATTCCAGGTCAGAGTGGACCTGGGAACAATGGCGATGAAGGGTAACACCAAATTCTTTGAAGATCCAGGACTAGAGCCTTACCACCAGATACAGTTTAGTGTCATATCCAGGACACTTGGGAGGGGGTATCCCACTGCAAAGGTCCAGTCAGCATATTCTACAGCCCCAGCCGACTAGGTTGTTTTAAATTCTTATTATATTAAAATCATTCTAAATTGATTTAATAATTAAGAACAAAGCATTCATAACAACAGCCATAATATAATTTAACAGTTCTATGAATTGATACAATTTAGATTTTATTCATCTCACACACAGACAAACTACTTGTCCTTGACAACAAAACAATCACAGAAAAGCATGAGCTTAACAGATTGAAGGACCACTTTGTCACACTATTTAATGAACTGTCAACAGTGGAACAATATGTAGTTGACAACATTGAACAAAGGCCAACCCAAAACCAGATGTGTAATTTACACATCCGGATGAAATAAGTAAAGTTATCTCTCTGCTCCATGACAGAAAGTCTCCTGGTATAGACATATTGCAACATCCAGAAGTTATTAAGAGAGAAGGTAAGAGGCTTGTTGAGACACTCTACACCATCATAAAAGATGCTTGGGAAAACTTGGAAGTCCCTGCAAACAGGAAGTAGGCCCAATTCATCAACATCTTCAAGAAGGAAGATAGATGAGACTATGGTAACTACTGCAGGATCTTGCTTCACTCCATAGCAGGGAAAGTGTTTGCTCACATACTATTCAATAGACTGTTAAGCCTAGTAGAGGATTTCCTCAATATCATAAAATATGGATTCAACACAAAGCAAGGAACCATGGACATGATCATTTCCTTGCAACACATACAGGAGAAATGCATTGAACAGAATATGCCCCTCTACACATTTGAATTCACAAAAGCTTTTGACTGAAAGAGGAAATGCTATAGAATTATACAGAAACTAGAGTGCCCTGACCACTTTGTCAAGCTCATATCTGCCTTGCATACAGGGATGAAGGCATCAGTCAGTTTAAAAGGAGAACCCTTAGAACTATTTGAGGTTAGGAACAGAGTGAAATAGGACTGTATTCTTGGCCTTACTCTGTTCTTGATTTTTCTTTCTACGGTCTTGTAAGATACATACATTGATTCCACACAAGAAGCATTGATACAGAGTAGACCAAGAGCAAACCAGTTCAATGCTAGTCAACTTAAGTCTGCAAGAAAGACCAGAAATGTTCTAGTATGCAAGCTCATGTTTGCTGATAACCAATGCCTTTGTGGTATGCAACCACTAAGATGTACAGGAAATAATCACCTGTTTCTCTGCAAAGGCATTTGTCTTAAAATTAACTTCAAGAAAACCTCAGTTATGTACCAATCCCATCCAGGATCTCATGACATTTGCCAAAACATACAGATAGAGGCCCAGGTACTAATTCAAGTAAACAAAATTTGAATATCTAGGCTCCACAGTTGCCAACAGACTAGATGCAGAACTAGATACACAAATTTAAAATGCTTCCAAGCCCTTTGCTGGGCTGAGGAAGCAAGCCTGGTGCAACAAAGACTTCTTCATAAAAACAAAATGTGCAGTGTACCAACCCTCCTGTATGGTGCAGAAACTTGAATGGTATACAAAGTGGATACCCAAAGACTTCCCATCTGTCGTCACTTGCACAAAATACTAAATGTCAAGTGGTGATAGCATATTCCAAATAAATTCATCCCAGAGAAACCTTAACACCCTGGCATCTATAATATACTTGCCCAACACAACCTCAGATGAGTTGATCACTTGAACTAACTTGAGAACAGCAAACTGCCAAAACTAATCCTGTATTCTCAACTTAGACCAGGGTCAGATAAAAAAGGCAGTCCATAAGGACATCAAAAGAAACCTAGGGGGTCATGAACATCCCTTTAGATAATCGGCACTAACTTTTAAAAAGAAAAAAATTTTAAACTGGAGGGAAAAAAAGAAAAAAATCAGCAGGATGTCATCAGATATTATAGACAACTAGTAGTATTTTTTACATCAGTTTATTTCATTCAATTTATCGATTTAATTCATACAATCCAATTTCATAATCACACATTTACTTTTATTGTACAAACGTCTATAAATAATTTAATAGAAAAATACTCAGAATTATATCAATTAAAAAATGTTATAACAGTTTCTAAAAATTGATCTAATTTAAATGTTTATTCTTCAATATTTTTTATATTTTCCACCCTCACTTTACCTTATTTAGTGAAGGACTCATATTTACCTAGCCACTTTGATTTAGGCAACATATGACACAAGATCATTTTTAAGCAGAGTACAAATTTTTCTTTCAACACAGAAAAAGAAAAAAAAAATCCAGTTTTCTACAATGACAGTGTTATGTCACAGGAGTCTAATTGTGATCTATAAGTGTTTCAGTCAGTCATATAACACTTCAGATTATTCAAAAGAAATTCTAAGTAACACAGGGTGTCTCAAAAAAAATTTGATATCATTTGATATGTACTTGGTGTTTCAGAAAAATTGATATCCTTTTGTAATCTAATAACTTGACAAATTCTTATTAAAATTATCTCAAATTTTAACAGCAGGTGTAGAAACAACTTAAAATTCTATGTTTAAATGCTTTTTTTCAGATACCGAAATGCAATTCACTAGAAAAAAAAAAAAAAAAATGTTTATTAAATACAGAATTTGGTTTGTTTCTTTGTACACAGACTGTTAAAATTTTTTAGATCAATTCAATGAGAATTGGTCAAATTATTAGATTAAAAAATTATATAAATTTTTCTCAAACAACTCGTATATGTGCACACGTGCATGCATAAAAACACTTAGCTATTTTAAGAGTATTTTGGATACTTTTCTTCATTAAAAAGCAATGAAAAATTAGAAAAAATTTTATTAAATAAAAAACTAAAATTTTTGTGAGAAAAAAAATGTTTGTAGACACGATAATGGTTTCAGAAAATGGATTTTCAATAAACGTTCACAGCATTGTTGAAGCCCAATATATTGCTGCTACTGATAAGGAGTTTTAAAGAATTTTTAGAATTAAAATTATGCTATAATTTATAATAATTGTTACTATGAAAGAAATTTACTAATCATGGGGAGGGGTCCTCATGCTAAAAATCGATATTTGAAAAAAAAAAAAAAAAAAAAAAAATACAGGTTCTTTTTTAGAGAAATATCTTTTTAATTTAAGTGAGTGAATCCTTAAGAAACTTATCAATATAAGCATTTTTATTCTTTGTACGGATTATTAGTCCTAAATAATGATTTGTAATTATACCGATAAGAACTTAAATTAGTAATTTTTGATTTAATGTGAAGGTTTTTTGTTTTTTAGTAAAACCAATAATTTTTGCTTTTTCTTTTGAAGTTTGGAAAGTAAAATTCCGTCTGATTAGTTATAACTTGCAGCAACATTGTTTCCTCACTGATTATTGTTAGAGACCCTTCTCTCTATAAGAAACCTCTTTTCTCATGAATATTAAAACTTCTCCTGCATACCAAATTCATTAATCATAAATCAAACCGTTTGACCATCTATTGAAGATGGAGAAATTCTTCCCAATTATTAATATAAATTTGGTATCTCTACATCAAGTTGTTTGTCCATTTATAGAGGATAGACAAAAACTTTTCCCAATTATTAATGAAAATTTTAATCACTGGTATTATTTGTACTTTCATTGATTCTGTGGTGTTCATTTTTATGGAATTCTAATCAAAAACATGCAAATCTATGAACAAAAAACAATTTTAAAAAATAAAATAACTAAATAGATAAAAAACAAAAGAACGAAAAAAAAAAAAAAAAGGGCAGGCTGTATCTTATCTAGTTAAGTAGAATCTATAAAATTAAAAAAGTATTTGCATAATCTCAGAATATTCTGGGCAGACTGACATCCTGAATCCTCCCTGGGATGAAAAATATTGTTACAATTTCTAAAAAGAAATTGTAATTAATATCTTATAACCTTGGATGAAAATTCACTTGGGTATTTTTAAATATTTTGAGTAATTTTATTTAAAAAAAATGGGAAAAAATTTTTTAAATTAAATTAAAAATCTCAAATTTTTTTTTTTGGTATCATAACAAATATAGAGCAATAGTTGTGCCATTATCAGATATGTTACTGATAACTAAATAAACCCAACAGAATTTCTCATTACTTTGTTGAGAGGTCAGGTTATGTAACTAATCTATGGGAATAAATGAATTCCTGTGCATGTTTCTGTAACCACACTAACATAAAATTATCAATATATATTGATCTTATGTACTAACAAATAGGGTTTAGTAGTACTGTCATGGGTTTGGGCAGGTTTTATCGCATATCAACCTTTGTAGGTAATTTAATACCAAATCCTTATATATATAACTTGTAAAAACATTTTATAGATGACACTCAACTAAGTCTAAGCTCATTCTTTTGCACATAGAAATACTTAAAAGCATTTAACTAACAAATAATTCTATTTACTACTAATTATTTATTTAAAAACACAGTTAAATGGTCAAACAGATCTATTTCTAAAAGCCAAAGCTCTAGCACATGGCAGATGACCTTGCTGGTCATATTCACAAGACCCAAAGATTTCGTGCACTTTTAAAGATTCGTGATCCTTTCTCCCATAGGAAATGTCAAATGATTAATAAAGATTACAAAGCGGTATATCAACCCAAACAAAGGAATGACCATGAGTCACAAGAGCTACATGCTATTTGTTGTAACCTAACAAAAGGTTGCTGGATTAGAAATAACCAAAATAGAGGTTGGAAATGAAATGGAAATCTTTATAACATTAACAATATACAATACTTGCTAGTGGCATGAAGAAGGTACCCACTGCTCGTAGTGACTACTTAGTATATTTTCACCCTCTCACAACAGTGTTCAAATTATTTATGAGGAATGGGACATACCCATTAATGTTCATAGGGTATATAACATTATTCTACATATTTACCACTTGCTTTTCTCAAAAAAAAAAGTCATTCCTTTCTTAGTCAAGAACTTTTCAACATACCTCATAATTGATTTTTAAGATCCTATAATTAAAATATGCTATGCTGAAGGCATTCTTTTAATTATGATAGTTATATTTTCTTTAATTTAAAAGAATTATTGCAGGTTAGTTAATGCCAAATCCTGTTTATATATATTAAATATATACGATTCGTAAACCAATAGTTTGTAGGTAGCAATTTTTAAACAAGCCAGAACTCGTTTGCACACAGTTAAATGGTTTCTTTTGTATAGTAGCTCGTACCATGTGACTTCCGGTATCGCGGAGGTATAAAAAGACATGTTTCTTAAGCATGTTGGTATCAAAAGATCTTGGTCAGTAGTAAGACTAACTTCGGATGTAACGCCCACAGCACGAGACTTATATTTGTTGGACTGTACCATTTCAGTTAATAAATAATTATTTCACTGTGTATCTCTTCTTTATCATGATACAACAGTTTTAAGTATAGAAAATTATTTAATAAATTCTATTTGACCCGTAGATGGCACCCTAATGAGTACTACCACTTTGGGTCAGAGTGGACCTTGCAGTAATGGTAAAGAAGAGGTACTCCACATTCCCCAAAGCTCCAGAATTGGAGCCACCCCATCAGATGGTTTAATGTCATATCCAGGACTCTTGTTGGGGGTGGGGGAGATCTTACTGCTCTGTGGAGATGCAGTCGGCATATTAGACAGTTCTAGCCATTTGGGTTGAAGGATGATGGAAAAGGGTTACTAGATAAAAGGTGGAAGTCAAGAGTTTTGGAACCCCTAAACAAAAGTCAAACATTCAAAGGTTAATGCTATCAAAAATTTTCAGAACTAAAGTAAAACGATTCATGAAAAACAATTTGCAATCATCTATTTTGACGTTTTCAACTGAAAAGCAAAGAGAAAAAGATGTTTGTAAAATAAATGACAGGCAGGAAATGAGTATCATTCTGAAAAAAAATTTTATCAGCAGAGCAAAAAGAAATGCAAGTCATTTGTATTAGCAAAGAGTTTTCTGTAAGTCAAAATAAATTGATTTATACAAATTAAAGAGAAAAAAAATTTCCTTTGATTTAATTGGTTAAAATCTAGTGCCTTGTTACTGTAGCCTCTTTCCGATATTCCCAGAGTGTAGGACATTTTTTTTTCTAGCAATCAGCAATTTACAGACTGAATAGTTTGAGATTTATAACAATTTTTTAAAGTACCTAGGAGGCAAAACTACTGTTTTTGTTGATAATTGCCAAGTAGTTCTGCTAGTTAAGCAACAGGAAGCTTGATTTCTTTATTAAAATTTCTTTGGTTTGATAGCCATTATAGATAATTGTTGATCCAGAAGAAAAAAAATCCTTGAGAGAGAAAAAATGATATCAACCACCATAAACATACTAAGAGTGTGTGTATATGTATATATATATATATATATATATATATATATATATAAATATATATATACACACACACACACACAATAGAGGTTGCTAACTCCCCTTCACTCCCACAAACAAAAATGACAAATAATGCCTTCTATCAAAGTATTGTATTAAAACTAATTTTCAGATATTTGTATAAGTGACAAAATAAATATAAGTTCCAGTAAACATAATTAGTAAAAGGTTAAATAAATTTTGAGGCTTCAAAATGTGTAACTTTTAATGCTGTGTAATCTACATGACATCACTAGTAACAGTTCTCAGTTACTAATAGAGATTGACATTCTAGCCCTAAAGACAAATTTATATAAAATTTAATTTGATTAGTAAAATCCTAGAGTCATTAGTAAGTAGGGGTGGTTTAAAAAAAAAAAAAAAAAAAAAAAAAAAAGAAAAGCAAGTCAGAAATTATATATTTATGATTATCGTTTACTTCACTGAAAAATTTCATATGCCACAAAATATCAAATTAAATCTTCAAAATCTGCAGTCTATAATAAAAACGAGTTGTCTTCCCCTTAACCAAGGTTAACTAAATTTAATGAAATACATTGAAGAAAAAAAAAAAAGGAAATTAATTCCAATTGTGTGACCAATTTTGTTCAAAAACTTATTTTTTAAAAAGTGTAACAAAAAATATAAAATGTTCATTCTCAAACTGGTTCTTGGAAATAATAGCTAGAAAATAGCCAAAAAAAATATAATTTTCAAAAAGCGTAACTTTTAAATAAACAAGCCTAAAAATTCAAAAATTTTTTTTTTTTTTATTCAATCTCTTCTGTGTGTGTGTGTATATATATATATATATATATATATACACCATTAAATAAGTTTCCAGACTTTTTCGTATGGGCACTTTTATTGATAGTACACACATGAAACTCGAGTTCCCTTCGAAGTAATCTCCTCCAGCTGCAATGTACTTGTTGTACCATTCCAACAAATTCTGGAAGACCCCATCAAAGTCCTCTTGTGTGAGCGTGTCAATGACCTTCGTCACAGCCTCTTTCATCTCAATTGTCTAGATAACGACAGCCGCTGAGCTTAGGGAATAACCAAAAGTCACAGGGAGCAACATCTGGACTATAGGGATGCCCATCTTGCTCAAATAGTCTGTGACAAGGATGGAGTTGTGGACTGGTGCATTGTCCTTGTGGACTGGTGCATTGTCCTCATGGAAATGCCACTGACCCGATTTTAAGAGTGCTGGCCTCTTCCGACGAAATCTCTTCCTGAACTCCCTTAAAACCTCAACATAGTAACCCTAACCCTTTGGCCAATCAACTCTGGTGTATTGACTTCCTTACTCCTCCCACACATCATCCCTCACAGACTCCCTGCCTTCCTTGAATCTCATGCCACTCAAAAACTGATGCTCAATTCATGCAAGATGCTCCAAAAGCAGTCTGAAGCATTCCATATGTTTCTGTGGCATTTTTTTCCAAGTTTAAAACAGAATTTTATTGCATATCGTTCTTCTAAAGTGTCCTCACGTCCATATTACATTTTTGAAATTCACCAGCTGTGACAATCACGCTTTAGTAGGGTGTATTCCAATTGCTGCTGTAGCTGTTCATTTGAAACTAAAATCATAAAAATTGGTCAGTCATCTCATAAGATGCATAGCAATAACATACTGAATTTTCAAGAGTCTACGACAATTTTAAATGCCTGTACAAAAAAGTGTGGAAACTTATTGAATGTACCACATATATATATATATATATATATCTCAAAAGTAATTCATTTTAATATTTATCGTTAAAATATATTAAAAAATTTGCACTGTTGAATCTTTTTATGGGGAGGGGATTGGAAGGTCATACTTTTTAAAAATTTTTCAGTAATGTGAATGAAATTTTACTAACATGAATAGAAACTTAGGGGGACCACAAGGGAAGTTACTACTTCCTTGGGGGTTTCTATAAACTGAAATTCCACTAAGTCATAGCAAATATTATTTATAATTAAGCTATTATTCCATTTTTTTTTAACTTTATAAGTACGAGCAAGTATCTAAATTTTAATGCATTATTAGATTACAAAGATTAATGAAAGTAAATAAGAACTCATAAAAGGATAACACTTATTTCTATTTTAACTGATATCTAGTCAAAATCATAAAAAATTGCTTTTAATACATTAAAAGATAAAATATTAGAAATCAATAACACCAAATGATAATTTATTAAACCCGATTTTGTTAAACCAGTATGCAAATTATCCACTCCATATACTATGTAAACTTTTATTTCTTAGTGATATATAATACACTTTGCAGGATTTTAAACATATCAGTAATATGGGTTGTTTTGAGACAAATCTACCAGCTCAATTTCTTTAAATAAAAATAAACCACATTAACAGTTACCCATGTGTGTGTGTGTGTGTATATATTATGCATATCTTGAATATGTGATGGCTACAATTCAAATTAAAAACTTTAAGACATGCATTCCTAAAAAGACAAAAATATTATTGCAGTGCAGAACACAAAAAGCAACTGAATTTTTTTTTTGGTCTAAGAAACTACAAAATTGCACGTCATTTATTTGATTTGAACACAAAAAACATTTACAAATTGTTGCATTCAGTAAACAAAAAAAACAAAACAAAAAAAACTAAAGATTGAGATATAAAAATGACTTTTTTCAAGAGATAAAAATAAAATAAATATCAGAACTTGATGCATAGAAAGAATTGAGAAACTTTACTCTTCCTACCTTTTGGCCAATGGAATTTTCGTTTTCCAATTATTAAAGCTTCCTGATAAATAAACTTCTTTGGCAAGGCCTTCCCATCGGAAAACTGTAGGTAATTTTTTCTCTGCTTGTACAGGACTATGGGTGACAGTGTTTGAACGAGGTCTTTGATAGTGATCTAAAGGAAGTTCTCTACTACCTCGCTGAAAAATAAGGAAAAAAGTAATTTAACTTTTAATATCTTGAAAAAACTCTAAACTCTTCATCAGAAATTAATTATCTGCACATTCATGTATGTTATTTTAATGAGAGGGATTCAAAATTATCAAAAATAAGATAACTAAAAAAATACAATGATATACAACAAGAAGGATGGAGAAGCCATCACCCAAATCAGTTTGGAGTTTTCTCATAGCATAGCGGTTAACATGCAACATCATAATAAATTTAAACTCCAGTAACACCATTAACTTCACTTTTAGACTAATACTCTTAGGAAAGGTACAAACCCTCATATTAAAGTACCATTAAATGTTCTTCTACAAGGATGGATTTGGTAGTGAATAATCCACAATAGTTGATATGCCATTAAGCAAAGAAACTAAATCAGTCATAAAAATAAGAATGAAGATACTCATCTGAATACTGTGCCAGAAGCATGTCCTGACAAATATTGGAGTAAGCAACACTTTCATGATCTTATATGAAAATAATTAATTTTCATTAATTTAACATAAGTGTTTCATTAGTGTTAATATCTATCACTCAAATATTAACTTTCATGCAGAATTTAACAGAAAAAAAAAAAAACTATTAAATTATGATAATTTCTATTTGACTTATTGAATTAAGTTAAGGTCATCATTCAAAAACTAATTGATAAGTAAGCAATTCCAAATTCAACTATCGCATTGAGTACGCCAATTCCAAATTCAACTATCGCATTGAGTACGCCAATTCCAAATTCAACTATCGCATTGAGTACGCCAATTCCACAGAAATAAAATATTTGCTGCATGAAATGAAATATAAAAAAAAAATAAATAAAAAAAATAAAAAATGCTATGCCATTTGGTTAATATGGAGTAAATTTGGGTAAAGTCTACAGTCTGCAAAGCATTTAGTAGCTACCGATTTGCGGTAGCCACTAAATGCTTTGCATACTGTAGACTTTACCCAAATTTACTCCATATTTTGTTGGCAAAAGAGTTAGTGAAAATTAAGTTTTACATATCAGTGGTTATGTATTTTTAAAAATGAATGCTTACAAATTTCAAGGATTCATTGCAATAGATTTAGGGTGCAGCAGAAATACCTCTCATATTTTAAACCTTCACCTGGGTGGTACAAGTGAATATAGGCAAGTAATAATGGTATATAGCTAATATTTTACCATTTTTTCCCCCCAAATATAATCAGGGTTTAGACTGGTGCTCACTGTGCATTTATTGTTGAAACATTAAGACTGGTGAGTCTGTAATTGCTACAGAGAGCGTTTTGTGCTCATCTTATGTTATGTCAGAATGATGCTGTTCTGGATAGAAACTCTAAAATGTTAAGGGCTGAAAATTTCAGAACCACAAGTTCAATTAAAAATGAAAACTAGAAAACTGAAAGAATTAAAGGATGCAATTTACAATTAATAAAATGGAGGAAATATTTCCTTCAACACTTGATATAAACTTTTAAAGTCCAGATGATGGTATATTAACACAAAAACATTAGAGCATCAACTTGCCTGCTTAATAAATTCATCACTTTGGACTACTCTGTCAATTTTTCTACATCCTGTCAGATTCTTTTCCATTATTTACTTCCACATTTATATAAGTTAATCTAGGATTTAGACGTATGCTTGACTTAATCTCCCAAAATCAATTTATGGAATTAATTTTAGAATTATTTAACTTTACACAAACCTTTCAACTATTTTTAAAAACAATTTAATACATAGGAACAACAAAAAAATGCCTTCTTTATATTACACATATTTGTATAATAATTTTTGTAAATTTTATTATTATAGATTACTTGCAAAGAAATAAGGAGAATTATTCTGTAGTTAGCTAAACTCCAACTACAATTAAATTCAGTTTTATTCGTACAACTACTAATATACATACATGAGATTAGAGTTTTTTTTTAATGTAAAATTTTTACTATTAAGCTATGAAAAAAGAAAAGTAGAGTATGATGATATTTACGAACATTTCCCTTCGATTTTTTAATCGATTTTTGATCATTTCTTTTAAAAATTTGAACAGTTTTAAGGAGATTGTAAAACTGATCACTAAAAAGATCGAATATTCCGTGAATCAGGTCACTTGCAGACTTCTTGGGACCATTTCTTTTTAAAAGATTTAGATTGTGATATTAATACTATTTTGCGTATTTCTTTTTACAGCGTACAATGGAGTCAGCACTGAAAAAAAAAATGTATAAAAGGGACCTTAATTTTGACTTTGATGCAAAAAGAGTAACAAACAACACGGACGAGGGGTGACAACTATAATAACTGACCTATTTTCGTTACATTAGCCTGATTTTTATTTTTAGCAAGCAAATTCCAAGGACCGTTAGATGTACACACTCCCTCCACCTCAAATGGGCCCAGAAAAATATAAGAGTCAATTATTTATGAGTATGAATTTGCTTCTGCAGACGGACGTTTTTCTTCCTCCAAGTTCAAATTAGACCTCATTCGTGAATACTCACTTTTTAAGCACAAAGTGATCCTATAATTTCAGTCTTAAAAATACACATCAACAAAATTATGACAACAATTAATTCAAATCTCCAAAATCATTATAATGGTATTCAATGGTATAAGCTTTCTGTTTTTACTTTAAAATATAAAAATAAATAATAAAAAGGAAAGAAAGAGGGGTAAGAAAAAAGTTGTGCAGTGCTTTCAGCAGGTGAAGCTCTTCAACTTCTTTCTGACAATCGAAGTCGACTAAAAAGAACAGTGTAGGAAGTCTTGCCGAAATTCTTAGCCTAATTTCATTTTCCTTCACAAAAAGGATGCACGACAAATGTGAAGGAAATAACTAAATATTTACTTGAACTGGAAAACACTTATAATTCTGCTTTGATATTTTAGGATTATATTTCATGTCTTTTCAAGATTCTGATTCTCATACTTAGGGCTTTTCATTTTAAAGCTGTCAGAAAGGCCAACTTTACTGGGATAAACAAGCAATTCATTGTTTCAATTTGTTTTATTAGGAGACAAGCGACCAACAACAACAAAAAAGAAAGAAATGAAAACACTATCTGTATGCTTAAATTTTATTTTTTAATTATTTCAAGCAAATATAGTTTTTAAACACCATAATCTTAAAACTAACATTTTCATCTAACTATAACAAACAAAAACTGCACAGGGCACATCAAAATGAGAATTTTAGAGCTTAACACTTAAAATGCTTTTCTCTTTAGAGAATAAAACAATTTCCTGTCGAAGTTGAAACTGAATTATAATTTTGTAAGGTCTTCATTTTCAAAAACTCAACCAAATCCCCAACAGAAATATCTATAAAACACTTTTTAATTAGAATCTTTCACTCGCCCCTCTTAAATTTAAATAGTAGTAATTAAATAAACTACTATCTATATATATATATATATATATATATATATATATATATATATATATATATATCACTTTAATTTTACTTTTGACAAATGTTTACGAGTTTTAAAAGAATTACATACAATTTTATCTTAAATAGCAGATAATTACAAGTAATTAGTACTGATCCTAATCTGAAGAAGGAGAAAAATGTGACCAGGGATAAAAAGCGCGTTTCAGAGTGAATTCGGTACTATTTGGATTGTGCGGGCCCCTTTTGAAATGCGCTGAAATACACGAGGCCACAGACTCATTTCAAGCAGCCAGTAATTTTATAGTTGAAAAACCCGAATTAATAAATCAAACAATGTAAAGTAAATAAATAAAAATTATTTGTAAACAATACAGAACAAAACCATTTGTTCCGTATTATCTCAATAAATTAAATGGCAGTCTATAGTTACATCATTTGCTAACAAGTATTTAATTTATAAAAATTAAAAAGAACTTATTTTTTAAAAATATAACAGAATAATATAAGAATTTATTCATTTTTTTATTTATTTTTTTTTTTTGGGGGGGGTTATAATAGAACACCAAACATCACAGAAGGGACCACACTATCCGAAAAGTACAATGATTTTAGTTCACAGCGGACGAAAAAAAAACGGGGGGGGGTGTTTATTCAAAGTAGTTGCAAACAGCCTTCTGAAGTCTGCCTTTTACAACTGGAGTAAATGATTCAGAAAATTGACAATAAAAACCTTTAAATTAAAAATTAGGATTAACTAAAAAATAGATAAATAAAATTATGCACCAAACCAAATTGTTTGTAAACAAATGAAATATGGAGTAAATAAACCTTAAATATTCTTAGAACGATTAATGCGAAATAAAATTAAAAAAATACTATCCCAGTCTTATATTGGTTACATTTTTAGTCTATGAAAAAAACTTGACGCAAATAATAATGGGACAGGTAAATCTTAACACTATCCCCTGATCTAAGGGAGTAGAAACGAGCAACGTTTCTTTAATAACTCGTAAACAAAAATAAAAGCTGGGAAAAAATAAAATAAAAAAATAAGAGACCCAAAATAATTTACTAATTGAGTAAATTTAAATCTAAAACCAAAATGTACAATTAAATAAAGTTTTTTTAAGTAACCCTTAGAAGAAAAAACAACATTGTTGGGATTTTATTCTAAAACCCAAAACTTCAAATTTTTTTTTTTTTTTTTTTAATTTTGAATAAAAGCCGTTTTTGTGTTTATTTTGAATTTTAGATAAATAAATAACTCAAAACTGCAAAATTTTGTCCATTTATAGATTTAAAATTATTAAAATTAATGGCCTAAATTAGGGAGAATATTTGAAAACGTCCTCCCATATTTATATTGCTGTTTTTACAGCACGTTTCTTATCACCCACCACGACTTCTAAGAAAACAAAAACAAACTTTCGGTAGACCTTCAAAAATGTAGAGTTTAAAGAGTTTAAACTTTATTTGGACGATAATTAATTTTTTTAAGACAGTAGAAATAAGTTAAAAAAAAAAAAAAAAAAAAAAAAAAAAAGTTAATCTACCACACAAAAAAGCTGTTTACTAGTGGATTTTAATGAATAAAAATTAGATTAAAATTAATTTTTATAAATTCACCTTTATTTTAATCAATAATTTTCAATTTGTTTACATTTTTTTTTCATTTCGAATTTAAAATTTTACAAATATATTAAACTCCAAGAGAAAAGAAAAATATTTCCAGGATTGGTACGTTTTTGTTTTGTTTCATTGGTTTTTTTTTTTTAGTACACAAATTTATAATTGTTTTTTTAATTCTTTTTTTTTTTCTCTTTATCAGAAGCCAAGATATATTTTAGATGAATTAATAAAATCTACAAATATTTTAAACCCAGAAAGATATAATTAAAAGCAACCTCGGGGCATTTGATGACCTTGGATCGTGAGAAATGGAGTTTTTCTCTTAAAATTATCGAACTGATGTTACCAACCAAAATAAATTAAAGAAAAAAGGGGGGAGTGAAAAAAAGGCATTATAAAATGAATAATAAAAATGAAAATGCCAAGATTCTGGTATTTATACCCAAAATAACAAAGACAAAAACATGCAAGATAGATAATTTAACCCCCTTAAAATAAATAAACAGTGTTTTTATTTCCTTTTGGTGTTTTTTCTGGTCTCTTACCTTAAACACAGTTGGGTCGAAATCGCCTTCTTCCAGCGAGCTGTCTCCAAGACGATTTGCAGTTATAGTCGGTCCGGAGTCATCTCCTGAATTATGACGTTTACCAGACGTTGTGTTACCCATTTGTCCTTTTTTGACCCCCACAGTAGTACCTTAGGGAGCTTTAAATTGCAACCATCCACTTAAAATAAACCTACAGCGATTAAATTATCGACAAAAGGGAAATATGTTAGCTTATATTCAAGAAAAAAAGCTTCTTAATCGTAAAAGCCGAGCCATAAACAATGTGCAAATCAGTCGTTTTGGTTCCGTAAAAGCAGGAATGTTCGGTTAGAATATTAAATCTAATGTTCCCAGACCTTACTAATAAAATATGATGACGTAAAGCAACATCCAAGGAATCATGAGATGAACAAACCGATTTTTTTTTCTAACCCAACCAACTCGGCGCAGATAACATGACAGACTTATATCTGACCAGGTCACTATTTATATGCGAGTTACGTCCCTTAGTCTTGAAAGGGCCGTAATTTGCTTTTAATCAAAGAAAACAGTTTCTTTGGTGGAATTTTTCTTCTTCTGCTTCAAGTAAGCTGGCACGTGGCTAAATTGAGTGAAGAAGCATTGGAAGATGGTGTTATGCCGAAATTCCAGTAGAAATGGCTGCCTGTCTTGCAAAAGCATGATTTGAAATTATAGCTCTTACTTGGGCTAGAAAAATGACTACTGATACCAGTGAGAAATTTGCAACTACCTAACCTATTTAGCAGACTCAAAAGATTTTACATTTCATATATATATATATATATATATATATATATATATATATATATATATATATATATATATATATATAGTGGGTATCTATCTATCTATCTATCTATTTTTTTTATGACTATCTCTTTGAGTTCATATCTATCTATCTATCTATCTATCTATCTGTTCATACTACCAACAGTTTCACACACAAATTAATTCAGCCCAATTGGCTGGGGTTGTAGAATACACCAATTGCATCTCTGCAGAGGGATAAGTCTTCCCCAGTTTCCAGCGAGTGTCCTAGATATGACATAAAACCGTCTGATAACAAGGCTCCAGCTTTGGAAATTTGAGGAATGTGAAGTATCTCTTCATTGCCATTGCTCCCAGGTCCTCTCTTACCTAAAGTGGTAGCACCTGAGAGGGCCCTATCTATGGGTCAAATAGAACTGTTTGATGTATAAACTGTATGCCAAAAAATGACTTATGCCAAACTGACTTTTTAGAAATTAAAAGGATTTAAAGTAAAATTTGCAATATAAAAGAAATTTAAAGAACAAAATTTTATATGAAGCAAATCGCACTAAAGCCAAATTTATCATTTAAAAGGGTAATCTTTTTAGGGGGCTTTAGTGAGTAGTTTTAAATGGTAAGTTCCACTTTCTAGTTCAGATACTGATTCCAAAAGATAACATAGACAATAAAGTCTTAGAATGGAATTTTATACAAAAGACACAATAAAGAAAGGAATAGAAAAGATCAAGCATTGCAAATTTGAGTCTAATTTGCAGGAATTTATCTGAAAGAGTGTCTGGGAAATAGAGTTCTTTGAATTTGAGTTTGTTTTTTTTCTTTTTAGTTTCGTCAAAAAGTTTCTGTTTTCATTTAATTTTGAGTCTTCTGGACGGTTGTTTTTTTGAGCAGTTGAATTTTCATCCTTTGTTTAATTTCGTAGAATTTTATAGTTGACTTTCATTTGATTTTAGTTTTATTTCTCAGGGAGCTTCTTGCCTGTTAGAATACTTATTGGCTTTCCAAGAAGCAAGTTTCAAACTAATCTCCTGGCTAAATCTTTTCCACTTTGACAGTCTGGCACCCAAGTTCATACTGAGGGCCCAGTAGAAGTTTTCAACAAATAGTGGGAGGTAGCTTTTTGGTGCTGTATTGTTTGGGATTACTTCCACCTTTTCCACTTTGGCCAAAATTAAGTGCCGCATGTGGTTGATTTGTTTCTTTGATAGAAATAAATTTTTATAGAATAGAACTGTTTGATCATTTAACTGTGTGTAAACAAATGACTGATGTTAAATTGTGATTTGCAATACTTGAAACCATTTAACTGTGTGCAAAGAAAGAGCTCAGGCTCATTTCAAAATGTTATCGACAAAATGTGTTTACAACTCATATGTTTAATATATATATAAAGAGGATTTGACATAAAATAACCTACAATGGTTGATATGTCATAAAAACCAACCAAACCAAAGCAAGCAAATTAATTCACACCTACCAATCTTTTTTTATGATATTAATTTTCTTCTAAATCAAAGATACCAGGATTTTATCTTCAGTGGAATATTATTCAATTAAAATGGTTATCATTAGGTATTATTTATCAGCAAACTCAACAGCATTGTAACTGAAATCAAAAATAAAATTGCATCACTTCTGTAATTGAAGACAGCATAAATCATATCAAAGGAGTATTTATTTTTAGATAGCTACATATCCACATTTTTATTAATATAATTTTAATACTGTAGAGTTTAGTCATAAATTATACCTAAAAATATCTGTTTCTATAATGTTCCCCAAAGATTCATGAAATCCTGATATCTTTTGGTTTAAAAGAAAGTGAATGTTTTACAAAAAAAATTGTTAGAGTGTACTGCCTGACCTTTCTCTCCCCTAATCCCCACTAAACTGACCTTTGGGTCATTGACCTTGTGTCAAGTCCTGTCTGGTAGGAGGCAGAGACAAATAAAACCTTAATTCCATGGCACCCTCTTGGTTTCCGGGGCCAGCTGGCATTCAATGACAAGCACAGATTCATATCATACTCAACCTTTGGGTCTAGTGAATCTATGACTGACAAGGTCACCTGGCTTTGTGCCAGGAGACTTAACAAAGGCTAGCATAGTTCACATTGCACCAAGCGTTCCTATGACCAACATTAACCAGCAACACATGAGTCTTGGCTTATCTGCAACCTCCTTCTCCCCTAAATTCCCACAATAAAAAAGACCTTGTGTCAAATCCTGCCTGGAGGGAGGCACAGATAAATATCTGCCCTTCAGTTTTCCTGAATTTGTGCTGGGTGGGAATCAATGACAAGCAAAGATTCACATTGCATTTGGCCTTTTAGCCTTGTGAATCATTGACAAGCAATGAATTCACATTGTACTCAGTGAATCAATGACCATCAATGACTCACTTGCACCTAGCTTTTGGGCCTGGTTTACCTATGACCAGCAGCACATGAGCTGAGACTCATGTGTAATCTCCACCTCTGATAATCCCCACTTTAAAAAAGACCTTGCGTCAAATCCTACCTGGTGGCAGGTATAGATAAATATCAATATCACAGGCTTGTCTTGTCCCTGTTTTTCTGGAGGTCTGCCTGGTATTTGCAGCAGGTTGGTACTATTAAACTGAATTGCCTGGTCCAAGGGGCCTTCTCCCACAAGTAATACCTGCTTTATAGCTGAGTTCAAAGTTTGGTGCTCCAATATCGAGAATTCCAAAGGGACCAAACATTTTTTGAAATAGTCACACATGAGTTTGTGCATGGCTCCCTACAATAAAATGACCTTGTGCCACACCCTGATTTGGTGGGAAGTCAGTTAAATACCCATTAATAACATGGACTGTTTTGAGGCAAATCTAACTTGGCTAGACTTGAATAGACATTATTAATAAATTAGATGCTGATGAGGATTAAATAATCATTATTCAATAATCATTGAAAATATAACATAAACAACTAAGGGAATTGTGACATCAGTGGTGATGTAGTTTTGGTTACAGACAGACACATAATCTCCATTAAGATTAATTTTGACTAGTATTTTATTCAAATTTGGTTTGCTTTTATCATTATAACAAAATTAAATCAAATCAATTTTTATAGATTTATACTTCTCTACAGATTGAATTACCATGACCAGAAAATCTGGCAAACACTTGCAGGTGACATACGAAACCACTGGATAGCTGTTTTGACCTTATTAAGTCTCATCAGTAGTGTATACTGTGATCTACCTCACTGGAGATTGAACCAGTGACCACATGCTCATGGTAATTGAATTTATTATATAATTCCTCTACTTAAAAAAAATGTAAATCAACTTTTATTCAAATATTTATAATTTACTCTTTATCTGATATCAAATGCTCATTGAGGCAGACAAACATTGGAGAATGTTATGAATTTGAGTTTGCCACAGAAAAAAGTGGTTTATTGAATAAGAGAAATTGAGGCATAATTCAAATTTTTTTTTAATTCTAAAATTCTGGAAGGAAAAACTCTAGGAAATTATTTGTAGGTGGAAAATAAAGAGACACTGGAGATTTAGAATGCAAATATAATTAATGATTTTATTGCTAAGCAGCACATGTCATTTTATTGATATTTGTGGATATTGATCTGTATCTGGCAGTTTACTATGTAAACAAATAATTAAACACTTTTTTTTTATTTTGTTTTTATAATTTTTTTGTAATTTTCTTAAGTTGATACTCTTCCAGATTTTTGCACCTTTTCCAGAAAAAGAATCTATTTGTTTTTGTAACCTTGAAAATTTCACTTGATTATCGAGAAAATTGAACTTGATAATTCTCTTTGGGAAACAGCCCAGTTGGCTGAGGCTGTAGAATATACTGACTACATCCCTACAGAGTGGTACGACCCCCTCCCCCGCAATTCAATGAGTGAGCTGGATATGACACTAAACCAGCTAATTATGAGGCTCCACTTCTTGAGTTTTGGGGAATGTAAAGTACCTCTTCATTGCCATTATTCCCAGGTCCACTCTGACCCAGAATGATAGTACATGTTAGCGTCCCATCAATGGATCAAATAGAACTGTTCAATCAGTTACTAAAGACTATTATTAATGTCTAATAGAATTATTAGCGTTAGTAATACTTGAAACAATTAAACTGTGAGCAAACAATAAATAGCCATACTTTATTTAACTGTGTGTAAAATACTTCACATAAAAAATAACCACCTAGACCACGAGGGGGTGGCCTCCTGTTCAGCAAGTGTCCTGGATATGACATTAAGCCATATGATGGTGAGGCTCCACCCTTGGAGCTTTAGGGAATGTGAAGTATCCCCACATTGCCATTGCTCCAAGGTCCTCTCTTACCCGGAGTGGTAGCATCTGATAGGGTCTAATCTATGGTTGCCCAGTCAGCTGGGGCTGTAAAATACACCAACTGCACCTCTGCTGAAGGGTAAGACCCCCCCCCCAATGAGTGTCCTGGATATGACATTAAACAATCTGATGGTGAAGTTCCAGTGATGCTGGGGCTTTGGGGAATGCGGAATACCCCTTCATTGCCATTGTTCACAGGTTCACTCAGGCCCGGCGTGGTAGCACCTGATAGGGCCCTATCTATGGGTTAAATAGAACTAATGGCATACTTATGCTAGACTGAATTGTTTCACTAGGCTGAATAGCTTGAAATAGAATTGTTTTTGACAATTAAACCGTACTTGCATTTAAACTGCATGCTTATCCTAAACTGAATTGTTTGAAATGGAACTGTTTTTTGACATTGAAACTGAACTTACACTAAACTGAATTGTTTAATATAGAACTGTTTTGACATTTAACTGTGTAAACAAAATCTGTACTTATACTAAACTGAATTAGCTGAATTAGAACTGCTTGACTAAACTGAATACCTTGAAATAGAAACGTTTTTGACAATTAAACTGTACTTACATTTAAACTGCGTACTTATGCTAAACTGAATTGTTTTAAATAGAACTATTTTCATGAAAATGGATTTGGCATAAATAATCTATGAAGGTTGATATGCCATAAAACCCAACAACCAACCAACCAACCAACCAACCAATCTATGGGTCAAATAGAAAACAAATGACTTACATCAAGTCCAATTGTTAGAAATAGAACCATTTAATTGTGTAAACAAATTACTGATTTTTAATTGAATTATTTGTGATACTTAGAATTACTTGGAACCATTTAACTGTGTGCAAATAAAAACTATTACTGTGGAATAGTGCCCGTGGTGTAATGGTTATCGTCGTAGGAAATGGACATGGCGACACGAGTTCAAATCCTGGATGAGTCTGATTGCATTTCACATAGCATTGGGAAAGGTATGAATCTAATTATTCTCCCTCCAGCTATGGGTAAATAGTAGGGCAGACTAGGTTCTTCAGCCTTGGTGAGGTAACTAGTCTAGGAGAAGGAAAACTCTGAATTCAAACCTGTTAAATCCACTTACAAAATTGACCTTGTGTCATATCCTGCCCGAGCAGGGGTTGGTAAATAGGATTACTGTGGAATACTTGAAATCCTTTACCTGTATGCAAGAGAGAATTATTGGTATTACATAGCAATACTTGGAACCGCTTGACTGCAATGAAAAGAATAAATTGTGTTGAATAGAATAATTAGTGTTAAATAGCAATACTTAAAACTACTTCACTGCTGGCAAACAAGTGATTAATATAAAAAAAAAATGTGTTAGGCCACAATAATTGAAACCATTTAACTGTGCAGAAATAATTGCAATACTAATGTGCAAACAAATTAGTTCTAACTCATTTAAAAATAAAATTACTAAAAAACTATTCACTAACAAATGATATGTATATAATCATTTAAACTGAGTGCAAACAAATGACTGATGTTAAATTAAATTGGTTTGGTTTAGTTTCTTTGTTTAATAGCATATCAATGTTCATAGGTTATTTAAAGCCCTAGAATAATAGTAGTGGTACTATTTAACCCATAGCTGGGAGGATAGGAGGGTATTTGTCCAAAAGTGAATGTAATAGCGTGACTGGAGTTTGAACTCGCTTATTATGATCCCGCACTCTAGCGCTTTAACTATTAAACCATGAGGACACCCCCAAATTAATTTGTTAGCAATAGTTGAAATCATTCAACTGTGTTCAAACAAATAATTAATTGTAAATAGAATTATTTGTGTTTAGAAATAATTGAAATCATTTTAACGTTATCTACAAAATGTGTTCGGTATAAAGAGGATTTAGCATTAAATAACCCACAAGAGTTGATATGCCATAAAACCAAACTATACCAAACCAAAACCATCATGTTCATCATCATCATCATCACTGGTCCTGTGATCTGGTTTGGTTGTAGGGGTGCAACCCATTTAGCATGTCTTGGGCAGGAATAGCCAAGTGGAGCCCATCCCTCTCCAGGTCTACACCTGGGTTTGAATTCAGAGTTTTCTTTCTCCTAGACCAGTTGCCATACCAAGGTTAAAGAGCCCAGTCTGCTCTAACTATAGCTGAAAGGAGAATAGCTGGATTCATACTTTTCCTAAGAGTATTAGCACTATATAAAATGCAAACTGCCTTATTTAGGATTTGAACTCGGATAGCTGAGTTCACTTCCAACAATGATGACCATTTTGTCATGAGCACCTCCCATCAAATCACATATGTGCAAAGCACTATCATTTAATGTTTTATATAAAAGCCTCAGTAAAAAAAAACTTGTGCAATAGAGTGACTTCCAGAACACAATCCAAATTTTGGCCAAAGCATAAAAATTAGTTTATTTGTTATAGTCATAATTAATTATTATGAGAAATAATTAGAGATTTCTAAGAAGAAGGTGTTATGGCCCTGGAAGGGGTCACAAAGAGAACTGAATACCACAGTAATAGTATAAGTATATATTTACAAGAACATAGGAACATAGTTTGCATAAATACGTGGGGGCGAGGTTAGCTTCTGGATCTAGACTGATTTCATATTGCTGTGTCTTCCAGTATTATGGAGAGTGGTTGAATCCATTAGTAGGTGATTCCCCCACAACAGAAGGTAATTGAGTCAATACTTGATACCATGTTTATGAACAAAATTGAAATTGAACAGAACTAGTAGTACCTTGTTTTGTTTTTGTTTTTTACTCATTTATACTGTCAAAAATTTAAATTGCAACACTCTAAATATATGTTTCAATTTATTCAAGATTAAATATACAGGTAATATAGAAGGATTAGAGTAAATGATCACATATGCAGATCAATATGTGAATGGGTTTCAACAACAATACAGGTAATATAGCAGGATTACAATAAGTGATCTTAAATATAGATCAACACATGCAGAAGTTCCAAAATAAGGTGCGTATCAACTATACAGTTAACATAGCTGGATTACTGTAAATGATCCAATATACAGAGCAATATGTGCACAGATTCCAAAATAAGGAGTGTTTCCACAACACCAAGATCATGTGCACATACTGTACCTAAGACAAAATCAATGTGGAGCTCTTAAATTACAAAATTTTTCTTCATCTAGCTTTACTACTTGACTTTAAAAGAAGCTTTATATATATATATATATATATATATATGGAAGTAAATAATGGAAGTGAATCCAATGGCATAGAGAAAAATTGATAAACAAGGGATTCCAAGAAGAAGAAATTTGTTTTGCTTTATGATATAATAAGAAATAGATTTGTCAACTCATATTGACATTTGTGTCACGTGATATCCCACTGGGAGGAGGGAGATAAAATTACTACTCCTCGTGTTTGAATTAACAGTATATAGCCGTCAAAAAAGTGACCCTTAAGAGAGAATGTGGGTCACAGAGGGGATATCAACAGGTGTTGGTACTTAGTAACCTCAGGTCGCCGGACACCGGAAGGGGAGGGAGAGAGAAGCCAAATGATTGGCTTGGACCCCAAAACGGAAGTGGGGCTCCCCCCCGTCAGCGGAAAGAGATAGTAAGAAAGTTAGTTTTTGAGCAGGGTTCGTAGCGGGCAGACGAACCATAGCCAGTATTCCGGGTTGAAGACAAAAGAATATCTGAGACACGAGGGACCCCAGGTTCTTCAAGCCAGTGAAAAAAAAATAGAATAAAGTCTATTAGCCCATGAAAGAAGAAAGATTCTCCAGTGGAACCCCGTCGAAAAATAAGATAAGTAACTTTGGGGTCATTTCTCCTTTATACCCAAATTTTATATACCACTCTCTCTCTCTCAATTTGAAGAAAAACAAAAGTCAAGAAAAGACATTTATATTCGTGGACTGTCCAATTATTATATGTTTTGACACTTTGAAAGTGTATATAACTGTAGTAAAGGAATTCATGTATTTTTATGTTACCACGTGGTCTATGTTGTTACTTCATGCTTCCTTTTCAGCTTCTATTCACCTTATGTTATCTTGCTTAGAATTGTCCTATTAATTCCTTAAAAACATCACACGGGAAACCGGAGTTGCCGACTACTACAATATAATATTATTATGACTAAAACCTATAGGTCCATATTCTTCCATTATCTAGGGGAAGGAAGTTAAGCGGCCTGGTGGGTGTGTGGATAGTGTGAAATTTGGAACCCCTTGCCAGTGGCAGTCAGTCTGGCCCTAAATTAGTCCCTCACATAATATGCCAGTTCTTATATGCCTGAGAGAAAAACTCTGAACGAGGACTTATTATATAGGGGATCAAGTGCCAACCTGCCCCGTTGTCACACGGGTGAAAATAAAAGTCCCGTTTTGGGATTTTAGTCAATTTGCCGTCACATTTGAAAGACAAAACACACAAATAGAAAATCGTAGAAAATTTTTGAGAGCAGATTATTAAATATATTGAAATTATATCTACTATTTCTTTAAATGTGATAAAACTTGGATTTTTTTCTTCTGCTTTGGTTATATAGCATTATTCATTTCAATTTATTCATGAAATACAATAAAATAGAAAAAAGGAATTTTGCCAAATGTAAAAAAGCAATTAAGGCAAATCTGAAACCGAAACTTTGTTCCCCACCCCCAACATTTTGTACTAATTCACATATCCCACTTACTATCATATGCATACACATTTTGATGAGAAAAAATAGCAACCTATCAGCTGTATTACAGATTAGCATTATAACCTGTGGAAATCACCCTCATGTCACTTTTGGTCCACTGTGCCTCTTCCCCAGGACATAATGGCCTTTTTGAGTCTTTGAGTTTGAGATCTTTGAAAGATTTCTTCATTTCCATTTTTTTATTTTTTTATAGTAACTAGAGTTATTTTTCTTCTTATATCAAATAAGCTTCCTGGTACCAAATTTATATTTATATATCTATATTTTTATATTCATATTATAAATATATTTCAAATTATCTATATATTTGTATATATTTAGATTTTGCAGGGATTAGTGTTACCAGGATTTATTTTTTATCATTAAAATGATCTTTTTTCATATATTTTAAAACCTATTGGCTTTTATTGACTTTTGCTTTGGTTTTAAGGAGTTTCAAGGTGATTTATGTTGTTGTTTGGTATCTGACTCCATTCTGGATTATTCTATTCTTACTCGACGTTATCTGGCTGGTTTAAATTCTTAGACATGAAAGCTGCAAAGAATTATATGAAAGAAGGCATGAAGAGAAGATAGGAGGCCAATATATCTTTTATATTTTGCTTTTATTTCTTGATTCAAAAACCATTCAGTGAGTGAGGAAATTCTTTCTGAATACAAATGAAATAGTTGCGTCTCCCAGTCAAGGTATTAAAATGTGTTAGTCATGAAGTCCGTTATATGGTGTCTTAATTGTGATTCTGATGAGTCCATTATTTGGTGTTTTTAGTCATGAGTCATTGGTAAAAGAGGCGACTGCTACTAGTGGAAAGGTTAGCCAACATGTCATCTAGAGACGGACGCATGGTGCCTTCCACCAGTAGCAAGAAAGATTTAGGTGTTGTCACTCTGCTGGTCACTGGTGAAAGAAAGAAGCCCGTGCTCTTTCAGCATCAAGAGCACGGGCTTCTTTCTTTCACCAAGAGGGTTCTTTCTTTGCACATGCATCACCCCTTTTCCTGTCAAGGGTTTCTGGGAGTTTCTGCATTTTTAGTGTTTATTTATTTTTATTAATTCCCACAGTTTTGTTATCTTTAGTTGTCATTGCTGTTTTACATGTTGATTATTCTTCTGATGTTATTATTTTTCAGATGTTATTATTATGTAAGCAATTTTGGTACGTCATTCATCATTTCATTAAGTTTTTTTTATTACTTGTTTTGTCGAATTTGTGCTTGGATAGCTAACCTTCATACTACAAGGGTTCTTCAAAAGGTTCTAAGAATCACCCTGAAAGAAGAGCATAGCTGAACATTTTTCTTGTGGCAACACATTACCACTTCTTATAAAACTAGAAAAACTAATTCAGATTTCTATCTTAATTTCTGTGCTGGTGGAGCCTGTAAATAAACTTCCTGTTACCAAATTTATATTTATATATTTATATTTATATTATAAATATATTTCAATATATCTATAAATTTATATATATTTATATTTTTATATTCCTATAATAAATATATTTCAATATATCTATATATTTTTATATTCATATTATAAATATATTTCAATATATCGATATATTTGTATATATTTATATTCATCATCATCATATCGTGCTGGCAGCACGGATATCCCTGACCCTCTCTCGCCACTCCTCCCTATCGTTCATCGCCCTAGGCAGGTCTTCAGGACAACAACCTGTATCCTCACATAGCTGCTGAATGTACGTTCGTGCTGGTCATCCTGCTTTTGCGCGGCCATGTGTGGGGATCCATAAGAGTACATCTCTTATGAGTTCATCTCTGCTTCTCCAGCAATGTCCTGCATGTCTGGTTCGCCTAACTTGAATAGTTTTCGTGATAGGGGGCAGGTGGCCGTACAGTTGGTGTCTTGTGGGGTGTTGCTGCCAGGACTTGTTCAGGATTGCACGCAGCATTCTTGTGTAATTGCCATCTAGTTTCTTCTCCAGCCATTTTGTTAGCGTCCATGTAGTGCATCCATATAGCAGTATCGATGTGACCGCTGCCTGGAAGAAACTGCGTTTCATTTTATCGGTTAGGTCTGATTTCCATATAGTCGATAGCCTATTGATAGCTGTCCATGCTTTCGTTAACCTCGTTTCGATGTCCTTTTCGGTTGATTCGACGCTGCTTCCTAGGTACGTGAATTTGTCTACTAGTTTAAGAGGGGTTCCTTTTAGAGTGGAGATGTCCCCCATTTGGTTATAGCACATATATTCCGTTTTGTGTGCATTAACATGGAGGCCTATGCTTGCTGCTGCTCGTTCCAAACTATGCAGAAGTGTTTCGGCTTGGTCAGGTGTATTGGCCAGTATGGCTATGTCATCGGCGTAGTCGGCGTCGGTAATTGTTGTTGCGGGGTATCTTCTGCTTCTTTTCTTCATCAGTTCGAAGCCATTCTCTTTGATTTTGTCAATCGATGTTCTAAGTACGTAGTCTAGACAAATGATAAAGAGATACAGAGCCAGCGTGTCCCCTTGTAGTACTCCTGCTACAATGTCGAAGTATTCTGTGTCTCCATCTGGTGATCGTACTTTTACTTTAGTGTTTCTATAGAGAATCGTTATTGCCGCTACGGTTTCTTTAGGTATGCCGTACGCTAGTAGGATTTGTTCCATCTTTCCTCTGTGAATGGAGTCGAAAGCCTTGGTAAAGTCGACAAATATTAATGTCGCTTGTAGGTTCTTTGCCCGTACACCTTCAAGGATTCTGCGGATGGTTAATATTTGTGAGGTCGTGGATCTATTTCTTCGGAAGCCATTTTGGTTTTTTCTAAGTATGTTGTCGATTTTGGGTTCTATTCGGTTTCGTCGTAGGGCATTGTAGATTTTGGCAGCTATGGATGTAAGTGTTATGCCTCGGTAGTTTTTGGCTAATCCGAGGTCCCCCTTTTTAGGGAAGGGGAGTATGCATCCCTTCGTCCATCTATCTATCGGATTTTGATTGTATACTGCGTTGCAGTGCCGGAGCAGTATGTCGTCGAATTGTCTGGTCTTCCATACTTCCGGGGGAATTTCGTCCAGCCCTGCAGCTTTCCTATTTTTAATTTTTCTGAGAACCGAGTCGAGTTCTTCTTGTGTGAACAGTCCAAGTTTAATGTCTAGTTGTTTGCTAATTATTCTGGTGATTGGTTCATGCGTTATTTTTGGTGGGTTTCCAAGTAAGTTTTCGAAGTGCTGTTTCCACTGTTTTATTCTTTCTTGTTGGTTTGCTGCTTTAAGTTTTGCTTTGGCTGTGTTCTTTCTTCTGTTCACTTCGTTTATTGTTTGCCAGGCAATTCTAGATTGTCTATCTTCCACCGAGTCTCTAATCTTATCTATCTGATTTTGAATGTATTCTGTCTGTTCCTTTATATATATGCCTACTAATTGATATTGTGCCGTTTTTAGTTTTAAGGCATTTGTGTTTGTTGGGTTTTTTCGATAGTTTTTGGAGGCTGTTTTCACTAGTGCACGTTTTTCTCTCACCGCTAAAGTTTCCCATGGGACTCTATATTTAGTTTTAATTTTTGTTGGAATGTATTTTGCTGCTGCCTCGAGGTGTGCATTGACGAAATTTTCGTATTCGTCGTTTGGTGTACTTTTTTCCGTCTTTTCTTGTAGTGTTTCGAATCTGTTTCTTAATTCTAATACGTATTTATCTCTTACATCTTTGTTGTTTAGTAGGGCCCAGTCATAGTGTTTGGTGGTCGCTGTTCGTTTGTCGTTTTTTCGTATGCTTAACCGTATTTTCGCTGTGACTATTCGGTGATCGGTCGACACACCCTCAAAAGAGGAGTATGCCTCGCAATTCAATGCACTATTCTTCCATTTCTTGTTTATAAGGACGTAGTCTATCTGAGCTTTAGTATTGTTTGCGTACGTGTATGTCCATAGTTTGCCCTCTCTTTTTTGGTAGTTTGTATTGAGGCATGCTAATCTATTTTCTATCATGAAATCTGTTAGATGTTGCCCATTTCTATTTGACGTGTTGTGGAGGCTGTATTTGTTGTTTCCGTTTTTCCCGATTTGTGCATTCATGTCTCCGCCAATGACTAACATGTTGTGTTTCGGGATGCTACGCACTAATGAGGATAACTCATCGTAGAAGGTGACTATTTCATTTTCTTCACTAACATTGGTGGGGCTGTAGCATGAGATGATTGTTGCTCTGGGGTTTCCGTTAAATGTAGCTGCCATCATTCTAGGTTGTATTTTCTCAACGCTATTAAGCGTTTTTAGTGCTCTAGGTCCTATAAGCAATCCTACCCCTCCTACTGCGGCGTTGACAGAGTTTTTCCATGCGGATACAGTGGCGAGCGACCATCCATTGCCAGTTTCGTGATATTTGATATCTTCTGTGTGCGTGTATCTGTGTTCTTGTATGCATATTATGTCTATTTTATGTTCTTCGGCCGATGCGATTAGCTCTGGGAGTTGTCCTATTCTATTTAAGGTTCTTACGTTAAATGTGGCTATTTGTAGTGTTTGCTTGCATTTTAGTAGTTTTGATTGTTTGAGCTCTGTAGCTGATTTTTCGAACACCGAGGCCAGGGCTCCAACCTCAGCAGGACGCGCCCCTTTTTTACCCGCGCGAAGAGCGATGCGGTTTGTGTAAGTGGTTTGAGTGTGGGTCATGGTTATCTTTCAATGGCTGTTTTATTCTCTTCTATAGAAGCCACTCTTATAGAGGAGCAGCAGTAGTTCCCCGATAGAACTGGGGATCCTGAGCGAAAAGTCGTCAAACTCACGTCCAGGACCCATTTGGGTATTGAGTTTGGTCGTCCATGGGTTTATTCAAATACCTTTACGTACATCATGCTGCTTCCCATGTGTACATAAAAAAAAAAAAAAAAAAAAAAAAAATTAATATTATAAATATATTTCAATATATCGATATATTTGTATATATTTATATTCATATTATAAATATATTTCAATATATCGATATATTTGTATATTTTTATATTCATATTATAAATATATTTCAGTATATCGATATATTTGTATATATTTATATTCATATTATAAATATATTTCAATATATCGAGATATTTGTATATATTTATATTCAAATTCTCCAGCAGTGTCCTGCATGTCTGGTTCGCCTAACTTGAATAGTTTTCGTGATAGGAGGCAGGTGGCCATACAGTTGGTGTCTTGTGGGGTGTTGCCGCCAGGACTTGTTCAAGATTGCACGCAGCATTCTTGTGTAATTGCCGTCTAGCGTCTTCTCCAGCCGTTTTGTTAGCGTCCATGTAGTGCACCCATACATTCAGCAGCTATGTGAGGATATGGGATGTTGTCCTGAAGACCTGCCTAGGGCGATGAACGATAGGGAGGAGTGGCGAGAGAGGGTCAAGGATATCTGTGCTACCAGCGCGACATGATGATGATGATGATATTCAAATTATAAATATATTTCAATATATCTATAAATTTATATATATTTATATTTTTATATTCCTATTATAAATATATTTCAATATATCTATATATATTTATATTTATATTATAAATATATTTCCATATATCGATATATTTGTATATATTTTTATTTTTGTATTCAAATTATAAATATATTTCAATATATCTATATATTTAGATTTTGCAGGGATTAGCGTTACCAGGATTTATTTTTTATCATTAAAATGATCTTTTTCATATATTTTAAAATCTATTGGCTTTTGTTGACTTTTGCTTTGGTTTTATGGAGTTTCAAGGTGATTTATGTTGTTTGGTATCTGACTCCATTCTGGATTATTCTATTCTTATGCAATAAAACAAAAATCTGGGTGAGGCTTAGAACTTTTTAAACAACCCATATGTGTGTGTATATATATATATATATATATATATACAAACAATCACACACACACACACACATACATACATATACATTTATCTGAGGCTCATTCAAAAAGTTCTAAGCCTCACTCAGAAAGAAAAGCCAAGGCTGAGCATTTTTGTTGTGGCAACAAACTACCACTTCTAACAAAACTAGAAAAACTAAATCATATGACTGTCTTAATTAATGTTATCCCGTGTATATATATATATATATATATATCGTAGTTATCATTGTAGCAAATGGACATGGTGACCAGAGTTAAATTCCGAGACGAGCTGTTTTCATTTAACATGGGGCTAAAACACTTGGGAAAGGTATGCATCCAACTATTCTCCTTCCAGCTATGGGTAAATAGTAGGGCAGACCGGGCTCTTTAACCTTGGTAAGTGTTGGGGTGTCTTCCCTACAGTTGGACTCGCCCTCATGTTACACATACCGGCTAAGCTCTCTTCTGTGCAGTCTCGGCGAGCCATCACCAAGAACAGATGTAATGTTCAGGATTGTATTAAGCTGAGGAGAGGTTTCTCCCAGCTATCTTTTATGTATGTACTATTTTCCTTCAATATATTTTTTATCACTCATTTCCGAGTCATGTTATCATTTCAACCTCCCCTTGACCATAACAGTAAGGTAACTAGTCTAGAAGGAAAACTCAGTTAAACTCCACTTAAAAATTGACCTTGTTATATCCTGTTCGTGTAGAGGGATTAGTGTGTATATACATATATATATATATGTGTGTGTGTGTGTGTGTGTGTATGTCTGTTGAATATTGGATGATGTTTCTTTGGGAAAATGTTTTTGTTGCATTATCAGGTAAGTAGTTTGATGTGATGTTTAAATGTTGTCACTTGATCCCAATTTTTTCCAGACAGGTTGGAAGAAAGCTAACAATTTAATATCTAAATTCTTATAACATTTCACTTTATTCATGTGTTAATCAATTAGACTGGCCTTTATAATAGTGATGTTTTCATTTTGTAGTGTCATTACAAAGAGAAAAGACATTCCCTTGCCATTTTTATATCTTTATTTACAAATCATTAAGGGCTCAAAAACCTTTGCAAAGAGGCTAACTCTAGCTCTCCAAAAATATGTGTATTCCCTTCAGTATCTTGAATTCAACTGTCAAAATCTAACTGAAAAGCCATCCTTTGTCATCTTTGCTCATGTGTTCATAATAACCAATCAAAATCCATGATTTTATTAACCCCCTGAGATTCCATGTTTGTGCCCCCCTCCACTTTTAGCTCCTGGCTGAAAAATTGCTGAAAATTTAAACTATAATTTCACAGGTTGAGTCAATTAATTTAAATCTTACATGAATTCATAGCTGCAAAGGAATATATGCAAAAGGCTACATCTTGATCTGTCACTTCCATTATGTGACAGAAAATGAACTAAGACTGGTGGCATTGTAATATATATTGCTGAGATACTCTGAGTTAATAGTAATGATTGTTTGGTTCTGTGACGGCAAATTGACTAAAATCCCAAAACGGGACTTTATTTCGCACGTGTGAAGACGGGGCAGGTTGGCACTTGATCCCTTATAGAATAAGTCCTCGTTCAGAGTTTTTCTCTTAGGCATATAAGAACTGGCATATTATGTGAGGGATTAATTTAGGGCCAGACCGACCGCCGCTGGCAAGGGGTTCCAAATTTCCCACTATCCACACACCCACCAGGCCGCTAAACCACTTCCCCTAGACAACAGAAGATATGAGCCTATAGGTTTTAGTCGTAATAATATTATATCGTAGTAGTCGGCAACTCCGGTTTCCCGTGTGATATTTTAGAGGAATTTATAGGACAATTCTAAGCAAGATAACATAAGGCGAATAGAAGCTGAAAAGGAAGCATGAAGTAACAAATTCGTAGAAGATACGGCAAAGAACAACTTTGACCACGTGGTAACATTAAAAATACAGGAATCCTTTACTATACAAAGAGATACACTTTCAAAGTGTCAAACATATAATAAATGGACAATCCACAAATATAAATGTCTTTTCTTGACTTTTGTTTTTCTTCAAATTGAGAGAGAGAGAGAGAGAGAGAGGGTATATAAAGTTTGGGTATAAAGGAGAAATGGCCCCAAAGTTACTTATATTATTTTTCGACGGGGTTTCACTGGAGAATCTTTCTTCTTTCACGGGCTAATAGACTTTATTCTATTTTTTTACACTGGCTTGAAGAACCTGGGGTCCCTCGTGTCTCAGATATTCTTTTGTCTTCAACCCGGAATACTGGCTATGGTTCGTCTGCCCGCTACGAACCCTGCCAAACAACTAACTTTCTTATTATTTACTTCCGTTTTGGGGTCCCAGCCAATCATTTGGCTTCTCTCTTCTCCCCCTTCGTGTCCGGCGACCTTAGGTTACTAAGTACATTCTTTCTGATATCCCCTCTGTGACCCACATTCTCTCTTAACGGCCACTTTTTTGACGGGTTGCCACTGTTCATTCCAACGGGAGGATAGTATTAATCTTACCTTTATCGTCTCCGCGGGATATCACGTGACAGTTCCAAAACAATACCTGAACCCTGATTTCTCATCTGATGAAGCCTTTGTTGGCTGCATAGCTGTTGTTTTTTTCTCTGCAGCATCTGTATGTATATATATGTGTGTGTGTGTGTGAGAGAGAGAATGATTTGTTTGGTTTAGTTGGGTTTTATAGCATATCAATCATTGTAGGTTATTTAATGCCAAATCCTTTTTATACATATATATATCAAATATATAGGATTTGGTTTGGTTGGGTTTTATGGCATATCAACCATTGTAGTTTATTTAATGCCAAATCCTTTTTATACATATATATTAAATATATATGATTTGGTTTGGTTGGGTTTTATGGCATATCAACTATTATAGATTACTTAATGCCAAATCCAATTTATACATATATATTAAATATATATGATTTAGTTTGGTTTAGTTTTTATGGCATATCAACCATTGTAGGTTATTTAATTCCAAATCCTATTTATACATATATATTAAATATATATGATTTGTAAATACATTTTGTTGTTATCATTTTTAAACGAGCCTGAGCTCATTCTTTTTCACACAGTTAAATGATTTCAAGTATAGCTACCTAATACAAATAATTCTATTTACTATTAATCATTTGTTTACACACAGTTAAATGGTTTCAAGTATAGCTACCTAATACAAATAATTCTATTTACTATTAATCATTTGTTTACACACAGTTAAATGGTTTCAAGTATAGCTACCTAATACAAATAATTCTATTTACAATTAATCATTTGTTTTCACACAGTTAAATGGTTTCAAGTATTGTGATATAACAGTCATAATTTAACATCAGTCATTTGTTTGTACACAGTTAAATGATCAAACAGTTCTATTTCAAACAATTCAATTTAGCATAAGTCATTTCTTTGCACTCAGTTTAAATGATACACAGTTTTATTAGATTCATAGATAGGACCCTATCAGGTGCTACCACTCCAGGTCAGAGTGGACCAGGGAGCAATGATAATAAAAGGGTATTCCACATTCCCCAAATCTCCAAGGCTGGAGCCTCGCCATTAGATTGTTTAATGTCACATTCTGGACACTCATTGGGGAGTGAGTGTTACTCTTCTACAGAGATACAGTCAGTGTATTCTACAGATACATGAGTGAGAATAAAATCTAACAGGATGAAAAAAAACAAGACAATATGGAAAATTAGATCAACATGTTTCACTATAAAAACATTTCTACTAAAGACCTCCTTATAACAAAAATGTAAAACTTAATTTTCCATGATGGCTTCCTTTTTTCATTCTCTCTCTCTCTCACACTCACTCACTCACCACCACACACACACTGTGCATACAAAGAGGAATAAGCTACTACCCCTCAAATTTATGCTCTGATTCTAGACAGAATGCACAAATACTACACTCTGAAAAGAATTTTATCATTTATGGGGATTATGCTAATAATAATAAAAGTTGATTTTCAAAATTTATTTACAAGAAAATAAAGAAACAAAGAAACAAAAACACTAACAGAAGAATTCTCTTCTAAGGTATAAACTTTATTAATCAAAAATGGAAAATAATATCAAAAGATATATATTTAAACAAACAATTTTATATATTTTCTTAAAATAAAAAATGCATATCTAAGAAACATTCAAAAATTTTTTGCACAGGTTTCCTGGGTTATTTCATAGTGAGGGAGGATAGAAACATTTTGTTAAGGTGTCAAATCAGATATGGTAATTTGAGATCTAGGATTTCTTTTACAAATCATTAAGGATATTAGAAGACAAACTGCAAGTTAGACCAGTTCCATCAGGCTCGACATGCAAAGACTTGACAATTCCATCTTCCACAACCATTGCATAACTGGAAAATATAAATACACAATTAAATTCTTTTGGTAAAAAAGTAACAAATAGTTTTATTTCATAATCAATTTTATTTTCTAAAATAGAAAAAAAGGTTTAAATAAGTTTAAAAACAAAAAAAGTTTTAACTCAATAGGCACCATTATACCATTAATGGAACCTTTACAAAAATTGCTACAAGTTTATTTTTTATTTTAAAATACATACATAGAAGGTGTGTTCAAAAACTATCAAGAATGAAGCTATATTTACCAAGACAGAAATGAACAATTTTAGACTAATATCAGAGGGTTGCATCATATGTGAGATACTTACTTTGTGCGTAAATACTGTATACACTCAAGTTTCATTCAATCTCAAGTATCATGTGACCTACTAATATTAAGAGAGAGAATCTCCATGATGTAGTGATTAAAATGCTGGACTGTAACATTCTAGTAAGCAAGTTCAAACTCCAGTCATGCTATTACATTCACTTTCAGACTAATATCCTTGGGAACGGTATGAACTCTCTTATCTCCCAAGCTATGGGTTAAATAGCACCAAGGAAGGCTTTTTCATGAAGGTTGATATGCCATTAAAAACAAAAAAATGTGGGATGAAGGTTGAAATGCCATTAAAAACAAAAAAATGTGGGATGAAGAGCCTAACAGTTATTATTATAGGAAGTGGACACAGGGACCCGAGTTCAAACCCTGTTTGCATTTCATGTAGTACTAATACACCTGGGAAAAGTATGAATCCAACTATTCTTCCTCCAGTTATGGGTAAATAGTAGGGCAGACTGAATTCTTTAACCTTGTTTGAAAGTTTGCAAGTGATTACTTGGAAGCACTTGTTGTGTAACAGTTATTGTCATAGAAAATTGACACCGTGACTCGAGTTCAAATCCTGAAAGAGGTTTTTTGCATTTTATGTAGTACTAATACCCTTAGGAACAGTATAAATGAACCTATTCTTCCTCCAGCGATAAGTAAATAGTAGGCCAGACTGTGCTGTTTATGGTAACCAGTCTAGAAGGAAAACTGAATTCAAATGAGTTGTAGACTTGAAGAAAGATGAGCTCTGCTGGGTTATTCCTACCCAAGACATGCTAAATGAGTAGCACCCCCTTGACCAAACTAGGTTACAGGACCAGAGACCAAGTGATGGGAATAAAATTAAAACATAACCAAAAAACTAACAGAAAAAAAAATCTTGCTCGTTTTGTGCAGAAATAACCATATTTACCAACCCCTCCGCTCGGGCAGGATATGACACAAGATCAATTTTTAAGTGGAGTTTAACAGGTTTGAATTCAGAGTTTTCCTTCTCCTAGACTAGTTACCTCACAAAGGCTGAAGAACCCAGTTTGCCCTACTATTTACCCATAGCTGGAGGGAGAATAATTGGATTCATACCTTTCCCAAGGGTATTAGTGCTATGTGTAATGCAATCAGTCTCGTCTAGGATTTGAACTCGTGTCGCCGTGTCCATTTCCTACGACGATAACCATTACACCAAGGGCACCTCCGTGCAGAAATAACTAAATATTACACAAAGCTTTAGCCGTCCTTGGCATGACACTAAACTGCATCTGATGGTGAGGCTTCAGTTCTGCAGATCTGGGGAGTGCCTTTTCATTGGCATTACTCCTAGATCCACTCTGACCCTTTGATGGGACCCTAATAGAGTGGTGGTCTCTGTTAAAAGATCTGTTTAAAATTTATTCGTATTTGAAAGGAATGCTAGATATCATTTAAATAAATGATAATATTATGAATTAACACATAATATTATGAATGAAATAAATGATAATATTATGAATAAAAGTACAGTTAAAAAAAATACAATCAGTTATTAAAAATATACTTATGATTACAATTAAACATTTACCGATAAATTTAGACATTGGATAACCCATAAGAAGTTGATATGCCATTAAACAAATAAACCAAAGCAAACAAAATGCCTCCTAATGAAAATAAATGTTATAAACATAGAAAGCTTTGTGAATGCAAATAACATTTCTCTTTACATAAACTAGTCAACCTACATAGCAGAGGTCAGGCTTTTATATGGAAGGTGTGTTCAAAAATATTGAGACTGAAGATGTACCTACCAAGACAGAAATGAACAATAAAATAAAATATTAATTTTCTTCAAAATAGTTCCTGGACATTCAAAATACTTGTTCCATCAAATTTTCCATTGGTCAAAGGACATTTTTTAAATGAATTTTAAAAAATTCTTGAGATTTATTTACAGTTTTTTCAAATTGGCACTGACTTGTCTAGATATCATCACTTGCTCAGCTATGCATTCATCTTGATTTAAATTCTAGTATTTAGAAAAAAAGAAGTAAGATTACAGGCTTGGATGTTGTAGGTAAGATGACTATAGAAGCACACTATACAAGCACACTGTCTTCATCATCAGTTGTGGGGATCATAAATCTGTGGTTGACATAGTGTCTAGATGGTGTTACATTTATTCTCTAATATACATTTTGAACAAGTTTTCTGCCAAAATTCATCCAGATAGACTCGAAATTAGACAGCTGGGAAGCAGTGAGATTACAGGCTTGTATATTGTAGGTAAGATGATTATTGGTACAAGCACACTATCTTCATCATCAGTTGTGAGGCACGTATATCTGTGGTTGCCTCAGTGTCTTTATGGTGCTATATTCACTTTCTTGTATCCATTTTGGAGAAGTTTTCTGCCAAAATTCTTCCAGAGAAACAACAAATTAAACAGCTAGGAAGCAGTGAGATTACAGGCTTGTATATTGTAGGGAAGATGATTATTGGTACAAGCACACTATCTTCATCGTCAGTTGTGAGGCATGTATATCTGTGGTTGCCTCAGTGTCTTTATGGTGCTATATTCACTTTCTTGTATCCATTTTGGAGAAGTTTTCTACCAAAATTCTTCCAGAGAAACTACAAATTAAACAGCTAGGAAGCAGTGAAATTACAGGCTTGTATATTGTAGGGAAGATGATTGCAGATGCAGGCAGTTAGGAATATTACCAAAGTATATAACTCTACTATATGGCCAATGAGTACAGTTTTTAGTTTTTAATAGGGTTTAGATGAAGGAAGAGAACCTTTTCAGGTTTAAAGGCAACTTTGAAATTTATTGTCTGCTAATAAGGCTGCACTCAATAAATTTTCACTATGTTTAGAACAAAATCTAAAGTTTAAACTTAGTCCAAATTTGGTTAATAAGTACTACTTAAAAGAAATAAAATTTTTTATTAATATTTTAATGAATTTTTTTATTGTTTTGTCATGAAAAAAACATTGGTATATCAAGTTCTAAAGTGAAAATGAGCCATTTTAATTCTCTTTCAACAATTTCACTAAAATTTTAATAATTTCACAGAAAACTCAAAATGTTTTGGAATTTTCAAAATCTAATATGCTAAAAACATGCTTTGGGGTTTAATTAGTTATCATAGAAAATTTTGAGGGTATAGTATGGGTTGTCTTTGATTGATTGATTTTAATAGCATGTCAACCTGTCAAGGGTTATTTTACACCCAGAGGTTAGAGAATCACATTCATTGTACATTCACAACTACATTTTTTGTATAGTTAATTTTTAAGAGTTTTTTTTTGCACACAGTCCTATCAAAAATTAATAATATTTAAGCAGATCTGTTTAATCTAAAAATAAAACCCAAACAGTTACTACCGCTCCAAGTCAGAGTGGACTAGGGAGTAATTGCAATGAAGGGTACTACACATTCCCCAGATTGCCTGACCATCAGATGTAGTTCATAACAAGGACACCTTTTGTTAGAGGGATCTTACCCCTCTGTCAGAGTATTCAAAGCCCCACCAACTGGGCAGGAGTTATCCAAATTATACAATGACTTACAAACAAACAAAAATGGCATTTGATGAATTATAGTAAGAAGATGGTACGAACCGTTTGGATCGGTGATTACCAAGAACAGCAGTCATGTCGATACTGAGACCCATTGCCTGAAAAATTAAGACAATTACAAAATATTCACAAACAACCAATTACAAGATTGCTTTAAAAAATATCTTTATTTTGTAAACAGATAAAACATTGAAAAGCACAAGAAATCATTTGGAAAGGAACTCCCCTGCTTATAAACAAGATATTGTATATACTAGAGTATCATCTGATATTATCCAGGACTATTTGTTGACTTTTGCAGCTGGGAATTGTAGGCATACCAGTTGGCCTTGGCCAACCCATGACAACTATTTATACATACAAGATACAGTGCAAACCCCACCCCTCATATTAGGCTAAAATTCAGGTCTCAGAATGTCACATTAAAGTAAGTATATTCTTAGGTGTTAAATAAATACTGAATATTGTGCACAGCATTGAAAAAAAAAAAAAAGAAGAAAAGGCAGCTTTCTAAAATATGTACTATAGCCACAATTAACACCATGTGCGAAATGGACATATGTTCATGACGATAGAACATATAAAGAACATAGGAATCTCAAAATTCGAAAATATGTAATGACTTCTTGTTCAGGTACGAAACCTTTTTATTAACTTTGAGTTAAAGGTTTCGACATAAGGAGGAGTGACACAATCTTCTATGCTGTCTTATTCATTTGGCCCCCATCTTGAGCAGCCCCCATAGGGTGCAAGTTCGCCTCGCGTCTGCGAGCTCCAAAAGTCGATCCTCCTCGTTTGGCGTCTAGTATTCAACTCCCTCACTTTCTTTCAATTCTCCACAAACCTCTGCGCGCTTCCGGTGCGTGACGTCACTTGCACTCCGTCACCTGTTTCGTCTCGGACTATTGTGACATCTCTGAGTGACATCTGCGTGCGCCCGCATTAACACCCGCATCAATGTTTGCACCTAACTAACCCATGTGCTGAGCCGAAAGGTTCTCAGCCATACTAAACTCAAAGGCATGAACCGAAATCCCTTGGCCATTACGTTACAAGTAGGGCTATAGCCCAAGAATACACAACAGTATATTCAATCAGCCTTTAACAATATTTTAATGGATAAATATCAGTGTGGAAGTACAGTTGATTTAGTATTTATTGGCGCAGAAAATGAAATCAGCAATCTGAGTTCAAATCTTGGTCAAAACTGTTTGAATTCACTTTGCACTTATACAATTAGAAAAAGGCACAAATTCATCTCTTCTCCTTTCAGCTATGAGTAAAATAGTACTGCAGACTGGGCAATTTAATCTTTGATGGGCAACCAGTCTAGAAGAAAGACATCTCCAAATTCAAAATCAGAAATTGTAGTTTAAATATTGTCCCATAGTTGATTGAACTTGTCATAAAGATACAAACTTTATCCACAATAAGAAATGCAATCTGTAGACTTCATTAGCTGCATTATAGTTTTTTTCCTGTAGGAGCAGGTGTATAAAAAATTTACTACACACTTCCAAGAAGGTTTGGATGATGCTAGGAAAAGACCATGTAATTACTACCACATCACAAAAATGAGATATTTACCCATGATGTGAGTAAAATATCATCATCATATTAGAAAAAAATGAGAGAGCCATTTCAATAAAATTGATTGCCGGTGTAATCAACTACATAAATTTCATACCAAAATTGTAAATCAATTGAAGGGATCAAGAGTCAGGAGTTCTTTACAGAACTTTTCACCAAACTAACAAATGGTATATGCACAAATCAAGAGTTGTCTTTGAAAATGAAATGCATGAAATTCTCTGGGACTTTGAGATACAAATGGATCACCCAATTTAGATCAGAAGACATGAACTAATTTTAATCAACAAAAAGGAATTGACTTACAATAGAGTGGATTTTTCTGTCTCTGCAGAGTGAAAGTGAAAGAAGGTGAAGAACTGGACAAACACCTGAATCAGTCATTTGAACTTGATCTACATAGAATATTTCAGCTTTCCAATGACATTATCATCTCATCATACAGTTCAAATAAATATCACTGAATCAACAATTCATTATTGAGATCTTGTACAATGGCTTTGTGCATGAATTTCATGGAAATTCTATTCTCTGTATAGTTCAGTATAAAAATATGTCTTCTTGTGAGTAAATTTATATCTTACATCATTGAATTAATCTTTTATTGCAGGAAAGTTGTGAATACAACAAAGAATTATACCAAGAGGCTGCATCTTGATCTGGCATTCCCAACAAAGTCTGGTGGTATTGTAAGATACAGCTGGGTTGTTCTAGGTAAGTAGTAATAATGCTTTGGCCCTGAAACTATGCTTGATATCAGAATATGATGAAGGCTCTTTTGGCCACTCAGCTTTGTTTTTTTTTGCAGCATGTATATAAAATATTATGTGGAACACTTTTCACAATGCAGATTCAACACTAAGTCTAAACTAAGGGAGATGTTTTGATGATAAACCAAAATTGCATAAGTATATATAAGGAGGTGTACTTTTTGTGGGGACAGCTACATATTCATATTTTGATAACAGTTTCAATGCTCTAGAACTTATTGATAAATGATAACTAATAATATCCATTTTGATTGAATAATGTTTCACTAGAAATAATAAAATCCTGGTATCTTTGACTTAAAAGAAAATCAACTTTTCATAAAATAATTGTTAGGGGCATACTTATTCATGGATGATACAGTAATAATTGATAATTTGATTGTAGAATGTTACACTAGAAAAAATAAAAACGTGGTATCTTTTGTTTAGAAGAAAATTAACTTTTTATCAAAAAAGTGTTAGGGGTGTACTTATTTATGGTCAATACTGTAAAACATAAATGAATAAATAAGATGATATTATACGTTCAAGGGTAGCGAAGTTCAGATTGCCTTGGGTATCAGGAACCCTAGGACTAACCCTGATCAGTTTTTCTCATCCTTTATTAGAATTTCTAACAGGAAAAAATAACCAAAAAAAAATGAAAGTAGGATCAAAGGGTTGTTGAGTTGATATTTTATAGAAAAATACAAAAACATTTACTGTTTTGTTTTGAAATTAAAAGACAAGGATCTTAGGAAACTGAGATATGCAAAAATTCTTACCTTAGTAAATGTTGCTTCAACATCAGCTAACATTCGAACCTAAAAAGTAATAAACAGAAATATAAAGATGAAGTCCATAGAGTAACAACAACACAACAATAATAATAAGGAATACAAGAACAAACAAGACTGGGTGGGAAAGGTGATCTACTGGGAATTGTGCAAGAAACTAAAATTTCACCAAACTAACAAATGGTATATGCACAAATCAAGAGCTGTCCTTGAAAATAAAATGCATGAAATTCTCTGGGATTTTAAGATACAAATGGATCACCCAATTTAGATCAGAAGACATGAACTAATTTTAAATCAACAAAAAGGAATTGACTTGCGATAGAGTGGATTTTTCTGTCTCTGCAGAGTGAAAGTGAGAGAAGGTGAAGAACTGGACAAACACCTGAACATTGTTAGAGAGCTGAAGAAGCTGTGAAAAAAAATCACCATCAGATGCAATCTAATGCCATACCCAGGACATCCATTTTGAGGGAGGTCTTACTCTTCTACAGGGGATATATTGTGAGTGGGAAGGGACATTTGTAGTCCAGAAAGAGGTACAGCTGGAGAGGGAAAGTGAAATGCTTTATGTTGTCAAAATTACCACATATTGCATGAATGTATCAGTTCACATCACATGAAAAGGGAGATAATTTTTGGTGAGGGAGGTTACATTGAAACTGTTATGTTGATATACCCCATGACGTCACTGCATGGGCCTTCCCTAACACTATAAAGAGTGACTGACTTGATAAACGAGTCAAGCGAGTCTAGTCAGTTACGGGTAACCGTTACTGTCTGTATTTTCATAAATATATACTGCTGTAAACTTTACACCTCTTTGTGTTATTCATTTCTGGCCCTTCAAGGCCACAACAGAAACCCATTATAATAAAATTTAAAAACAGTGTACTTTTGAACAGTACTAATTTTAGAGCAACTGTACAGCTCAAAATATTTTTTATAAAGTGTATCAAAATATTTTTTTCTTCTAAAGTGTGACCCAGGCAAGAAGTTTGAGAACTGATCTATTGGGAGGACCAGATTTAGGCCTTTAGAGGCCCCTGGGCTAATAGAATCTAGGGCTCCCTTCATAAAGTATGTTTGTCCCCTTTAATAAAAAAGGTTTCATTGAATTTAAAAAACCTACTCTAACTGGAGGGGTCCAAATACTTGTTTCAAATTTTGACTTACCCAAGCATATATCATATTGGAGGTTCTAAAATGCACTTGAAACCTTTGCATATTAAGTTATGTATCTAACTATATTTGTGAAGAAATAAGATGATACGGAATGAAAAAGGGTTAATCCCGAAGGTTTGTGTTATCAGCTGTCTAGGAGGGTTAATGAACAAAATCAAATTCTGTACTTAAATTCAGAAGAGAAGCAGACAGGCCAAAAAGGGGCTAATTTCAGATTTTGGCATGAGAAGATAACCGAAATTTGACATAATGGGAATGAGTGATATCGTTTACAGCCGAATTAAGAACAATAGAAATGCGATTATTTTTCTAACAACTTCAGATATGGTAAATAAGCCAACAAAATATTTTACAATAAAATATATTTGGGAAATAACAAGAAATTGTATTTGAAAGTAATGGCTTGAGATAAGGAATACGAGGATCATTAAATAAGTTTCCAGACTTTTTTCGTATGGGCACTTTTATTGATAGTACACACATAAAACTCTAGTCCCCTTCGAAGTAATCTCCTCTGGCTGCAATGCACTTGTTGTTCCGTTCCAACAACTTCTGGAGGGCCTGATGGAAGTCTTCTTGTATGAGCATGTCAATGACCTTCATCACAGCCTCTTTCATCTCCTCAATTGTCTCATAACGACAGCCTCTGAGCTTAGGGAATAACCAAAAGTCACAGGGAGCAAGGTCTCAACTATAGGGAGGCTGAGGAACTGTCTTGATGCCTATCTTGGTCAACTAGTCTGTGACAAGGATGGAGTCGTGGACTGATGCATTGTCCTGGTGGAAATGCCATTGACCCTATTTGAAGAGTGCTGGCCTCTTCCAACGGAATCTCTTCCTGAACTCCCTTAAAACCTCAACATAGTAACCCTATCCTTTTGGCCAATCAACTCTTGTGTATTGACTTCCTTACTCCTCCCACACATCTCATCATCCCTCACAGACTCCCTGCCTTCGTTGAATCTCTTATGCTACTCAAAAACTGATGCTCGATTCATGTAATATGTTCCAAAAGCAGTCTGAAGCATTCCATATGTTTCTGTGGCATTTCTTCCAATTTTAAAACAGAATTTTTTTGCATATCATTCTTCTAAAGTGTCCTCACGTCCAGATTGCGTTTTTGAAATTCACCAGCTGTGACAATCAGGCTTTAGTAGGGTGTATTCCAATTCCAGCTGTAGCTGTTCATTTGAAGCTGAAATCATAAAAATTGGTCAGTCATCTCATAAGATGCATAGCAATAACATACTGAATTTTCAAGAGTCTACAACAATTTTAAATGCCTGTACAAAAAAAAAAAGTCTAGAAACTTATTGAATGCACCACATATATCACACATTGTTATGGTTTTCGAGAAACAATAAAAAAGTGCTCACAAATATGCAGCCTATAAGTGCCAGGGTAATCCAGTCGCCTAGCCAATAATAATAATAAACTTAAGTATAATTTTGCAGAGTCATCTGGTTAAAGCAACAAGAAAGGAGGAACTAAGGATCCTAATGTGGAAAACATTGAGAGAGGAGGATAGATTCCTCCTAAATTCTTCTTTGGTTGAGTGTTGGTAATAGATAAAGACTAAGAGTGGTCAGAGTAACTGGTGAGAAGAAGTTAATAGAGAACTTGTGTAACCCCCAAAACCCATTGGACCCCTTCCACAGTATAGTGGACTTTTATGAAAACAGAGCGTTTCAATGCTCAAGGAGCAGAAAGCAGCAGAAAGATGTCAGCTAGTCAAACAGAGAGAATTGGCATCTCCACAATACCCACGTCTAATGTCTTTTCTCGAATTTATACTCTGAAACGAATCTGAAAGAAAGTAGAGATTCTCCATCATTGAGATGAAGAAGAATTTTTTTCAACTAAATTTAATTATCTGAATTAGCTCTTACAACTCACAAAAGCTGCTGATAACTAATACCACATTACTCCATAAAGTAAAAGGGGAACAGGCTCTTGTTTTTTCTTAATATTATATCTTTTTTTTTATTATTACTTCTTTATATAAATATTGTTGGAAAATCACAGTCTTCTGTTCCTCCTATTTGGAGACTGATTTTTTTTTTGTATACTTGTCATTTCTTCCTGCCGCTGACTGAACTTCAATTTAATCGAATTGCCTTGATCAATCTCCTTATCTGAGATCAAAATACACAACATGGTAGATAGGGAGTAGGATTGAAGGTTGTGACTTCAACCAAGGTAGTTGTCCAATAGAGGAATTTCCTGTCATTCCAGCTTTTGACCAGAGGTGGCCATTTGAATGAGAGAGAAGACATATAGTGTTGTGTAAAAGGGACACAGGAAGAAACAGGCATATATATTTGTTCCCGCTACCCGTGAGCAACCTACATAATTGGTGCAGCAAGTGACAAGTTATATAATTGGAGCTTTGTGACAAGGATAAGTTACATATTAAGTATTGGGCCCGAGGACGTATATATTAGATCTAGCATTAGTCACCTACTATAGTTAGATACACTGTATGAGGTTGTTTGATTTTAGTATAGACTTTTTACATTTAGTTCTAACATATTATTTTAATAGTTGTTTAAAAAAAAAAAAAAAAAAAAAAAAAAAAAAAATCGCATTTCTAATGTTCTCTTTGTCAATTTTCTATCACTTCTTTCATAATTTGATTTTGAAGGTTTTAAATGAAAAAATAATTTACTTTTTTTGCATGACTTCATGCTGAGTTATAATTTTGTTTGTTTGGCCACATGTCGCCAGGATAACAATGCTTGGCCATATATTGCCAAGATGACACTGCAGAAGCACATTGACTTGAGATATGGGACTTTGCCCTATCAACCATATTCTTCTGATCTCTCCACCCAACGACTACCTTTTTTTTTCAAGCATCTGGACACTTTTTATGCCAAAAAAAAAAAAAAAAAACAACAAAAAAACAAACAAAAACCATACTGTTCTAAAGGAGACATAGAAACAGCATTTAAAGATTTCTTGGCATCAGAACCTTTAAAGTTTTATCATATAGGCATAAATAATAGTTAATTGATAGCAGAAATGCATAGATGTTCAAGGATCATATTTTGACTGATTAAAACACTGAAATCAATTATTCAGGAATAAAAGTTTATTCTAAAATTTCCTGAAAAACCTAATATAATTTAAAATACTGACATGCTGATAACACTTTTAACAATAGATTTTGAATCATCATCCACCATTTTAGTCTAAAACAACTTTTTCATCCCCATAGCAAAATCTCTGTGGAGTAGTATAATCATAACACAATGATTTAAAGGTTTTAAAATAATATTTTTAAAACTGTTATTTTTTGATAGAATATGCAACACAGGTAACTATGGAAAACTGGAAAATGTAGCATTGAAACAGTTAAATGGCATGTGTAAAGAATTCAAAGAAATGAATACCTTTCCATCAGCATTGTGGGCCTTGCCCCATGCATCCATAACAAATGGATCATTGACAGAGATGCAAGCAATAGATTGGATGCCTTTGTTTTTGGTTAGTTGGCCGTGATCTTTAACATAACCAGGCAAATGAGTCTGAAAAAGAAAAAACAAAAAAACATTAATTTATTATGAAACTCAGATAAACTAATTGTTAAATGGAACTATAAACCATTTTTTCTGAATTATCATTTTTTAATTTTAACCTTTTTTTTTTTTACAGTGTCTCTTGGTTTGGTTTGGTTTAGTTTAGTTTTATGATATATTAATCATTGTTGGTTATTCAATGCCAAATCCTGTTTTCACATAAATATTAAATAAAGGATTTGTAAACATATTTTGTAGATAAACTCAGTCAAATGATCAAAGAGTTTTATTTCTAATAATTTAATTTAGTATAAGACCAAGTATTGCTATGTATCATGAACGATTCAATTAAACATCAGTCATTTGTTTAAACATAGTTAAATTATCAAACAGTTCTATTGATGACAATTCAGTTTAGCATAAGTCATTTGTTGGCATGCAGTTTAAGTGTCAAACAGCTGTATTTATCAAGACAGAAATGAACAATGAATAAAATTAATTTTCTTTAAGATTGTTCTATTAGCATTCAGCAGTAAGTTTTCAATTCCAGTGAGTTTTCAATTGGTTGAAGCACCTCTGAAACTCATTTTTTTGATAAAGTACAAAGTTACACCATCATATTTCTTTTTATGTCCTTTACAGCCTCATATCTTAACCTTGTGATAAATTTTCAGTTTCGGAAACAAGAAAAAAGTCACATGGAATTAGTGAGTATTTAGGGTGTTACACAATCCAGTGTTTCACCACAAAGGTGCTGTTCAGAAAGTATTGAGACTGGCTCAACATTTAAACAGCACTCTAGATATGATCACTTTATAACATATATATATATATATATATATATATATATATATATATATATATATACATACACACACTCAACCCCTCCGCACAAGATAGGGGTGTTCATACTCCAGTCGCGCTATTACGTTCACTTTTAAGCAAATACCCTTGGGAAAGGTATGGACCCCCTTATCCTCCCAGCTATGGGTTAAATAGCACCACTACTGTTCTTCTAGGAGAATATCTTTAGCATTAAATAACCTACAAAGGTTGATATGCCATTAAAACAAAGAAACCAAACCATCCACACATGGTGCAACACAGTCAATTTTTAAGCAGAGTTTAATAGGTTTGAATTCAAAGTTTTCCTTCACCTAAACTGGTTGCCATACCAAGCTTCAAGAAGCCAGTCTACTATTTACCCATAGCTGGAGGAAGAATTGTTAGATTTATGCCTTTTCCAAGGGCACTAGTGCTATGTAAAATGCAAACAGCTTCCTCCAGGATTTGAACTCAGGTCTCCAAGTCCATTTCCTACGATTGTAAGCATTACACCAAAAACATCACTTTATTGTATAAGCTGTTCACATATACAGGATGCAGCAGAAATAACTCCCATATTTTAAACTGTCACCTATGTGATGCAAATGAACTTAGGCAACTGGCAATGGTAGCTTCATCTAGCTAATGTTTTACCATTTTTTTCAGATACTATCAGTTATGATCATAACTAAGACTGGTGCACACTGTGCGTTTGCTGCTGAAAACCTTTTTAAGACTGGTGAATCTGTAATTGCTACATAGAGAGCTTTTCAAGCTCATTTCATGTTACATTAGAATGATACTGTTCAGGATAGAAAATTGATACTGCTATGGGTTGAAAATTCCACCTGGAACAGCATCATTCTGACATAACATGAAATGAAGAATGCACGAAAATACACAAAAAGCTCGCCGTGTAGCAATTACAGATTCCTCAATGTGAAACATTTCAACAACAAAAGCACAATGTTGGGGCTGCAGACTACACTGACTGCATCTCTGCAGAGGGATAAGACTCCCTGAATGAGTGTCCTGGATATGATACAAAACAATCTGATGGTGAGGCTGCAGTAAAGCTGGAACTTTGAGGGAATGCGGAATACCCCTTTATTGCCATCACTCCCAGGTCCACTCTGGCCTGGAGTAGTAGCACTTGATAGGGTCTTATCTATGGGTCAAATAGAAGGGCTTGACATTTGAATTGTACTTATGCTAAACTGAATTGTTTGGAATAGAACTGTTTTGACATTTAAACTGTGTATTTGAACTAAACTGAATTAATTGAAATAGAACCGTTTATATGTATAAAAATGGGTTTGGCATTAAATAACCTACAATGATTGATATTCCACCAAACCAAACCAAAGCACAATGTGTATCATTTCAAACCAAAATCATAACTAATCATATCTGAAAAAAAAATTTAAAAAAAAAAAAAAAAAAATGGTAAGGCATCAGCTTGATGGAGCTACCATTGCCACTTGCCTAAGTTCACTTGCACTACACAGGTAACAGTTTAAAATGAGGGAGGTATTTCTGCCACACACTGTCCCTATCTTTACTTTAGCCTCAAAACTTCAGTCTCGATAATTTTTGATCACATCTTTTTTATGTTGAACCCAGATTGATCATGGAACTCAAACTTTAGAACAACAAGCAGTTTTTATTTTTACTGAGTGATTAATTTTATAAAGTTTAACATTAAATGGAAAGAATAAATATCATTACAGTGGCATAAACTAGTTATTTTTAATAGCATGTATCCCAATTTAAGTAAAGATTGTTTAATTTTGCCACTGCTTTAATCATTTTTGGTTTGGTTAAATGACATATCAACTCCTTATAGGTTATTTCATGATCATTATTATTTGGGGTTTTTTTTTTGCATACAATTATAAGATATCAAGTATTCTTATCTATTTGTGATACAAACAATTTGCACACTGCTGCATGGTTTAAAGTATTCCTACATAATACTAATAATTTACACACATTTATATAGTTTCAAGAAATTATTTTCAATTGTTAATAATCACATTACTATTATTATTTGTTTGTCATGCCTCCTTTGGCATCTCTGCTTTTTTTTTTTTTTTTTCGAACATCAACCTTTTAAAAAAAAAAAAATATCTTTGCACAGAACATATACATTATTAATACAATATCTACATACAGATCAAATTCTATTAAGTAATTTATCTGATAGTTCCCAAAAATGAACCCTTAAATTTTTTCTTACTATTATTTTCTGAAATCATACAATTTAATCATAATTTTTTTTTACAGTAATGCTGACTTTGAATTTGATCAGGCAATTTGTTCCAAAAATATATTACTTTATTCATAAAAGGTTCCAATCGGTTAGTCAATTTAGTTTTTGAAATCTGTCCTGACAATAAATTTCCAGTTCAAGGTGAAATACTGAAAAAAAAAAAAAAAATGTCTACCATAATTAGAAATTCCATTAATCATTTTGAAAATTTCAATTAGATCATTTTTCATTCTTCTATCTAGTAAGGTAAATAAGAAAAGTTGGCGACCTTAGTCAAGGGTGACCCAAAGACTCCCTTTTCAATAGCTACTACACTGAAGTGTAGGGGAGGGCACTACTCCATTCCGTCTTTGGTGTGACTCGACCTGGGATTGACACCCAGGTCTCCCGGGCCATTGGTGAACACTAACCGCTGGGCCAATGTCCCGGTTTTTAGTTAGTAAGGTAAGTAAGTAAAGTTAGCGACCATAGTCGAGGGTGACCCGAAGGCTCCCTTTTCGATAGCTACTACACCAAGGTGTAGGGGAGGGCGCTACTCCATTCCCAGGATTGCTCCACTTTACCCTTGAACCGTACCTTATAATGCTGAGTGTTAAGCAAGGTGGTATCAAGTTCCATTTTTAAAGTCTTTGGTATGACTCGACCTGGGATTGAACCCAGGTCTCCCGGGCCATTGGCGAACACTTTGTATACCTTCCAATCTCAATATTACGCTCCAATTTCCATGTTTCAACACTTGAGCTGAAGCCCAAGTACAATATTCTATATGAAGTCTTTATATATTTAAAACAATATTTGTCTCCCTTGAAATAAAATTTCTAATCATCTAAATTCTTCTGAAGAATGAACAAATTGAAAAAAATGTTAGTGCATCTACAGTTTCAACTTGTGTGTCTGTTATTCACCTGTTTTAACTCTTTTTTTTTTTTTACCCTACTAACGTTTTTTTTACTAATATTTTCGGTTTGGTTTCTTTGTTTAATGGCATATCAACCTTTGTAGGTTATTTAATGCCAAAGCCATCCTTCTAGAAGAACAGTAGTGGTACTATTTAACCCATAGCTGGGAGGATAAGGGAGTTCGTACCTTTCTCAAGGGTATTTGTCCAAAAGTGAACATAATAGCGTGACTGGAATTCAAACTCACTTACTATAATTCTGCAGTCCAGCACTTTAACCATTACACCACGCAGACACCCCCTAATGTTTTTGATTTTACTTATTTGAATAATGGTTTACAATATAACATTTTTAACAATTTTTTTTTCTTGTTTCAAATTTTCATTTACTTACTTGCAATTTTTCATATTCATTTTGCTTACTTTATTTTGCATTTTGAAAGTTTTTCATATTTGGGATGATTTCAAATTCTTTCCAATCTTTATCTTTTTTGTTTTTTTTACAATATAGACGATTACTGTCCTAAGTTAATTTTTTTGAATGGATCTCCTCATTTAGAGAACTTTATAAAACTTTAGGATTATTTTTTTAATATTGATTTTATCTTTTGATTTAATTTTTCCACATTTTTAATGTCAAGAGTGTTAGACTTATAATCCCAATCAATATTATCTCCCTTTCCAGATACTAACTCTTCTGTAAGTAAATTTAAATAAGTTTCTTTGATTCTAGTTAATATAATCATCTACTTTCACTAACTTTTATTTCAATTCATGCAAGATCAGATTTACCAAACAGTTCTATTAAACTTACCTCTTCAATTAAACAATCATTATTTAAAAAAATCTGAACTAATGTAGCTTTATCTAATTTTTGTTTCCTACTAGTTTACATCTTGCATTTTCTTCTATAAACTAATAGAACCTTTTTTTGTTGTAAACAAATCCAAATATTCATTTTGTATTCTAATATATTGACATATTGAATTTACAAGAGACACAAACCATTTATCCAATCTACATTAGGTAAATTAAAATTTCCAACCATTATATTTTCAGATTTATCTGACATAAAAGGTACCTTATTGAGTTTTTCTAGCAGTTTTTCTTTTTACTTACAGCTAGAAGTCTGTGTATACATATATCAAAATCTTTATTATTAGAATCAGTTATTTTTAAAGCCAAAGATTCAGTTTTTTTGAACCAATTTAATTTAGATATTTCTAAAATGTTTTGTACATAAATAGTAGACTACTCTCCACCAAAAAAACAAAAAATTTGTATTATTTTTCTTATCTTCTTGTATTAATTTAAAATTTGGTATTGCTATTTCCACTTCTTTCACTTTTTCCCCAAGCAAATGTTCTTCTATAATACAAATTATTTTATATTCGTTAGCAATTAATTTTAGTTCTAATATGATGTTTCTCAATGAATTAGTATTTGTATACAATATTTTCAAACTTTCTGTTTTTCTTTACTTGTTTAAATTTTCATTTACATTAATAGATTTTCCACTGTTAGTCTTAATTACAGGGTTTGTTTTTTTTTTCAATTTTTATACGTTCTTTTCGTTTATCTTTCTTATCTTCTTTCTTTGTTAAAATCCAGCTTTTTTTTCTCTTTTGATCAAGTCAGGATTAATCCATATATTTCCTTCTTCATTTTTGATTTTCCTTCTCAGTTTTAAGAAATTTAGCATCTTCTTTATGTCTTAGTGTGACCATTATTAGTCTGTTTTTATTGTTTATTTTTTCCCCTGATGTACTGCTCTTATAATATCTTTTTTTTGAAATTTTACTTTCTTAAGTAAAAAATACTTTCATTTAGATTTTTCTTCTTTTATATTAGATATTATGTTGTTTGAATGGTTTTTCTGTTCTCTTATATTTGTCTCAAGCAAGGTCATACTTTTTTTCAATGTGCTTTCTATGATTTCATTTACCATTTTTTTTCCCTCTCATCTTGTGATATTTGCACAGGTTTTATCAATTTCTTCCTTTTGTTTAAAAAAGAACAAAAAACGTTAACGTCTTTTCAATTTTAAAAAATCATTCCTAGTATTAAGTTTATGATTTGTTTTCCTACTTCATTTTTATTTTTTATTTCACAATTTACTTCATCTTCTTTAATTATCAGTTTTTCTTTTATTCTAAAAGTAAAAAAAGTTAGACATTTCCAATTTCTTACATGAGAATGCTTTAAATAAAATGTGAGTTCCTCTGGAAGAAGGAAGACCTAGACCAGTGCCTTCACATGACCCCAGAGAAAAAAATTGCAAGGTGTTGGGTCAGGTGAATGTGACGGCCATTTCAAAATGAAATTATATTAATTCTTCTGAAACACTCTGTACTAAAGTAATAATGTTAGTTACCTGTGAACATCCAGGGGTAAATGCCCCAGGGACTCCAAAGATGATATGTTTTCCTTTACCAAACAATTCTGTCGTAACAACTTTTTCTCCAGGATTATGTTCAAATAATGTGGAACTTGGAAGTTTATCTCCAACCTAAGAAGAAAACAAAAATTAACTTTAAAGACCAAAATTTTCATATAATCAATTGATATATCAAATTCATATCTTCAGTTTCCCTTCAGCCCAGGTGAGGATCTTCTTCATAAAAAAAGTCCATTTTTTTTTATGAATGTAACATTTTTGGTACTTGTATGAAGGCTTGGTTTCTTTGTTTTAATGGCATATCAACCTTTGTAGGTTATTTAATACCAAAGTCATTCTCCTAGAAGAACAGTAATGGTACTATTTAACCCATAGCTGGGAGGATAATAGGGTTCATACCTTTCCCAAGGGTATTTGCTCGAAAGTGAACGTAATAGCGCAACTGGAGTACAAACTTGCTTACTACGATTCCGCAGTCCATCACTGTAACTATTACACCATGAGGACACCCCCTTGTCTAAAGAGATGATCCCAAGAGGAGTGATGTGACACGGTCTTGATGTCACTTCAGGATATCAAATTGCAATAACATTGTTTGTCATGGCTGCAACACATCAACCTGATGTGGTTGAGTTTGACCAAATCTTGTTAACAACAATTAGTTTGTGGTTCATGAAAGAGAACCAAGTAGAGGTTTGGTTTAGTTTCTTTGTTTAATGGCATATTAACCTTTGTGGGTTATTTAATGCCAAAGCCATCCTTGTAGAACAGCAATAATACTATTTAACCCATAGCTGAGGAATAAGGGGGTCCACACCTTTCCCAAGGGTATTAGTCTGAAAGTGAATGTAATAGTCTGACTGGAGTTTGAATTCGCTTACTTCGGGGCCACAGTCCAACATTTAAGCCATTATGCTATGGGCACTCCCACTAGTATCACTGCTGTTCTTCTACAAAGATGGCTTTAGCATTAGATTTGGTTTAATTTCTTTTTTTTAATGGCATATCAACCATTATGGGTTATTCAATGCTAAAAGAATCCTTGTTGAAGTCGTACTATTTAACCCATAGCAGGAGGGGGTGATAAGGTTTGGTTTGGTTTGGTTTCTTTGTTTAATGGTATATCAGCCTTCATGGGTTATTTAATGCCAAAGCCATCCTTGCATTTAACCCATAACTGAGGGGTGATGATAGTGTTCATACCTTTCCCAAGGATGTTAGACTGAAAATAAACATAATAGCATGACTGGAGTTTGAACTCATTTACTTTGAATCTGCAGTCCCAGCACTTCAGGTGTTATACCATGGAGACGCCCCCCCCACAAGTATAGGGTTAAAATTAATACAAGATTTTTTTTTCATTGGATTTAAAAAAAAAAAAACAAAACAAAACATTATTAGGCTTAATCTTTCAAATACATTAAAATTCTAAATTTATTATTTTAAGAATAATTTTTCAAAATTTCTTTCAATATTTAATGGTTATTTAGTATACTGGTCTTACAGCAAGTCAACCTTTCTAGGGTTATTTAAAATTAAAATAAGCCCTTTTTTATTTTCAGATTGATTGGTTATATTTTATGGCATATCAACCCTTGTGAGTTATTTAAAGCCAAAATAAAACCATTTTTTTTCCAGATTGCTTGGTTATGTTTTATGGTATATCAACCCTTGTGAGTTAGTTAATGCTAAATCCTGTTCACACCTATATATGGTTTGTAAGTGAATAATTTGGAGGCATCATTTTTAAATGAGTCAGAACTCATTTGTTTACACACAGTTAAATAGCTTCAAGTATTGTTATTTATTGCTTGCACGCAGTTAAAGGGTTTCAAGTATTACTAATACAAATAATTCTATTTGCCATGGTTAAATGGTTTCCAGTATAGTAAATTATTAAACAGTTCTATTTGACCCAGAGTTTAGACCCTAACAAGTACTATCAGTCCAAATAAGAGTGGATCTGGAAGTAATGGGAATAAAAGGATACTCCACATTCCCTAAAGATCTAGGACATGTTGTATCCAGGGCACTTGTTGAGGGGGTCTTACCTATCTGTAAACATGCAGTCAACATATTCTACAGCCCCAGTTGACTGGGCTGTTTTTTTATTTATTTTCAACAATTATATGGTTTCAAGTAACTAATCATTTGTAAACAATTTTGACTTTAAGTAATTAATCCTATTTATTAATTATTTGGTTGCACAGTTATATAATTTCAAGTGTTCTTATCTAATACAAATAATTTGCACACAGTTATATATGGTTTCAATGTAGTCCTATCTAATACAAATAATTTGCACACAGTTATATGTTTTTAAGTATTCCTACCAAATATATACAATTTGCACACAGTTATATATGGTTTCAAGTATTCCTATCTAATACAAATAATTTGCACACAGTTATATATGGTTTCAAGTATTCCTATCTAATGCAAATAATTTGCACACAGTTATATAAGGTTTCAAGTATTCCTATCTAATGCTAATAATTTTCAAACAGACCTATATACCTCATAGTTGGGAATCTTACAAATCTACCTGATCTGGAGCCTCCGCATCAGGTGCAGTCAAGTGTTGTACCCGGGATGCTTTCAATATTTGTCTATTCCTGATCAATTTTGACAAAGATAGGAGAATGTGATACCAGAACAGTGCCCATTTTTTATTTGTTTGTTTTGAATTTGAGTTAAATATATTGTGCATTAAAATCTATACTAACAAATAGATATCTTGTCTGTGCCATTTTTACAAGAAATCATCATCATCATCATGTCGCGTCATCAGCACAGATCTCCCTAACCCTCTCCTACCACCCTTCTATATCGTACATCGCTGTCTGTAGGTCTTCAAGGCTACATCCCGTATAGGCACAGAGCTGTTGTATGTAGGTTCTAGCTGGTCGTCCTGCCTTTGCTTGTCCATGTGAAGAGGTCCACAGGAGTATGTCATTTATGAGCTTGTCCCTACTTCTCCAGCAGTGTCACGCATGTCTGGTTCTTCTAACTTGGATAGTTTTCATGATGGATGATAAGTGGCCGTACAGCTGCTACTTTGTGAGGGTGCTGCCTCCAGGACTTGTTCAATATTGCTTGCAGCATTCTTGTGTAGTTGCTGTCAAGCTTTTTACTCCATACGTCCAGTTAGCGGCCATGTAGTGCATCCATATAGCAGTATTGACATGACCACTGCTTGGAAAAAACTGAGTTTCATTTTATTGGTCAGGTCTGACTTCCATGTGACTGATAGCCTATCAATAGCTGTCCATGCCTTTGCTAGTCACGTGTTGATGTCTGTCTCGGTTGATGAGACACTGCTTCCTAGGTAGGTGAACTTGTCTACTAGTTTCAGAGAACTACTGTTAAATGTGGAGATGTCTCCTCTTTGATTAAAGCACATGAAATAAACAAAGCTTAAAATGATTATAATTTGGTAGGAAAACTCACAGGACCTCTATTTGTGATAGGGGTTATGTGAGGTCATTCAAGGACACCAGGGGTCAGGTAAAATAACAAAGATCTCCTGTTCTAAACATTAGGAACAAATGATTTTCGTAGCAGAATTTTCACCATTCACTCTTCTTACAAATAAGAAGTAAATATTCCATTAAAATTAATTTTTTATACAAGTTTGTATTTACCCAACCCCTCTGTTACAAGCAGGATGTGAGAAAAGATCAATTTTTAAGCAGAGTAAAGCTGGTTTGAATTCAAAATTTTCCTTCTCCTGCAGTGGTTGCCTAACCAAAGCAAAAGAAGCCAGCCTGCCCTACTATTCACCCATAGCTAGGGGAAGAGAACAAATGGATTTATACCTTTCACAAAGGCTTTATTTAAAACAACTATGAAAACAAAAGAATTATATAGCGTTTTTCGCAAAGGCGTTAGCACAAAGTGAAACGGAAATAGATTTATACAAAATTTGAAACTGGATTTCAAATTCCATTTCCTATGACAATAACCATCATGTTAAGAGTGCCTTTAATTTTCTTTATACAAGTTTTTACTATTTTTTCATCTTCACATATCCCTGCTTTCCCCACGATCTTCTCTATGATAGTTCTAGTTTACTAAGCTTTTTGCTTAGATATGGCACAAGGCTATGTGAATGGGGCACCCAATGAGACTCAAACTCATTCATGAAGATTTGCTCGTCTAGCTTGCTAACCATTACACCTCCTGAGATGCCCTGGCCAGCTCTATGATAGTTGGATCCCCTCCCACAATCCTTTTCATACTGACTCCCAATGGGAAAAGTATTAATGCTGTGTATGTAGAAGTTTTGTAATACTGCAGTGTCAAATATACAACACCTATATCCATCCCACAGCTAAATTTTATTTTCAAGATTATTTTCATTATTTTGAGATATTCTGTTAATATATATTTACAGACATTGGCATAATGGTTACAGTGTTCGCCAATGGCCCGGGAGACCTGGGTTCAATCCCAGGTTGAGTCATACCAAAGACTCAAAAAATGGTACTTAATGCCTCCTTGCTTAACACTCAGCATTATAAGGTATGGATCAAGGGTAAAGTGGAGCAATCCAGAGAAAGGAGTAGCGCCCTTCCCTACACCTTGGTGTAGTAGCTGTTGAAAAGAGAGCCTTCAGGTCACCCTTGACTACTGTCATCAACTTTACTTATATTTACAGAGGTTATAAAAGGTTATGTTAACTGTTAAGGGTACATTTGAACAATTTCTTTATTCTCAACCAAGGATTCTTACTTGTAAGAACTGTATAGATATCACAGAGGAGTTTTTCATAATACATCCCTACATACACTTCACTAACACCTTATATGTCAGCCCAGTCGGCTGGGGCTGTAGAATACACTAACTGCATCTTTGCAGAAGGGTAAGACCCTCCCAGTGAGTGTCCTGGATATAACATTAAAATATCTGATGGTGAAGCTTCAGTAATCCTGGAGCTTTGGAGAATTTGGAGTACCCCTTCATTGCCATTGCTCCCAAGTCCACTCTGGCCCGGAGAGGTAACACCTGTTAGGATCCAATCTATGAGTCCAATAGAACAGTTTGACATTTAAACTGAGTGCAAACAAATGACTTGCTAAATTGAATTGCTTGAAATACAACTGTTTGATCATTTAACTGTGTATAAACAAATGACTGATGTTTAATTTAATTGTAATTGATACATAGCAATACTTGGAAGCGATTAATTTTGTTGACTTATGATGCTAAATTGAATTGTTAGAAATAGAACTGTTTGGTAATTTAACTATGTGTATCAACAAAATGTGTTTACAAATCATATATTTAATATATATGTAAAAACAGGATTTGGCATTAAATAACCTACAATGGTTGATATGCCATCAAACCCAAGCAAACTAAATCACATATTTCTAATATATATGTATAAACAAGATTTGGCATTAAATAACCAACAATGGTTGATATGCCATCAAACCAGACCTCATATGCTTTCCTTTCTTTATTACAAATAAAGTTGTTTTAATGTATATTGATCTCTCTGATGATTTGCTTTGATCTACACTATAAATGGGGTTTTTCTGAAAAACTGTCCTTATCCATGAGATCTGGTTTACGGTTCAATCTGGCTTACAAAGCCAAAGGATAAGTTTGACTCCTCTCCTGTAATATGGGACTACAACATTTGTTTTAGTTTGGGGATCAAAATAAATTTTCACTAAGTTACTTTTTCAGACATGAATAATCTTTTTTTTGTTTGGTTTGGTTTTATAGCATATCAACCATAGTAGGTTATTTAATGCTAAATCCATTTTTATACATATAAACAGTTCCATTTCAAACAATTTGGTTTAACATAAGTACACAGTTTAGTTTTATTGGACCCATAGGTAGGATCCTATCAGGTGTCACCACTCTGGGCCAGAGTAGACCTGACAGCGATGGCAATGAAGGGGTACTCCGCATTCCCCAAAGCTCCAGCATTACTGGAGCCTCACTATCAAATTTTTTAGTATCATATCCAAGTCTTATCCTTTCTGCAAAGAAGCAGTTGGTGTATTCTACAGCCCCAGCCAGCTGGAGCTGTAGAATATATATATATATATATATATGTATGAAAACACTTATTTTAACTGTGAGGTCATATTTGAAGCTATTTTTCCCAGAACAATGTTTTGATGCAAGTTTGAAATAAAATAATTCTATTTATTTAAACATTTTGCTGTATTTAGCTGTCCAAAACTGTTTAGCTCATCTATAGCATTCTCAAATGGCATCATGTCTACATCACAACATTCCTCCAGGGACCATCTCTTCAGACGTGTACTGCTTTTCTTTTCTTTTCTTAAGTTTCTTTGATAGTTTTCAGATAGTGCAGTCCCTTCTGAAATGTGAGTGGTCAGCCATATTTTTATAAATTGTTTTGCTATATTTATTTTTACAAATAAAATTGTGTTATATTTTTTTATGAATGAATTAAAATTGTTGAATTATTTATTCTGTATCATTTTTTGTTGTTAGATTTGTTTGAGTTTTTTCTCTCTCTCTTAAAACTAGGATAGTGGCTTCTTAGTTCTGTGGCGTCGCGTGTCAACGTACAATCCAAACATTGACGATGGAACAGCTTCAGCTAGCCGTGTTGGACAGACCACGGTTCTGGTTAGGTGTCTTGTCGCTCGGTCAAGGCCGCCTGGAATGGGTGCCGGGGAAGCCTAGCACTCATGCATCCCCTTGGGCCTCAGGAGGCCATCCTCTCAAGCTCTTACCTGCTTCGGCAAGACACGGTTTATCGCCCGGCGCTACTTTTTAGGGGAATGCCGACGGGGCCCAAGGTATTTTTGGAACCGTCGGATGTGTGTGGGCTACGGCCCTGAGCCTGATTCCCACAATAAAAAAAAGACCTTGTGCCGTACTCTGGCGTACGTGGAGTGTCCGACAAATAAACATTTTATAAGGGACCTCACTTTCCGAAAAGTAGCTACCAATATTCAAAAATTATGTACATTAGTTTTTGATGGCGGACTAAACTCATGCTAAAAGCCACTTTTTTTTTTATCGAAAATTAATGAACCCGACCAACTATAATTGATTGGCCCAATAATTTTCTACCGAGCTGGCACCAAAAATAAGTTGTTTACGTTGTTCAGCCGTTAGATAAAAAAATCAATTTTGATTTAGTTACCCTAAGAAAAAGAAAAAATATCATTAAAAGAAAGAAAGAAAAAAGATATTTTGTTTACCAGAACCCACGCGTCAGCATTTTCATTTTTAAATACAATCGGAAGAGATTTTTTTTAAACAATTAAAAAATTTTACAATTCTTCACAAGAAACCGTACTCTAAATTTGAATCCATTAATTAATAAAAACAAATCATATCATAGAATATTTATAATTTTATTACGCAAATAACTAAATCTTAACGACCTTGAGAAAATTATGTTGTCAAAGAAAAACTAAAACAAGTTTTAAAAGGAGGCGCTGGAAATTTGTATTAAACGAACAAAAACAAAACAATTCGCAAACTAGAACCTGATTTTAAGGTAAAGTTTATTTTGGTTTTGTTGGGAACACAGTAAATAAAGTTATTTTCACATAGACTTATTAAATCAAAATAAGCCTGAAAGAAAAAAAAAATGGCATGGTCAGAATAAACAAACCTCAACGGACACAAAAATAATTTGCCGAACAGAGGTTAGCTGCAACATAAAGCAGCACTCAGTGAGAATCGAACTCACTACAAGCACCAGTCTGCTCGCCTAGTTTGCTATTCGTTACACCCCGTGTGGTGCCTAACGTGCGTGTAATAAATAAAACCCTAGTTTAATCACGCCAGTTGTAACTGATGTTTGAATCTTTAGTCATGCCTTGCTCGAATTTGGGCATCGTTTGAAGTAAGGGGTCCACAAGGACTAGACAAATTGTTAGTTCGTGTAAAAAAAAATAAAAATAATAAAAGAAGAGTTTGTAAATAGGAAAAATAAAAATATCAAACAATAATAAATAATAGTAATAGAGAAAGAAGAAAAAATTGATAAACACAGCGGTGTTTACAAAATACTTTTTTTGTTTGTTTTTACCATGCGACTAGTTTGTCGTAAAACGTACTTGATGGTGAAAACGAAAACTTAACTTCTCTGAACGTAAGATTACGATATACCACTCTTTACAATCTCTGAATTTAAAAAAAATTGCATTGAATTAATGTCTATCTTAGTCATAAATTCTATGCAATTTTTTTTTACAATAGTATATATATATATATATATATATATATATATATATCGTTGGTTTGCGGATGTGGAAAATACTTTCTTCTTAGTGTGATTTTTTTTAGATGACTATAAAAAATACGCATAAAAGTACTTCTTGGTTATCATTTAAAGATATTTTAGACAAAAAATAAGATACTCAACAAACCTGCACAGGCACGCGAAAAGATGAAGAAACTGAAAAAAAGCGTGCAATTTGAGGCCTCGTTAATTTTGTGCCGATTGCTAAGGACGACTTTATGTAATACGCCATATTTGCTATTGAATTGTTGAACAAGGGAAATAAAAGGTGAATATCTTTTATTCTAGACTAAATCAACGATAGGACGATTATTATTTTTCTTTTAATCTTAGCAGAAATCCATAAAACATCGTCGAAACAACATAGAATCAACCTTAATTATCTTATAACAATATTTAAAAAGAAAAATAATTTAAGATTTGAGGAGAATCTATTCCGAATTGATTTCTGAAGGTCAGGCTTTAAAAAAATCTTAGCAAGTATTAAGTGAAATGTATTCTGTACAATGTTAGAATTGTGGTCCCATTTTATAAGTTATTCCAATTCGCCACCTTCTTGTACAATTCAAACTTATTTTCCTGGAATAAATAAATAGATAATTAATATATCAACAAAAACTTAAAACCCTAATTATTTCTAAGAGTGGCCGTTCCATTGTTAATCCTTAAAAAATAACGTCAGTATTTTTTTTTTTTTTTTAGAAAAGTTATTTGTTTTTTTTTGCAATGAGGTTGGAAAAATAATATTCCGAAAATCGATTTTATTCCGAAATCATTCGAAGATACTTGAATTTCTATGGGACTTTTTACTTTATTCATTGATTTAAAAAAAAAAAAGAAAAAAGGAAAATCGTATGAACAGCATTAGCAAATCTTTTTCTTTGAAAATTTTTGCTTTTATGCTTATTATTTACTAATCTCTGCTTAGATTAACACACAGGTCTTAGATTGATTTAACAGTAGCTGCTATTACCAAATATGGTCGCCCATCTAAGTATTGAGCTGGCTCACTCTTGCTTAACTTCCGTTATTTAATGAGAACCGGTGTTTTCAGCGTGATTTTTTTTTAATTCAGCCTTTTTTCCCGCCATCAGAGTATAATTTCTGTTTACTACGTAATGAGAGCAGCTGTAATACCTACTGCGACGGTTGTTGGGTCGCACTACGGCCGGCCGTGCTTGCAGCGGCACGGATCTGGCCGAGTGTTTCTCGGCAACTGGAGGTTTCCTCCGGCCTAAGGGAACCGTCCCCCCAGGCTTTTACCCCCTTCGGGGGTAGATTTATTGCCTGGCGCTCCTAATAAGGGGAATGCCGACGGGGCCGTAGATATTTTTGGCCATGCCGGGCGCGTGTGGGCTCTGGCCCTGCGCCCGGACCCACCTAAAAAATGCCTTGTGCCACACTAGCCCGTTCGGTGGGGCGAGCAACAAATACCACTACGTCATGAGGGCACTTCAAGTAGTGTAATGGTTAGCAAGCTAAATTAACAAACCTTCACGAGTAAGTTCGAGTCTCGTGGGGTGTCCCGTTCATTTGGCCTTGTGCCACATCTAAGTAACAAAAATTTAGTAAATTAACATGATGGGGTGACATAGAAAGGTGGGACTTTAAAATTTATTCTTTCTTCGCAGCTTGTCCAGAATAACACTACAACGAAAATTTCTGTAGTAATGTAAAAAAGAGAGAGAGAGAGAGAGAGAGAGAGAGAGATAGTAACATTATTTGCCATCCAGTTGGTTTCAATCTTTTGTTTCATTCTTTTTTACATTTAAGCTCTAAAAATTATATATTGGCAATAGCCGTAAGTCGCCATCTTCTTAGTAGTTGAAAAAGGGAAAGACTAAAGAAATGTAGCGGATGGGTTAAATTGTGGTTTCCGTAAAAATAATTTAGTAGTAATTTACTAAGCTTTTTGCTGAGATATCGCACAAAGCCAAAATAATTAAGTAATAATAAGCTGAAGATTTTTTTTTCAGGTGGCATTATAAATATAAGGAAAGACATAAAAGCTTCATAAATATGTGGATATATAGAAAAACTAAATAATTGTGAGGAAAGACTCGTTGGGTAGAGGTTAGTACAATTTTCTTTTTTAAAAATAACACTGGATTTTCTATGACTTGTAAAATTTGCTGGTAAATTTTTGTTATATTTTAATCTAAGAATCTTGATTTATTTCTAATCGACTAAATTGTTTTACGAGGTGCAACTATCACGAGTCAACTTAACAATTGTTTAAATTTACCGCGCCAAACTTAGAAATTTAGCATTCCACCTCCACTAAAAAATTTAAAAAAAAAAAACCTGGTAGGGCCTGTATCGGATGACAGGATAAAATATACCCCAAAATTTCTTTGAATATACGTCAGTCCTGGACTTTAACTAAGTTAAAACTTAAGGTAAAAAGGATTTTTTTTTTATTTTATTTCATTTTTATTTATTTATTTTATTTTATTTTATTTATTTATTTTTCACGTACACATGGGAAGCAGCATCATGTACGTGAAGGTATTCGAATGCGCAATGCCTAACATTTCCTGAACGTGTGAGTCTCGCGGCTTAACTCTCAGGATTGTCAGTTCGATCGGGGAACTACTGCTGCTCATCTATAAGAGTGGCTTCTATAGATGAGAATAAAAACAGCCATCGAAAGATAACCATGACTCATACTCAAACCGCATACATAAACCCCATCGCTCTTCGCGCGGGTGAAAAAGGGGCGCGTCCTGCTGAGGTTGGAGCCCTGGCCTCAGTGTTCGAAAAATCAGCTACAGAGCTCAAACAAAAACTACTAAAATGCAAACAAACAATACAGATAGCGACATTTAACGTTAGAACCCTAAATAGAATAGGTCAACTACCAGAGCTAACTGCATCAGCCGTAGAACATAAGATAGACATAATTTGTATACCAGAACATCGATACACTCACACCGAAGATATCAAATATTACGAAACTGGCAATGGATGGATGCTGGTGACTGTAAAAAAACTCTGTCAATGCCACGGTAGGAGGGGTGGGAATGCTTATAGGACCAAGAGCGCTAAAAACACTTAATAGCAGTGAGAGAATACAACCTAGGATGATGGCCGCAACGTTTAATGGCAACCCCAAAGCAACGATCATCTCCTGCTACAGCCCTACCAATGTTAGCGAAGAAACCGAACTAGTCACCTTCTACGAGGAGCTATCCTCCCTAGTACGTAGCATTCCGAAACACAACCTGCTAGTCATTGGCGGAGATATGAATGCACAAATCGGGAAAAACAGAAACAACAAATACAGCCTACACAACACGTCAAACAGGAATGGACAACATCTAATTGATTTCATGATAGAAAATAGATTAACATGCCTCAATACAAACTTTCAAAAAAGGGAGGGAAAATTATGGACCTACACATACGCGAACAAGAGTAAAGCACAGATAGACTACGTCTTTATAAACAGGAAATGGAAAAATAGTGCGATGAATTGCGAGGCATACTCCTCTTTCGAGGGTGTGTCCTCCAATCATCGAATAGTTACAGCCAAAATACGACTAAGCCTACGAAAAAACGCCACACGAACAGCGACAACTAAGCACTATGACTGGGCCCTACTTAACAACAGAGATATTAGAGACAAATATGCATTAGAATTAAGAAACAGATTCGAAACACTACAAGAGAAGACAGAAAAAGTTACCCCAAATGACGAATATGAAAATTTTGTTGAAGCACACCTTGAGGTGGCATCAAAGTGTATCCCAACAAAACCTAGAACTAAATATAGAGTCCCTTGGGAAACGTCAGCGGTTAGAGAAATACGTGCACTCGTGAAAACTGCCTCCAAAAGCTATCGGAAGAACCCAACAAACACAAATGCCCGAAAACTAGAAAAGGCACAATATCAATTAGCAGGAATATATCTAAAAGAACAGGCAGAATACATACAAAATAAGATAGATAAGATTAGAGACTCGGTGGAAGATAGACAATCCAGGATAGCCTGGCAAACAATAAACGAAGTAAGTAGAAGGAAGAGCACAGCCAAAGCAAAATTGAAAGCTGCAAGCCAACAAGAAAGAGTAAAACTGTGGGAACAGCATTTCAAAAATCTACTAGGAAGCCCACCGAAAATAACGGATGAACCGATCTCCAGAATTATCAGTAAGCAATTAGACGTTAAACTAGGTCCTTTCACCAAAGAAGAACTCGACTCGGTTCTTAAAAAAATTAAAAATAGGAAAGCTGCAGGGCTGGACGAAATCCCCCCAGAAGTGTGGAAGACTAGACAATTCGACGATATACTGCTGCGGCAATGCAACGCAGTCTATAGTCAAAATAGGATAGAAAGATGGATGAAGGGATGCATCCTTCCTTTCCCTAAAAAAGGCGACCTCGGATTAGCCAAGAACTACCGAGGGATAACACTTACATCCATAGCAGCCAAAATCTACAATGCCCTACTACGAAACCGCATAGAACCCAAAATAGACAACATCCTTAGGAAAAACCAAAATGGCTTCCGGAGAAATAGATCCACAACCTCACAAATATTGACCATCCGTAGAATCCTTGAAGGCGTTCGGGCAAAAAACCTTCAGGTGACATTACTATTTGTCGACTTTACCAAGGCCTTCGATTCCATCCACAGAGGGAAAATGGAACTAATCCTACTAGCATACGGCCTACCAAAAGAAACCGTAGCAGCAATAATGATCCTCTACAGAAACACAAAAGTGAAAGTACGTTCACCAGATGGAGACACAGAATACTCAATCATATGGAAATCAGGCTCTCAATCACATGGAAACCAGACCTGACCGATAAAATGAAACGCAGTTTCTTCCAGGCAGCGGTCACATCGATACTTCTATATGGATGCACTACATGGACGCTAACTAAACGGCTGGAGAAGAAACTTGACGGCAACTACACAAGAATGTTGAGAGCAATATTGAACAAGTCCTGGCGACAACACCCCACGAGACACCAACTATACGGCCACTTGCCTCCCATCACGAAAACTATACAGGTTAGACGAGCCAGACACGCTGGACACTGCTGGAGAAGCAAGGACGAGCTCGTAAGTGATGTACTCCTATGGACCCCCACATATGGCCAAGCAAAAGCAGGACGACCAGCCCGAACTTACAGCAGCTTTGTGAGGACACAGGATGTAACTCAGAAGACCTGCCGGAGGCGATGAATGATAGGGAGAAGTGGCGAGAGATGGTCAGGGATATCCGTGCTGGCGGCACGACATGATGATGAAGCTGAAGATAATGGCTGAAATTTATTCTTCTCTGGATAGTGAACGCAAACATTACATTTGTGTAAGATTTCTTTGTACATCAGCAGGTAATTGTGGATAGACACTTATTCCTTCCTTTAATTCTTTTAAACCAAGAACAGAACAGAAATATACCCCTTCCCCCCCCACCACCTCACCAAATAAGATCACAACTCACAGGTATTTGACAACAATTTTTAGAAATAGTGGGGAGATCAACCTTGCGGTTAGCATCAGTGAAAAAGTTGGGGAAATTACACAAAAATCGACGACGTCAAAAAGTGACCAAAATTGTAAAATTATGCATTGAGACATCCTGATGTCTGCGACAAAAGCTGTTTCTAAAATTCCACGTGAAACACACACACACACTATATATATATATAAAACTTGGAATATTTGTACTATTGTCTTCATTTTGGGCATCTCGGGTGGTGTAATGGTTAGCAAGCTAGACTAGCAAGCCTTCACTAGTGAGTTCGAGTTTCATTGGATGCCCCATCCATTCAGCTTTGTGCCACATCGGAGCAAAAAGTTTCGTAAATTACTATTGTCTCCATCTTCATTGTTATAGTCACAACGTTTCAGCCGATATATCCTTTTTCAGTGTTTCATGTCGAACTCGGGAGCCTATACAGAACTTCGAAGTAAACCCTTTGTTAAATGCACGGAGGTAAATTGTTCTAATTCCGTTAACCTTGTAGCTACGATTGAACCTGCAACCTCAATATAATTGTCATAATAGCCGGGAGACTGGGGTTCAATCTCAGGTCGAGTCATACCAAAGACTTAAAAAAAAAAAAAAAAAAAAAAAATTGTACTTGATAAATTCTTGCTTAACACTCAGCCTTATAAAGTGCTGATCAAGAGTGTGAAGTAATCTAGGGAAAGAAATTGCGCCATCCGTTACACCTCGGTGTAGTAGCTATTAAAAAAGGAGCCTTCGAGTCACCCTCGACTACGGTCGGCTAACTTAGTTATATATAAGTCTGATTACTACCATGTAATATATATAATTAGTATTTTTAAGAATTTATTATGTATAACCCCTCAACCACGGGCAGGATGTGTCACAAGGTCAATTTTTAAACGGAGTAAAGTTAGTTCAAATCCAGTATTTTGCCCATAGCTGGCACTCAGTGAGACTCAAAATCACTAGTAATGGTTTTCTAGTCTAGCTTGCAAACCACTGCATCACGTGAGCCGCAAATAATTCTACCTTGGGTGTTTCGGTAGCGCTATGATTTGAAAGCTGAAAATGAGATGGATTTTTCCGACTTCCCAAAAGTCAGAACTGACATGTAATCATTCTATAGTGGGGGGGGGGTCACGGATGAATCGAGACTCATGCGTGGTCATTATAAAAATTACTTGGTCCCCTCGGCATTCACCTTCAGGGGTGCCTAACATTAAACTCAGCTTTGCTTCTTTTAAACAAGAGAACAAGTACAGCCTGGATTAAGAGACTAGCAACAGAACAAACAATTTACTTTGCGCGAACGCCAGTTGAAAATGACTTAGCAGATGTAATTTAAAATAAAATGTAATCCTTATAGAAATTAGGTACACTTTCGCTCTTTCTTTATACCATTTAAATGAATTAAAAAAAAAAAAATAATCAAAGTTTTTATTCATTACTCCCTTTTTTTTAATTTCTTATTTTTCATAATAATTTTTTCCCTTACATTTTTACTTAAATATTAAATCCAAATACAAAAGACAAAACTGGAAATTGCATAACTGATTGTTTCTACACTTTTTTCGTTTATATATATATATATATATATATATATATATATATATATGAGAGAGAGAGAGAGAATTAGTGGAAAAGGTGATAAACCAAACACTGACAACGGATTTCGTAATGATATTTCGTCTTTATTTTAAAAAAAGAAAGACTTTCTCAGAATGAAGGGTTTTTCCCCTGCAGCCATCACTCTGACATATATCTTTATCTCTGCCTTTCTTTCCTATCTTCACTTCTTATGACCCCTCCCTTCTTTATTTTTGTTTATCTATTTCCTCCAATGCTGAAAAACCCGTCATTAAAAGGAAGGCTTTTAAAAAATTAAATTCAAAATATCATTGCTAAATCCGTTGCCAGTATTTGGTTTATCCACTAATTTTTCTCATCTTGTCAGATTTACTAAAATCTACTAATATATATATATATATATAACAACTCCCAGTTTCTTGCTTTGAAGTTAATGAAAATATTCTTTATTTAATAACATCACAGGCTAACTCTAAATAAGTCAGAATCTAAAACAAATTTAGTTTTTTAAGGTAGAACAAATATCGATACAGAATTATGTCTCTAATAATCCAAAAGAAAATATTTTCTATCAAATCATAGTATTAAAAACATTAAAATTTATTTAGATATTCACATTTGCGGGTATTGTTTTCTCCCAAAAGCTCTAAAAAATTTTTTTCTTTATTCCATGTGCACCTTCAAATTTCTGTCGTTTTATTATATACAGAAAGTATCTGCTATATCATAATTTCCTTAGCGATTAAATAGCACCACACATGAGGAGTGGGGTAAAGTTAAGCGATTTGAAAAGAATCAGCAAGTTTGTTGTTTTTGGTAACATAACATGCATTTTAAATTCATTCATTAATGAACACTGAAATTTTCATTAAAATCGGATGATTCTGATTTTTTTTTTTTTTTTTTTGATCAAGGGTAGGTTTGTTACAATACGAAAGATCCATGGCAACTATGCTGGTAACATGTAAGGAGGGCGACCCGAAGGCTCCCTTTTAAATAGCTACTATACCGACGTGTAGGGGAGAGCGTTACTCCTTTCCCTGGATTGCTCCACTTTACCCTCGATCCATACCTTATAATGCTGAGTGTTAAGCAAGGAGGCCCCAAATAGCACTTTTTTGGGTTTTTGGTCCGACTCGATTTGGGATTGAATCCTGGTCTCCCAGACCATAGGCGAACACTAACCATTATGACAATGGGCTGGAATGTTGGTAGTACTTAATATAAATCTAATGAAATGTAAATTAATCTTTTCTTGTTTGTTATTTAACAAAATACTTTATAACTTCTCCAATTTTGGGCCCCTGATAAAACTAAAAAAAATTTTTTAAATATTAGAATAGAAGAGATTTATTTTCAGATTTAATGGAGCTCTTTTGAACTGGTTAGAATCAATTTAGAGTTTTTGTGCCCTACGAGTCTTTTTAATTCGATGGAACTCTTTAAAGGAGCCTCAGTTAAATTTTCAGGCATCTTTTTTTATATACACATATGATATAGATTTTTGACGCAGCTTTGCGCCATCTGTTGCAAAAGGGCGAATATACGTAATGAAGAGGGCTCAATTTCTATTAGCTCAGAGGGCATCTTAAAGTTTAAATTCGGCTCTAGATAGGGATAGGGGGTATATATATATATATTTGTAAAAACTAAATTTCAATCATATTTTTAAATAAATACTGTTAAAAAGGGTGAATAAATAACAACAGTTCATCTCCTAAGGAGAGTACTTAAAGGTGACTGAAAATATCACCTGAGGCAACAAAAAACATTAATACATAAAATGCATATAATTGCTACCTTTCCTCAACCTAGGTCATGGGTAAAGACCCGGTGAAAGTTTGTAAAATAAAACTGAAAAATTTAGTAATAGTAGTAGTAAATTTTAAGTTTGTCTAAACCATAATCCAACCCACCCAAACCTTACAATTATCTTCTCAGTGAATACGAAGGACCAAGTATTTATTTTTGCTCGTAATGCAATAACTATTACTGATTTTGGGGCCCAGTGCGCGCTCTCCCTCTTTTTTTCTCTACTAGAATCAACGAAAGAAAAGCAACATTACAAGGGCGAAATAACTCAAGCGACAACGAGTATCGTAAAATATAGACAGTGGGATGAGAACAGTTTACTCCTGTGTAGTAAATAAATAAGCTCGCTGAATTCCCTAAAGGTTACTGCTACAAAATATACCCGAAGAAAGCCGGAGGCTACAGCGGTCGAAAAGTTTTGAATATAACAACCAATATAAGCACAATAGTCCGAGACGCGGAAATAACAGGTTTAACAAGTCTTTTCAGAAATTTAAACAGAGCGGATTTTTCTAAAAAAATTTTTCATATAAAATTTTTCTCATGAAAATTATTACTTTATATTTTTTAATGCAATAAAGTACTTCCTAAAGAAATATGTTCTGTTCTAGTCGACACAAATAGATTTTTTTTTTTCGATCTTTCGTGTAACAAAAATGGAACAAACATTTTGGGCGATTTTCCGTTACTGATCGCTTTTTCGTCAAAAATGCGCGTGGAAGTTTAAGTTTGCTTAAATACACAAACAAATAGATGTATTTGTTCTCGAATATCGATATAAAACATTTATATGATTAAAAATGAAATTTTTTAGCATCGATCGGTGCCCGGACGTTTGAATTTTTCATGAGTACCGACTGTTTTGAAGAAAAAAAATCCAGACAATTTTATTTAATTAATTAAATTCACACATGATCATCTCAGTAAAACTGTTTTCGTTATAATTTTTTCAGAACTGCAAAATAAAAGGAAATTTTAATTAATTGATAAAAAAAAAAAAAATTGTTAGGGACAACCATTTCCATTCTTTTTTATGTGAAAATCGGAATGTTACAGAAAAATTAAATCGTACGGAGATTTATCAAATTTGACACTTGTGGTCACTCAGCTTGATAATCTATCCATTGAAAAAAATTTGTTTTTCTTTGTAATGATATTCGTTCTAAAATTAATCGGATTTGCATATAAGAAGGAATCCCAATCCGTGAAACGAAAAACAAATTTCACGGGTCATGAATTTTAAGTTAACATGAGAATAATTTTTTTTTTTAAATAAAACAAAAATAGTCAGTAGAAGACGAATTCTCTAGAATTTAATATGGAAAAATCTCAATATTTCATAGTGCTTTATTTTTTTAATAGGTTGGAGGGGTACTATTCTCTTTATAATTTTGTGTTGATTTATCAAATCATTTAGTTACTGAACAGTCGTTTTTTTTTCTCTTCTTGCGGTGCAGACACGCACGATGAATTTCGACAAGTACCTAAAATGCAAATTTTATTTTTCTTGAAGTGCAAACCAGAAGCGAGTTTTATTCTGAATGTCAACAAAAAATTAATGTTTTACGACTTAACAAAAAAGAGATTAAATGTAACGATCATACGTTATATATATACATTAAAAAAAACCTGACTCGCATTTTCTCCCAAGATAAACGAAGCAACCGGCGAATGTTCTCCGCCACTTTTTTTTTTTAATTAAAAAAAACTTTATAGCATTTTGAATGTTGCGAAAATAAAACAACACGATAGTTTGTATTTTTATTTACTTATTCCTTTTTTTAATTATGTAGTAAGGAAAATTTGCTAAAATAAAAACAAAAAACTCCATTTATCTCGTTTAAAATGTGATTAAGAGAACTAAACTATTTACTGTCGATTTATTGTTTTGCTCAAAATCTGCTCGTAAAAAATTAAAATAAATAAATAAAAATAATAAGCGGTACCAAAGAAATGGTCAAACTAACCTTGATTGTAGACATTATTCTCAGTTCTTTCAAGAGAGAAGTCACGCACGAACAATAAGCACCCAGCGAAAAAAGAGAAAAGTAACCTCACAACTTTGGTTGGGAATAATTTTGATAAATCCTTAAACACGATGCATGTCGATTTGTGATTGGTTGTTGTTTATTTTTGTTTCGTCTTGTTTTTTTTTATCTTCCATGAAACTTATTTTTACCTGAAAACTTTGTCTTTTTTAAAAATACGGCATGAACAAAAGATATTGTAACAATAATTCAATTTATTCTGCTTCATTGAGGTTTGACAGGTTTTTTTTAAATGCAGCATATGAAAAACAAACTGAAAGAAAGGAAACAAGTCAAAATGCGACTTGAATCATTTTTTTCTTTGAATTAAATATGAACTGAAATAAAACTTGATCCACAAGTTGTCGAGATGTGAATTCTAACAAAAAAGCTAATTTTAATGGACAAGGAAGAGAAAACCGATGACGAATTAGGAAAATCCTCTTCACTTAAAGTCACAAATTCCCATGGCGAATATTCTAGGTGTGATAGACGATTGCTGCACACCCATCAAAAATGAGAAATTAATTACAAATATTAAGTTGAATCAGTAGTATAAATTTTAATGAGAAACTAATGTTTGTGTTGTTTTTTAAAATATTTTGGCTGGCAGTTATGAGATAGCGCTATATACACCAAGTGCAATATCATAGTTGGGTAATGGCAATTTACCAAGGTTTTGTTTAGACGTGGCACAAGGCCGTATGAATAGGACTTGAACTCACTTGTGAATGTTTGCTAGTCTAGCTTACTAATCATTACACCACCGGAGGCGCCCAAAACATCATTGTTGGCCATAACGAGAGCGACAAAGATAAGGGTCGAAGGATGCTTGCAGAGACATTTTTTGAGTAATAGTTTCATTAGAATAGTAGGTTCAGCCAGGGCCAGCCTTAAGAGCTATAGGGCCCAATTGGAAATATTTTTGCGCAGCCATAGGTTCCCAATCAAGGTTGGAAAGTCTTACAGAAGATATATTAATAAATAAATTGACAGATTGATTTTGACGGCATGTCAACTAGTCTACGAGTATTTTATACCTAGAGTTTAGGTAATTGCGTTCATTATACATTTATATTTGCCTTTTTTTTGTGTAGTATTTTCTCAAGGGTATTTTAGTACACAGTTATATGATACCAAGTGTTCGTATATAACACGAGGGTCTCCTTAACCAGGAGGCCCAATTAAAAGCAATTAGTCTAAGGCGGTCTGCAAATTACTTTTCAAAGGCAGGCAACAGAACAATTTCGCAGACTAATTTTTCTCTAAAAGTTGTTAATTTCTCCCTAGAGGAGGATAAAATGTATTTTGATATTTCAGTCGCATTCAGTTCAAAAATACAAGCTGAAAAGTAAAAATAACCCAATTTTATATACATTTAAAAAAAAATCTTAATAAGAACGTTAGTGAAATCTACATTGCCTTGTTTCAAAAATCTTTTGTGCTGGAGCGGGTGACTGAGATTATTGAAAATTAATCCATACAACTGAAGAGGAATTTTAAAAATTTAATTCCTAATATTAGATTGGTTGAATAAGTGAATAGTTTGGTTGGTTAGTTGAGTTTTATGGCATACCAACCCTTGCAGGTTATTTAATGCCAAATCCTGTTTATATCTAAGTTGTAAGTTGGCCGACCGTAGTCGAGTGACCCCGAAAGATCCCTTTTCAATAGCTATTACACTGAGGTGTAGGGGAGGACGCTACTCCCTTCCTTTAAATATATACGATTTTTAAATGCATAGCTGGTAACATTTTTAAACGAGCCAGAGGTCATTTGTTTACTCACAGTTAAATGGTTTCAAGAATTTCTATCAAATACTAATAATTCTAGTTAATATTTATTGCTTTTTGCATACAGTTAAATGGTTGAAAGTATTGCTATGTAACACTAACAATTTTATTTAACATCAGACATTTGTTAATACACAGTTAAATAATATATATATATGATTCATAAGTGAATAGTTTGTAGATAATCTTATATTTTAAAAGCGTTATATCTAACTTGTTAGCTCACAGTTAAATGGCTGCAATTATTGCGATCTAACACTAATAATTCTATTTAATATTCATATTTACCAACCCCTCCGCTCGGGCAGGATATGACACAAGGTCAATGTTTCAAGCGGAGTTTAACTGGTTTGAATTCAGAGTTTTCCTTCTCCTAGACTAGTTGCCTAACCAAGGCTGAAGAACCTAGTCTGCCCTACTATTTACCCATAGCTGGAGGGAGAATATTTGGATTCATACCTTTCCCAAGGGTATTAGTGCTATGTGAAATGCAATCAGTCTTGTCCAGGATTTGAACTCGTGTCACCGTGTCCATTTCCTACGACGATAACCATTACACCACGGGCATCTCCAATTCTATTTAATATTAATCATTTGTTAGCACACAGTGAATGGTTACAAATATTGCTATTAAATGCTAATAATTCAATCAGCATTATTCATTTGCACACACCCAAATGGTTCAACTACTGCTATGTAATACCAATAATTCAATTTTTGCATACAGTCAAGTAGTTTCAAATATTGCTATGTAAATACCATTGATTCAATTTAGGAATACTGTTAAAGGCTTTTAAGTATTACTATTCAACATTACTCATTCATTTATACTAAGTTAAATGGTTCAAAATATTACTAGAAATTCAATTTAACAGCATTCATTTCTTTACACACAGTTAAATGGTCAAACAGTTCTATCTGACCAAAAGATGGGATACTACCAGGTACTATGACTCCAGGTGGAGTAATAGTAACGAAAGGTTTACTCCACACTCGTCTGAGTTCCAAAACATGTGACAGAGAGAATAAATAAAAATAATCTAGTCCCTCAAGAGTTCCAGGCCTGGAGCCTCACCATCAGATGTTTCGGGCCATATCCAGGACACCTGAGGGTTGGAGGAATGCGGTTGATATATTCTTGGGCTGACACACAACTAAATGATTTCAAGTATCGCTATTTAACACTAGTAATTCTATTCAACACTATTCATTCCAGCTCACTTGGCTGGGGCTGTAGAATATACTTGTAGTGGAAAGAAAATTTCGTATTTTGGTTTGGCGCACAAATTAATTCGACGCATGATTTCACCCAATCAGGATGACTTATCCTATTCAACCCGGACCTCTTTTCCCGAGCAGCAGATTGGGTAAGCTGCCAAACACACTCTCTTTAGCTGGACAACGCCGCCCAGTGCAGACGTCTCATTGGGGGCTCTTAAATACCAGCAGCAGCATGGACACATGAGGGAACCTATCTAATTTATGGATTCCTTGCAAGGAATCCCAGTTGAATATAAATTAGATACATTCAACATGCCTCGCACAGGCACAACTTTATGTCACCTCCAAAATTGGCTATGTCGATTCGACGCACAACTAAGCTCTCGACACCTAGCTCTCAATTCACCTCTGGACCACTTTAATGGAGACAATGCACGCCTCTCCACCAGACGCACAAAAACCACGGTGACTCCAAAGTTAAATTCCTCCAACGGCAACATGGCTTTCGCTAAACTACGGCGAACACAATCCCTCGCACGTCCGACGACACACGCTGCCATCTCAACCTTCTCATAAATCCATTTCGTTTCCTTACCGTCTCTTTACTCACAACCTTTCCACGAGTCTTGAAGCACAAACACAAACTACATTTTCCATGCTGCAAATAAAAACTATTCCTTAAAAACACATTTCGACTATCGGCATCTTACTTCTTCATCTCTCCTTTATATACCCAACAAACTATCAGCGAGGGACCTTACAAACTTAGCGAGGGAATTACAAACTTGGCAAGGAAACAACACAACGTAAACACGAAGTTTACACCATCTTCCTCGCCCAACAATAACAAAAAATCTTCTCGCCTAAAATAACACAACGAACAAACATTCTGGCTAAACACTGACTGCTTCTCTGCAGAGAGGTAAGATCCCCACAATGAGTGTCCTAGATATGATACAAAACAATCTGATGGTGAAGATCCAGTCTTAGAGCTTTGCAGAATATGGAGTACCCCTGCATTGCCATTGCTCCAAGGTCCACACTGGCCCAGAGTGGTAGCACCTGATAGGGTCCTATCTATGGGTCAAATAGAACTGTTTGACATTTAAACTGTACAAGCAAATGACATACTAAATAGAATTGTTTGATCATTTAACTGTATGTAGACAAATGACTGATGTTTAATTGAATTGTTAGTGATACATAGCAATACTTGGAACCATTTAACTGTAAATATTAGTTAATGTAATGAAAAAGAAAGAAGTATTTACATATGTAACAAAATTCTAACATTTTCTCATTCTTGAGCAGAACGTATTATTTTCCAATTGCTTCTGCCTCAAGTAAATGGAAAAGACCTATTTTTTCTTTTCAATCTTTGCTTCACCCATGGTCTACAAGAAGAGCATTTAACGGCAGATATTTAGCTCAGTCTGGAACATAAACATTTATATGGAATACTCTTGTGAGAATCAAACTTTGTATTAAATCATTACATTATTTACACTCTGCAGCAATTTTTTTACTGGACAGAAGTGTTATTTTCCAATTGCTTCTGCCTCAAGTAAATCGAAAAGACCTATTTTTTCTCTTCAAACTTTGCTTCTGTGAACAAAAAGCGAATAACGAAAACATGATAGGGAAACAATATTTGGGGGATGGGACATGAAAGTAATTTACATTACAATCGGAATGTATATTTACTTCTAAACATTTTTGCATAAATAGATGTAAATTTATGACTCATATGTTGTTTTATTCAGAAATTATGCAAATGAAAATGTGCAAATTTGGCCATTTTTACATAGAAAATGGGATAATTTCTAAATTTCATTATCCAAGGCACAAAAACAAAGTTTGAAGGAAAAAATGGCCATTTTTTAAGTACTTTTACAACATAAGCAATTAAGAAATACACATACACTCCAGAAACAAAATTTGTCTTACATAGTGTTATCCAGGGGACAATAGCAAAGTTTGAAGGGGAATAATGGCCATTTTCTATATTTTTACAATATAAGAAAGAATTTTTTAAAATAACACATATTATCCAGGAATATTAAGTAAAGTAAGTAAAGTTGGCAACTATAGTCAAGGGTGACTCGAAGGTTCCCTTTTCAATAGCTACTACACCGAAGCGTAGGGGAGGGCACTACTCCTTTTCCTGGATTGCTCCTCTTTACACTTGATCCGTACCTTATAACACTGAGTATTAAGTAAGGCGGCATCAAGTACCATTTTTTGAGTCTTTGGTGTGACTCGGCCTGGGATTGAACCCAAGTCTCCTGGGCCATTGGTGAACACTAAAACTTGTATTACTCCATGTTATTAGCCTTACTGGCAGCACTTTGTATATATGAATATGTACTTTAGCTCAATATCTCTATCATACGTATCTAACTAAATATATTGTATATACTTTAGTAAATCTTTTGGATTTTGGTAGTTAAAACTCAAGTAGCCAGAAAATGAAAAATTAATTTCAAGCCATTAAATCACTTGAATGAATTTATCAAGACAAATAACTGAGTAATCAACAATAAATGATTGAAATACTAAAATTCTCATTTGTGTGTGTGTGTGTGTGTGTGTGTGTTGCGTAATAAATAATTTTGATAACAACCAATGTGATTAAAAATAATATGACTGAAAAATGAAAACCAGAGTTGTTGAAATTAATTTATACATATAGCATTTCAGGGATAGCAGAATTTTGGACGATATGCCTAGAGGCAGACAATTGATGAGTGATAGGAGATGCATTGGTTGGTTGGGTTTTATGACATATCAACCTTTGTAGGTTATTTAACCCCAAATCCATTTTTATGAAAATTTCAAACAATTCAGTTTAGGATAAGTACGCAGTTTAAATGTAAGTACAGTTTAATTGTGAAAAACATTTCTATTTCAAGCTATTCAGCTTAGTCAAACAGTTCTAATTCAGCTAATTCAGTTTAGTATAAGTTCAGATTTTGTTTACACACAGTTAATGTCAAAACAATTTGATATTAAACAAATAAGTTTAGTTCAAGTACAGTTTCAATGTCAAAAAACAGTTCCATTTCAAATAATTCAATTTAGCATAAGCACGCCGTTTAAATGTAAGTATGGTTTGTCAAAAACATTTCTATTTCAAGCAATTCAGTTTAGCATAAGTATGCTGTTAGTTCTATCTAACCCATAGATAGGGCCCTATCAGGTGCTACCACTCCGGGCCAGAATGGACCTGGGAGCAATGGCAATGAAGGGGTGCTCCAAAGCCCCAGCATCACTAGAACCTCACCATCAAATTGTTTAATGTCATATCCAGGACACTCATTGTGGGAAGGGGATCTTACCCCTCTGCAGAGGTGCAGTCGGTGTATTCTACAGCCCCAGCCGACTGGGCAAGAGAGGCATTGGCTAGACATTCAGCTATAAACTTTTACACCATCAGGTGATAGTTGTATATTGCCCAGAGATAGACACTCGAGTGGTAGGATATTCCTAGTCACATTCAACCACATGCTTTTTACACCTTTAGGGTACAGGCAAATAAATAAGGAGCAAAGTTTATAGAAGAAACAAATGTCTTTTTTTGATTCTTAGAGATTAAAAACAATTGTGTTTAATGTAGGTTTTGATTAGTGGTTTATTGAGAAAGATGGAGAAAAGGCCTTGCCTGGTTTTGATATATTTGACTGTACCCCCTGCAATTTAGCCTGTTGAAACGACAGAAGTCAAGGTTGATTGAGTGGCGTGATTTGGCAAGGTGGTGGAAGAAGAAAAGTTGAATGATCGGTTGACAGAATCTTCGTACCAAAAAGGCCAGCACACGTTAGGAAAAATTTGAAGGAGAAGCTTCAGTTTGGGCAAATCCAGCATTGGAACAAGATGCTGAATTCAACGAGCTCCGGGTAAAGATGAACTCATCCATAAAAAGAGTAAAATCTGAAGTCTGAATCCTGTCAAAGATAAGTACAGTTCAAACCGTTTTCTTTTTCCAAGCCTTAGATATTGGAAAGTGGTGAGTATTCAAAAGACTAAATGTTCTATTTCACCAATTGTTTAAAATATTGTATGAACATTTCTGCTCGCTCCAGTCCGGCGCCTTGGATATTTTCTTTTGAAAGTGAAAGAGAGAAGAAAAGGGACTGTTGAGAGACATTTTTGTTTGATGTCTTCCTTTTAACTAAATATTTTCCGGTGTTTGAAAAGAAAACAAAAAAAAGAGCAAAGAAAGAACTGATTATTGAATTTCCTCTTTATTTGTTTTGATCGTCACATTAAAGATGTCTGTTATATTTAAAATGCACCCATGTGTTGAAATGTTTTGATTGTGTTCTTTCTTCTGTTGATTTGACTTTTTGCATGTATTTTATATCTCGGCCTCATTTTGCTTTCATTCATTCTCGCTAATTCATCTCGTTGTCTACCGAAACAATATAAGAGAATTTGAAACTCTAACCACAGTTAATATAATCTAACCTAGAAGCTCATTCCTCGTGATATGAAGGGATAAGGGGACAAGGGCTTGGTAGCGTAGGTAGGAACAAAATCGGCAATCCCTTTACTGACGTCAGAGATCAGCCGAACCTCAAACCAGCATCCATATTATTTGTTTTAGTGACAAGTTCGGGGCTGTTTTCAACGATATAGATTCTATGCAACAACCCTTTGAAATGGGAGTATCGCCCAGGATTTATTTTGTTATTTCCTGCAGACATAGGCTTAAATGAGGATTAGACCAGGACGTCAGTCTATTACGGACAGAGTAGAATTCAACGTCACATGATTTGGTTTGGTTGGGTTTTATGGCATATCAACCATTCTAGGTTATTTAATGACGAATTTTGTTTATACATATATATTAAATATATATGGTTTCATTTTATGGCATATCAATTATTGTAGGTTATTTAATGCCAAATCTTGTTTATACATATATGTGAGATATATAGGATTTGTAAACACATTTTATTGATAACATTCTTAAAAAAGCCTGAGTTCATTTTTTTGTTCTCAGTTAAATGGTTTTAAGTATTGCTATCTAATAAGAATAATTCTATTTACTATTAATCATTTGTTTGCACACAGTTAAATGATTTTAAGTATTGTTATATAGCAGTCACAATTTAACATCAGTCATTTGTTTGCACACACTGAAATAGATATAGATGTATGATTTGCTAAATAATTTTCTTTTTAAATGAGTTACAACTAATTTGTTCGCACACTAGTATTGCTATGGTTTCTACAAAGTTAAATGGTTTCAATTATTGCTATCTATTCCTAATAATTCTATTCAATATTAATCATTTGTTTGCAGACAGTGAAGTGATTACAAGTATTGCTATTTAACACAAATAATTCTATTCAACATTATTCATTCATTTGCACACAGTCAAATGGTTCCAAGTATAGTTTTGCAATACCAATAATTCAATTTAGGTACACTGTTAAAAGTTTCAAGTATTCCTATTTAACACTAATAATTCTATTCAACATTATTCATTCATTTGCACAGTTTCAAGATAGGGTTTTACCCCGACCACTTCAGATATGGAAACACACAAGTAAAAATAAAATAAAATAAAATCAAACTTAAGAATTTATCAAAAAGTATTTATTACTCAAAGAAATCAGAATGCAATTTTATATACATTATTCCCCACAAAATTCTCAGAGTGATAGACAACCAGAAATTGTGAAGAGATTTTGCTTCAATGCACAAATGAGTCACAATTGGAATATTGTTTTCAGAAGTTCAGCAGACTGAGTCAGCAGTATTATTTCCAATATTACAACATTCTTTATAATACAGAAATTATTATTATCAGAAAATACAAAAAATTAAGCAAAGTAAAACAACAGAACATTATTTAAATTTATTGTTTCTTATGAATATAAATTACCAAACAGAAAATAAACGTAAATTTCGTTTTTGTATTTAATTTAATCAAAATTGTTTTGTTTCATCTTTTTTTCTTTTAAACTTCAAGGTGTCTCAAAATAGATGCAACCCATTAATATGATAATGATTTATTACAGAGACAAGTGCAATGGCAGTCATTTGGAACACATCCTGTAAAAAATGCATCCTTTGAGCTAGAGACATTAAATTGATGCTTTTATTCTAATTGTTATTATATCAGCTTCCAGGACATGTAATTTTTTTTTTGGGGGGGGGGTTCTTGTCTCAGTAATAAATCATTATCATATTAATGGGTTGCATTTATTTTGAGACAGTTTTCAATGATTTTGTCTCTAAATAAGTAGTATCGCAAAATATTTTTTCCTCTCTTGTCTAAGGCATTATGATTGAGGATTAATAATTGTTCTAGTATACTATTTTCAAATTTGAAACAAAACAAAAAAAAAAAAAAAAAAAAAAAAAACCCAAAAAAAGAGCACAGCATAATTATTAGTAGTTATTAGCAGTCACATGAGGAGGTCCCATATATATTGAGACACCCTATATTTATAATTAACTATTCTACAAGGGGATTGAAAACTCCAGAGTTTGAAATTCTTATGAATTTATTTCTTAACGATATAATTTTTACAAGAAAAAAATTCTAAGTATTTTAAAATAGTTACTTTTCAATCAACCTGTATATAAAATATCCATAAATTTGAAGATACAATAGACTTGACCAGCTTAACCTGCTTAAAAAACATTCCATGAGAATACCAATTGTACATTGAACCAATATTTTATAGAGAGTTGAAATGAGACTGAAAATAATTTTTCTTGAATATGAGGTATGAGGTGCCTTCAATAAGTTTCCAGACTTTTTTTGTGCAAGCATTTAAAATTGTTGTAGACTCTTGAAAATTCAGTATGTTATTGCTATACATCTTATGAGATGACTGACCAATTTTTATGATTTCAGCTTCAAATGAACAGCTACAACAGGAATTGTCACAGCTGGTGAATTTCAAAAATGCAATCTGGACGTGAGGACACTTTAGAAGAATGATATGCAATAAAATTGTTTTAAACTTGGAAAAAATACCACAGAAACGTATGGAATGCTTCAGACTGCTTTTGGACCATCTTGCATGAATCGAGCATCAGTTTTTGAGTGGCATAAGAGATTCAAGGAAGGCAGGGAGTCTGTGAGGGATGATGAGAGGTGTGGGAAGAGTAAAGAAGTCAGAACACTGGAGTTGATAAGCCAAATAAATAATTTCATGGATAAGAACCGTTGTGTGTCTATAGAGACAATAAGTGCACAGTTTGATGTCAGTGTGGGAACTGTACACACAATTATTCGCGAAGGAAAAACTTAGAGGCTGTCGTTATGAGACAATTAAGGAGATGAAAGAAGCTGTGACAAAGGTCATTGACACACTCACACAAGAAGACTTCCATGGGGCCTTCCAGAAGTTGGAACGCTACAACAAGTACATTGCAGCCGGAGGAGATTACTTCGAAGGGAACTAGGGTTTCATGTGTGTACTATCAATAAAAGTGGCCATATGAAAAATTTCTGTAAACTTATTGAAGGCACCTCATAGTTTAGTGTCTTACTCAAGATCCCCCTTCTTTTAGGGGTGGTGATGGTGTCTTATCCTTCTGCAGGGGATACAGCGAACATGTTTTAAGTCTTGCTGACAGAGTGGATATTTATCCAGAATAGTCTGTGGTAATATACAATGGTCAACTTAAATCACTTTCAAATAAAAAACAGATTTTTTTTGTACCTGAAAACTCAAGAGGAAAAAGAGTATTTGAATAATATTGACTTATGTCCTAACCATTTTTATAAGCAGAACTAAATTGTCTGTTTGTAGTAGCTTAAATGTAAGGTATTTTCCTATTAGCTACTCATTGCTCAATTCAATGTTAATGTATAGAAAATAATTTCCCAACTCTACGACTCTTAATAAAATTATCTGCCTGTAAAAAACTAGAAGAGAGAATTCTGCAAAGAATAGAAATTCATCAGTAACAAAAGCAAATTTTATTTTCATTCACATACAAATTTTTTTATCTGACTTATTTCATCTCTTCATTTTCACAAAATAGTTTCTCATTTTTGATACAATGTTGTTAGAATCATTACATAAGAATAAAATGTACAGAAAGGAAGAAGAAGCAACAAAGCAGTTAGGCACCTTTTACTGGTCAGTGGCTGCTTTGGAGGCAAGAAAAAAAAAAAATAAGAGTCCAGTTTTTCTTTCTTTATAATCAGACAAGAACAACATAGTCATTCAAATTAATGAGTATTATTTGAAGAAGAAAAAAAAAAACAAAACAAAAAAAAAAAAAAAAGTATCAGTCTTTTTTAATTTTTCCACAGCTCTTTATACTTCTAAAAACCTTTCAAAACAGAGTCCCTCTTATTGAACCAACACTTTATACTAGGGCCAAATGAGAGGATGGAAAGAATTTTTATTCATTTTTCTATCATCAAAAAAGAAAAAAAAAAAGAAAAAAAAAAGAATACCAATAATAAAAAAATAATGATTGTCTCTAGATTTCAAGAGAAAGGACAAAATTAAAAAATCTTTCTTCAATATAAAGGCATAAAATAACCATAAAAGCAGTATCAACATCTCAAACTTTTCCATAACTCTAGAGGCTCCTTAAACCAGGTAGCTTACCAGGGAAGGAAATCTTTACCTTATTCTCTCTCCAGTTGTAATCAATAACACACCTGGAAATAAATTTTGTTGGACTGACCGGTACAAAAAGCAAGAGATAACATCTGTCATCTACTGCCAGTATTCTACCTTAGTATGCCTGTCAGTTCAAAGAATCAATAATTTCCAGGAGTGTTATTGATTATAACTGGAGAGGGAATCAGATAAAGATTTCTCCTTAAAGTTTCTCTTCAGGAGTTTATATGCAAATGATTTTTTATGACTCCTATTTAGTTTGCTAAATATTTTTAGTGAGGAGACCAGGTATAGGGAAAAGTAAAAATCAGGGACCAGCTTTAAAAGGCCCAAATGAAATATTTACAAGCCCTTAAAAAGAATATCTTTAACATAAAGATTGTTTTTGGCTTTAACTTCATTTCTAAGTTTCTCAACTTCTACCTTGATTTCCTCGGGAGTCAAAGTTGAAAGAGGCAGTTTCTTTATGGTTGATAAAAAGTCACCAATTATTTGCTCACCTTCCTGGAAATAAAAAAATTTTTTTCAAAAAAATTAAAAACATTTAACAATAACAATAAAAACAAAAAAACACTTCCTCAAAAAATCCTTTAAAAAGTTTTCAACAAACCAAATTTAAAAAAAAAAAATCTTTGTTTTCTTTCTGTCATCTTTAAACAGCAACCAATTCCCTTAGTAAGCATTCAGAGAAAAGAATAGAAATATAGAACTTCTTCAACCAAAGTTTGACTTAAGTAATGGAAGCCAGGGAGTCTGTGAGGGATGATGAGATGTGTGGGAGGAGTAAGGAAGTCAATACACCAGAGTTGATTGGCCAAAGGTTTTAAGGGAGTTCAGGAAGAGATTCTGTCGGAAGAGGCCAGCACTCTTCAAATCAGGTCAGTGGGATTTCAGCCAGGACAATGCACCAGTCCACAACTCCATCCTTGTCACAGACTATTTGACAAAGATGGGCATCAGGACAGTTCCTCACCCTCCCTATAGTCCAGACCTTGCTCCCTGTGACTTTTGGTTATTCCCTAAGCTCAGAGGCTGTCGTTATGAGACAATTGAGGAAATGAAAGAGGCTGTGATGAAGGTCATTGACACACCCACACAAGAAGACTTCCATGGGGCCTTCCAGAAGTTGTTGGAACAGTACAACAAGTGCATTGCAGCCGGAGGAGATTTCTTCGAAGGGGACTAGAGTTTCATATGTGTACTATCAATCAAAGTGCCCATTCAAAAAATGTCTGGAAACTTATTTAATGATCCTCGTATATATTAATATTAGAGAGAAGCAAAATAACTGGTTCTAAAACAGGAGCCTTGATATTTATTTTTCTTTGGTGCTGTTGGAGATGTGAATGTGACAATTACAGATTATTTGCAATATTAGGAAGCATGCTTAGTATAGCAGCTATTGTCAAAGGAAATGAACTCAAAAACCAGATTATAATTGGACACTGGTCCTAATACAGGCATTACTGTATATGAATGTGTGAACAGCATGCACCACATTCTTTGTATTGATAGTCAAATGGTGATTTCAGGTGATTGTTAATTGTAGAATAAACTAAAAAGAAAAACAAGGAGCTTTATTGAATAGTAGGATGAATGGTGGCTAGGAAGACAGATAAATAATTGTGGAGGTGCCCGTGGTGTAATGGTTATCATTGTAGGAAATGGACATGAGTTCAAATCTTGGACCAAGCTAATTGCATTTCACATAGCACTAATACCCTTGGGAAAGGTATGAATCAAATTATTCTCCCTTCAGCTACAGGTAAATAGTAGGACAGACTGGGTTCTTCAGCCTTGGTGAATTAACTAGTCTACGAGAAGGAAAACTCTGAATTCAAACCTGTTAAACTCCACTTAAAAATTGACCTTGTGTCATCCTGCTCGAGCAGAGGGGTTGGTAAATATGGATAAATAATTGAGAATTAAGCATATAAAATTAAATAGGAAATACAGTTGACAGAATTGAACCAAGATTACAGGCTTTAAAAGTCTGATGGAATTTACAAACAAAAGGTTAAGCTTTTCTCACTAAAGAGTGTTTCTAATTGTTTGAAGTAGAACTGGGTTAGAAACCATTCCAGAATAGACATTGATGAAAATTCAGCAGGAGTCAGTGACCTCTCATTGATAGATACATAAAATTATGATTTCATGAAGAAACCAGCTAGGAGTTCATTTGACCTTTGTGAGGAAAGGTCAAGGAAGGTGTGCATACAATTCCAAGCATGGGAATGTAGAATCAGTTTAGTGCTTTGAGAGAGAAGCTTCACTCTGAAAGTTTTGCTTTAGACTTTGTCAAATGCTGTTTGTTTCAATTGCCTGTTTATCAGGAAATCAAGTGACATTAATGTCACTTGATTTCCTGATAAATGGTGCACATATGTAATAACAGTAGTAAAATTAAGAAAGGAAATGGGAGAATCCTTTCTCTGTTGAAACCAAAAAGCTAAGGACTGCTAAATAAATTATGCTGCATACATGAAACTGAAAGGGGGACACAGTCACCCTTAATCATCCATTTAAAAAAGAGAATGTAGAAATATTAAAGGGTGTAGAAGCAAAATTAGGAATATTCTAGTATAATAATAAATGACTAATATAAAACAAGATTAATTTTAATTAATAAAAAAAAACAAAAAAACAAACAACAACAAAAAAAGAAGATAGAAAACAGTAAATTTACTCAATATAGCCACCATGTTTTTTTCAATTATTGTATCAACATGCCTTCAAAACGATTAGCATACCTTCAAAAAAAATTCTTCAAACATTTTATTCCATTCTTCCTCAACAGCAGTTTTAAGTAAACCAATATTTGGATGGGAAGTTGCATTTATTTTGTTTTCTAAAATGCCCCATATAGCATAATCAAGGAGATTAAGGTCTGGGCTTGACGGAGACCATAAAGAAACTCAAATTATTTTGGAAAGTTTCTTTGGCATGGTTTTGGCATTAAACAAATCATAGATTCTTTGTCTGTATTTGCTCACTCACATTGGGCTGAATTTTAATGAAAAAGTGCTTGAATAATAGAGCTAATCATGAAAATTTAGATTTATCACATTTTTTTTCTTCAAAAATTGGACTAATCAGACTAAATCATTTTAAAATTATTCCATATTTTGCTTCAGCACCCTGTATTTTCATCATCATCATCATTTTTTAATCATATAATCAAATAAACCTTTGTTGTAGCCCTCAACGTTCTATTTCTAATAAACCAATTTAGCATAATTCAACAAAGTTAAATGGTTCCAAGCATTGCTATGTATCACTAATAGTTCAATTAAATATCAGTCATTTGTTTACACAGTTATATGATCAAACAGTTATATTCCTAACAATTAAATTTAGCATAAATCATTTGTTTGCACTCAGTTTAAATGTCAAACAGTTCTATTTGACCCATAGATAAGACCCTATCAGGTGCTACCACTCCAGGTCAGAGTGGGCCTGGGAGTAATTGGCAATGAAGGAGTATTCCACATTCCCCAAGGTTCCAGCATTACTGGAGCCTCACCATCAGATTGTTAGGTATCATATCCAGGACACTTGTTGGGGAAGTCTTACCCCTCTGCAGAGATGCAGTCTATGGCCCTAGCCAACAGGGTCATAACCTTCATGGGCTATTTAATACCAATGTCATCCTGTAGAACAGTAGTGGTATTATTCAACCTATATCTGAGGGGATAAGGGAGTTCATACCTTTCCCAAGAGTAATAGCCTGAAAATGAACGTAAAAAGACAGTAGTGGTACTATTTAACCCATAACCGAGAGAATAAGGGGTTCATACCTTTTCCAAGAGTATTAGTCTGAAAGTGAACAAAATAATGTAACTGGAGTTTGAAGTTGCTTTCTATGATGTTGCAGCTCATCATGACAGTCATCCTGCCATGGAAATTTTTCCCCGATGAAGGCAGGATTGACGCAACAGTTATCATTGCAAGAAATGGAGTTGGTGAGCAAAGTTCAAATACTGTATGAGGTTATTTGGGTTTCACATTGAGTTAATATACTTGAAAAAAGCATGAATCTATTTACTCTCCTCTCCTGTAATGGATTAATAGGACTGCTGAGTTCTTTAACCTTTGTAGAGCAAATGGTCTAGGAGAGAGAGAGAGAGAGAACTCGGAATTCAAATTAGCTGCACTCTGCTTAAAAATTGACCTTATGTCAAATCCTACTCAGAGTGGAGATGTTAGGCGAAATACATACAGGAGATGTGGTGTGACGACAGCAAACCTTTGAGTTCTTTTTGTCATGACCATTGCAGCCTGAGGATGTTTATATTTAAAACATCAAGACATTCCCATTTTCAGTTTTGAAATCTCAAATATAAATATCTTTATGAATAAAGTGTCACCTGTCAACTGATGACCTTCGCACACTTCTCTGATCTTTCAGAGAACTATGTTTATAAAGCTGACAGCTGGCCACAAGACATTACATTACTATACAGTGTATAGTAAAACAGGTCACGGTATTGTAATACAAGTCTTTTCTTTAAATCAAGCCATTTTTTCTTATAATTTTTCATTAAGGTATCAATTTCTATTTCTAACAATTTAGCGTGAGTACAGTTTAAATGTCAAACAGTTCTATGAGACCTATAGATAGGTGCTACCACTCTGGGCCAAAGTGGACTTGGGAGTGATGGCAATTCCCCAAAACATTACTGAAGTCTCACCATCAGATTGTTTAGTGTCATATCCAAGACACTCATTGGAGGAGTTTTACTCCTCTGCACAGATGCAGTCAGTGTATTCTACAGGGCCAGTCACCCCCCCCACCAAACCAAGGGTTTCTTGGAACTTATCTATCAAAGATGATAATATCTAACTTTAGAAACTCTGCTAAATCAACCTAACCCTCATTTTTTGTTTGACTAACTTAACACCAGTGTGGACAATATCAAATATTTTTACCTGTTTAACAAGTTTTCTTTTCTTTGTTGCTGGCTCATCTTCTCCAGCTAAATCTGTACCTTCGAGATCAATATTTTGGAAGTCTTCAAGTTCTGATGCTTTCTTTTTGGCGTACTGAAAAACAGACAGAAGTGTCAATTTTACAATTCAGAACATCATGGAGCAAACTTTATTTTGTTTGAAATTAAAGCTGGAATTTTGTATTAATTAATCAATCATCATCATCATAATAATAATAACTACAACAATAACAACAACCATTTATTAGTTAATAATGATAATAAAAAACATGTATGAATCAATAATAATATAGTCAATAAAAAAAACAACAATGTATTAGTTATTGACAAAAACCAAGTATGAATCAATAATAATATAGTCAATAACAATAACAAGCTTTATGTATTAATCAATAATAATAACAATAATAACAACATTCATGCATTAATCAATAAGTAAAGTTGGCGATTGCAGTCTAGGGCAACCTGAAGGCTCATTTTTCAATAGCTACTATATAGAAGTGTAGGGGAGGGCGCAACTCCTTTCCCATGATTGCTCCACTATATTCTTGATACGTATCTTATAATGCTAAGTGTTAAGCAAGGAAGCATCGAGTACCATTTTTTAAGTCTTTGGTATGACTTGACCTAGTATCAAACACCAGTCTCCCAGACCATTGGTGAAAACTACCCACTAGGTGAATGGGCTGGTAATTTATATTATAATTCCGGTTTGCATCCATTTGTTCACACTGTAGTGATACTAAATAGGAACTCTGCTGTTTTAGAGGACACATGACTTTTTTTAGGGGAAGGGGGATAGCCAATTTAGCCAGCTGACTTGACAGAGTTTAACATGGACAAAAGTCAGATGATTTAGGTTACAATCTCTTGACCAATTTACAATAGCCACTAAGAATCAGGGGGAACTGTGTTAATGTGCTTTGGTAAAATTAGATTATTTGATTTTTTTTTAATGCTTTGTAAATAAATATGCTAATTGTTATTTGGAGGCTTTCTCAAAAGTACAAAGTAGTTATGTACCAACAACACATTACACACAGTCAAATGGGATATTTTTCCATCTCTCCCACACAACCAGGTGATATATTCTTCCACCCTCCACTTTCAATCAACTGGGATATTTTTCAATATAGATATTGCTTTTTCAGATCAAACATTGTGTTGTATGTACAATTCTTTTGTATTTTGAAACTCAAGCAAAATACAGTAATAACTTGATACTTTTTTCCCTGGAATTTTAGGTCCAGCCCATGGATTCCTAAGAAAACTGTTTGAGAAATGATGCTCAGATACAGTCAAGATCAGACAGGGACAACGAGAAGGAAAGAGAGAGAAAATGACACTGATAGATTTGAGGAAATTAATGAAGAACAAAAGAATATCATCTTAGAGCAAGCTATATTTAGACAACAGGAAAGAAGAGATAATATGCTACAAGAGAAACATCATATAAAGCATAACAGACTTAGGCAATAGATTATTCTTGTAGATTTTTGTATTACCTATTGTAAAAGTAACCACTGAATTTATATATAAAAATTGCAAATCATCCTTTCTTGTTTAAACAGTTCCTCTTGATTTTTCTTCATCACGTGGAATTTCCAGAGGTCTGGCTTCTAGTAACAATTACCACCTGCTGCCATTTTGTCACAAAACAGAGCAGGTACCTCAACACTTGAGTGTTTTTGTTTTTTTATCTTATATTCTAAAAATGTATGACAAACTTACAAATTGAATAATGGCATATCTATCTTTGTCAGTTATTTAATGCCAAAGCCATCTTTTGTAAAAAAGACAGCAGTGATACTAATTAATTCATAGCTGGTGGGGATAAGGGGATGCCTAACTTTCTTAAAGGTATTAATCCAAAAGTGAACATAGTAGCATGACTAAAGTTTGAACTCACTTACGACAATGCCACAGTCCAGCACTAACCACTACTCCACGGGAACTCCCCTCTATAAATAATATGTTTCACATATATATTGTATATGTTTTGTATAGGCTAAACAAATACCCTTTAACTTGATGGTTTTTTATCATTCTAATACTAATTTGTGTCATGAGCAGTAAAAGCCGACACAGATATAAAGTAAGAGCTATTTTCTTTCTGAGAGAAATACAGTATGCCGACCAATGTAACAACCTTAGTCCTTTTGTTGTTGGAAAGATAGACATCTAGAATGAGCTTCACTCTAAATAGTCCTCAGACCAATTCATTTTAGGTTCCTGCTATTCCACAAAATAACTCAATGAGAAAATTTAAAGGAAGGTGGTACATCGACAACACTGCTGGGGGAGATAGGATGAATTAAGTTTTACTCTTGAATCATTCAATCTGCTCACATTGTGAGTAACTTATGATGCCCTTAGAGTTGGGGGGTAGAGAGAGAGAGAGAGAGAATGCATTTTCCTTTGTGTTAAATAACAATAACACCGTTTTAGTCAAATTTTGAAGACCTAATTTTAAAGCAAAGAATTGGCTTCAACCTATTAAGAACACCAAAAATTGTGGAGTGCAAGTCGACTTTTTAAGCTTGAAAAAAGTTATTAAACTAAGGGTTAACTTAAACAGTAGAGCTAAAAATCTAAAACTTTACTAAAGAGTGGTCACCCAATGGAACAATGCTACTAAATAATCAATATACACCACTTACCGTGATTCCACCACACTACCAGACATTTCCAATTTAAACAAGTATTTGGTGAACATATATAAAAAATTAACAGAGATAAATATAAAATAAGACTACAATACAAATATGTCCACTGACAAATCTTGTAGGTTTGCAATAATAGACCTACGGATATAATTTTGAGCAACAAATATTGAGGTTGATTTATATGTCAGATGACCTATACATCACAATTTAAGGTAATAATTTTATGAGTTTGAATTTTGCAAATAATGGGAAGAACTTGGAGCAAGTCTTGGCCTAAAAAATGAATTTCCTAAATCATTTTGTGACTGTAAATCAATAATTGACATTTTCACTGGTTTTTGCTTGAGGGCTAAAATAGAGCCAATATGAAAATGTCCCAATGAAAATTCAAAAATATATATATTTTTTTCTGTCTGAAGATGCAGATCTAACATTTTAAAAATATAGGGTCTGCTGAAATAAATTTTATTACAAAAAATATGAGTAATTTTTAAAGGTTTTTCTTTTTATATGGAATTATTTGCTCTGTAATTCGTCGTTATTTTACATTGTGGTCTCTTTTGGATTTTGAATTATATGGATATTGTAGAAAGAAAATCCCCAAATAGAATTGTTCCCACCATCGGCTGACTTAGCATTGGATTATATATATATATATATATATATAAAAACAACTGAAGTCCCACAAATTCAAGCAAAAATGAAAATAGAAACCTGGAAAAACTTACCTCGATGACTTGTTTAGGAAAATAGGCCAATTCAGCAACATGGATCCCAAAACTCTGATCACAAACACCTATGCAAAAAAACAAAAACAAAAACAACAAATTAACATGGACAAAATCTTTATCATTGATTCAGCATTTATCAATTCGAATATGACAGAACCACACAATACTATAACTACAGAACCATAACCCTTTAAATTTTTAGCCCCTTGGCCTTCAGGTACCCTTTACCTGGGCCACTGAGATTTGAGTGATTGATTTTAATGGCATAACAACCCATCTAGGATTATTCTATGCCAGGAGGTTAAGGAATAGTGTTTATTATAGTATATTCATATTTACATTTTTTGTATACTTGCTTTTTTAGTTGTTTTTTTTGCTACATATGATATCAAGTTATATGATATCAAATATTCCTATCTAATACTAATGATATGGTTTCAAGTAATTCTTTATATATAATAAGTCATGTTCGGATTGTGTTATATGGTTTCAAGTAACTAATAATGATAATCCTAAGTAAACAATTATAGCTTCAAGTATTCTTGTTGAATACAAATAATTTTTAAACAGGTCTATTTGACCCAAAGAAAGGACCCTAACAGAGTGGACCTGGGAGTAATGAGAATGAAGAGGTACTTAATAAATTACCAGATCTCCAGAACTGGAGCCTCACAATCAGATGCAGTTTAGTGTCATATACATGACCCTCCCCTTTTTTTTTTGAGATGGGGTCTGACCACTCTGCATGGGATACAGTTTGCAAATTCAAAGCTCTACTGACAGGGCAGTGACCAGTTGAGAGTAAAAGTTTTCATCATCTTTTCAAGGGGCAATTGTGACATCTTTTATCAACTGAAGATGAATTTTATCTCAGTCTATTTCAGCATTTAAACTGTCATTATCAGATACTTGAAAATTGCCACTGGTCAGCTTATATAGTGGATAATCCTGATCATTATGTCCCTATTTTTCAGCACCTGCAACTGTAACAATGGAGACTCGCATTCACCTGACTAAGAGCATCTGCAGGGCATGGCATGCAAAGTCGCCATTTGTAAAAGATCTGGAACGCATGCTCAGCATTAACACTGGTTTGTATGTGGCTTGAAGAGCCAAGGATGTTGGGAGTGTCTAGTCAAGCACCTGGGTGGAAGACAACCACCCACTTTAAAAAGTGGTATGTCTAGATAAAAGAAATCTGAAAGTTCAAATGATTGTCAAGAAAAAAAATCAATAGGCTAAAGGTACATGGAAATTGATTTGAAATTGTGAAATGTGCTGGGTGAAAATGAACATGAAAATAACTAAATAAGATTGAGTAAAAGTTGGTAGATTAGAACTCATCCCTCCCTTGATTATATAAAAGTTGTAGATTTCCATTGTTGACTTTGTATCATCTTCTATTTTTAACCCTAGTTAGTTTGGTCAGAAAACTATGACACATGGATTAAAATCGTAAGATTTTGTCGGAAAGTACACAATGCCAATCATTTGAAAAAGATTTTTTACACATTTTGATGCTGTTCTGGAGAATCAACCCTCAGCTGGGGTTAAAGAGCCCTGCCTGCCCTTTTATTTAGCTGGAAGGGAAATAGTTTGATGCATACTGTTCCCAAGGTTATTAGTGCAATGTGAAATACAAACAGCCTTGTTCAGTATTTGAACAAGTGTCATTGTGTCCATTTCCTACGATGTTAACGATTACACCATATATATATATATATATATATATATATATATATATATATATATATATATATATATATATATATGTGTGTGTGTGTGTAATCATGCCTTAACAGAAGCATAGTTATATCCTGTTGGTACAGTGGCAGAGAGGCGCTACATGTGCTTCGGTGTGTGGGAGATCGTCTGTGGGTCATGTACTTTGCAAAATTACAATCTTATTCCATATCATGTTTGTAGGTTTTCTGCAGGTTGAAATGCATTAAGTCTGAGATGGGTTCACCAAAAGAAGAGAAAGGCAAAAACAAAAAGCTGAATAAATGTTGTTTAACAGAGGAGGAGTTGTGTGTGTGACACTTAGCAAAATGACAGTTTGGCTGGTGAAATTCCCTTTAACTAAAACTAAAGCTGACTGCTAGGTTTTCAGGCTTGACTTTGTTTTTTCTTTCAGTGGATCCTCTTAGACTACTGTCTATCTTTCTCTTCTGTATCTCTCTTTGGTGATATCTTCTACCTTCTCAGCCTATCTATACATCTCTCTGTCTCTGGTCCCATCTGACTAGCAGACCAGCCATAGACTGGACATAAAAATATTCCCAGGTGTATGTCTCCAGGAGACCCTAAAAGGCATGATAATAAAAATTTTTTTTTAAGTCATGGCTCCACTTTTATCTAACCATATCCACATGTACTTGCAGGGATGAATTAGTGGTTCCTACATAAAAGTCTCAGCCCCTACATGGACACACACATACATACATATCTATGGTTAACTCACAACCATACACATGTATACACCCACACCTACTCATGTGTCCATACATATGCACACACATTAGCCAAGTCTGTATACCACCCCACTAACATCAATAGTGTCATAATGCCTATGGTCAACTCACAACCATACACATGTATGCACCTGCACATATATACATACACATATACATGTACTCCCACCTACTCATTTACACATACATATAGCCAAGTCTAAATAACAACACATCAGCGTCAATAGAGTCACAATGTATATGGTATCTTATAAGCCAGTATGGTTCACAGAGTGGTCTGGGCCAGATAGTAATGAGATATATTATTTCTTTGTCTTTCACTTTCATGAAATCTTATTCAAAAATTATTCTGTAATGAATGCAATTATTTTTTTCAAACATTTCTATTTTAGAAAAAAATTTACAAACACATATCTGAATTATCAAAACTACAAAAACATACACTGTTATACTTAATAGTATTCCATCCACACAGGTAAACACCAGGTAGGATTATGAGTAAATAATAAAAGGCTTAATCTAGAGAACATTTTTTAAAAATATAGAATAGCTTTAAACAAAAAAAAAAGAAAAAAAAAAGCCTGAATTCTGGAGCCAAGTTTGAATGCTGTGTTCAATTTTTATTGTGAGCTCAGATATTAACTAATTTGAATGGCATGTCAACCTGTCTAAAGTTATTTTATGGCTAGAGGTTAGGAAATTGTGTTCACTCTATGTTCAGATTCACAGGTTTTTGTTTCTTGAAGAGTTTTTTTGCACACAGTCCTATTGAATACAAATAATACTTAAACAGATTTATTTGACCCATAGGTGGAACCCTAACAGGTACTTCCACTCAGGGTCAGAGTAGACTTGGGAGTAATGCCAATGAAGATTGGTTTGGTTTGGTTTTATGGCATATCAACCATTGTAGGTTATTTAATGCCAAATCCAGTTCATACATATATACTAATATCCTATTTACCCAACCCCTCTGCTCGGGCAGGATATGACAGAAGGTCAAATTTTAAGCGGAGTTTAGCAGGTTTAAATTCAGAGTTTTCCTTCTCCTAGACTAGTTGCCTCACCAAGGCTGAAGAACCTAGTCTGCCCTACTATTTACCCATAGCTGGGAGAATAATTGGATTCATACCTTTCCCAAGGGTATTAGTGCTATGTGAAATGCAATCAGTCTTGTCCAGGAATTGAACTCGTATCGCCGTGTCCATATCCTGTGACGATAACCATTACACCACGGGCACATCATATACTAATATATATGATTTGAAAATCTAAGTCAACAAATTTAAATAGTTCCAAGTATTGCTATGTATCACTAACAATTTAATGAAACATCAGTCATTTGTTTACACAGTTAAATGATCAAACGGTTCTATTTGACTCATAGATAGGACCCTTATCAGGTACTACCACTCCGGGCCAGAGTGGACCTGGAAGCAATGGCAATGAAGGGGTACTTAACCCTCTGCAGAGAAGTGTAACACTATGAGTTGGATATATGCACATACATGTATACTCATGTGTGTGTGTGTGTGCACCCATACCAGCGTGTGTGTGTGTGTGTATATATATATATATATATATATATATATATATATATATATATATATATGTGTGCGCCCACGCACATGCGTGCGCACACGCACACCTACATACACACACACACACATATATATATGTGGCAAGATGAGTTAGATTCGACCTGGGTATCAAATTTCAAATGTTAGGAAAACCCATTAACTAGATTAAGGAAATCTAGATAAGAAAATGCTTATACATATAGCTGCGGACGTGTTAAGTACTTATCAGGAACTTAAAAGGGTCTGAATTTAATGTCCCTGTATCGGGGACGGCCAGTCTAGGAATTAATTTTATGTCCAGTTTTTTTTTAAGAGAGAACTGGCTCTCCAAAAAGTTATGGGTTTATTCGTGGGTGTCCCATTAGCCGGAAATTATAATGAAACATTCTGTATATATACAGGTGCATTTTGGGTCTGAGAGTCAGACTTAGTTTGGGTTCGAAGGGAGTTGATTAGACTGAGACGAAGAAACAACGAACAGCAACATTATCAGCCGGACCCAGTTAAGATAATCTTTTGCCAGCCAAAACTCAAACTAGAATTAATTATCCACAAAGTGTTACATGCTCCTCATCATCCCTTGACGTTTTAACCACAAGTTGTTGTTGTGTTTTTGTTCTTTTCTCTGTGAACCTGCTTCTCGCGTTGATCCGGCCCACATAAGTATTCAGACGGGGACTTAGTAACTTATGCAACGAGCTGCAGAAGCGGGTATTATCACAGAAGCAGTCAGTGTATTCTACAGCCCCAGCTGACTGGGCTGGGCAATGAAGGGGTACTCCATACTCTCTTGATCTCCAGAACTGAAGCTTCATCATCAGATGCAGTTTAGTGTCGTATCCAGTACACCCCCACTTTTTTGGTGAGGATTACCCTTCTGCAGAGTATACAGTCAGTATATCTAAGCCCACCAATAGGGCATTCAGATACAGAGTATTTAGGGCTAAGAGTTAAAAGTGTCGAATTGGGGCTAAGTATCATGACCATTTTGGTTTGGGAATTAATATTTGTAGTATAGGTTTAGTGTTTCAAGAAAGGAAAAAATTATACAGTATTTTACTATAATTGGGTATATAAGAATTTAACTTCAATTTGCTGACCTTGCTTGACTTTATATAGAAGTGTCAGTGTGTCTTTGGTGGTCAGTGCAGTGACATGCAAATTGTTCACAGTAGTTACTTCATCGGCAAGGGCCGTCAGTTCATGGAAATGAGTGGCAAAAAGACAGAATGACTTGATTTGCGTAGAAATGTACCTAGAAAAGAAAAGAAAAAATCTTTTTTTAAAAATACATCAAGTTTTAGATTCTTGTAAAGTGAATTTGAAACCTAATTTGTAACAAAGGAAGAATGAAGAAAAGGAAGAAAACATACAAATCAAATAGACTTAAATCTTTTTTTGAGGATGTGTGGAATTTCCTGAGAAAGAATTGCAATGTGGAGACAAGTAAACATCTTGCTTTGACAGCAAAAAGTTAATCTAAAAAGTATATGGTGTCTTTTTATGGCTAGTAAATTGAAAGACCTAGAGCAAAAATAATTTTTTTTGATGAATAATTATATGATCCATGAACCTGTTTGAAGGAGTGAAGGATTAGCATTTTATATTGATAATCCATCATTCTTTACAATGAGTCCAGCTTGTATATTTTTTGTAAAATTGGTATAATTATATGGAAAATTTGAATGAATAAAATATGACCTTCAGCATGAATGAAGATCCCATAAAATTAACATTGTTGCAAACTTAACTGAAAACTGCTAATTCTCTAGAGCATTTTAAGTATATTACTCTAATAAAAATCAGGGGTGTCCCTGTAGTGCAATGGTTAAAGCACTGGATTGCGGAATCGTAGTATGCGAATTTGAACTCCAGCTATGCTATTACATTCACTTTCAGATGAAGCCCCTTATCTGCCCATCTATGGGTTAGATAGTACCACCACTGTCCTAGGAAAAAAAAAAAAAAAAAAAAAGAGGAGGTGGATTTGGTATTAAATAACCCAAGAAGTTTGATATGCCATTAAATAACAAACAAAAATCTAATAAAAATCTCACTATGATGTACTGTGTTTGTTGGTTGATGACTGCCACATTTGCATGGATGATAGCCGACTTTAACACCTAAATTATAACTCCACCTGATTAATAACTAATTCTATTTGAGAAAAATATATGAGATGCAAAAGATAAGGTAGACAACTGTATTGTTGAATTATAGTAACATACACTTGTATAACACTTATACCACTCCCCAAGGCTACAAAGTGACAGCCTCATAACAAGCACAGCAAGATTGTAGGTTTTATTTCAGAGTAGTTTCTCTAAGACTTTTCCTACAAGGATACCTACAAGTCACCAGAGGTTTGATGTTGGAGCTTCTTTCTCTAGTTTTGATTTTGGTGTTAACTTTTTCTAGAAGGGTTGCCTTAATTATGGCTTTGTCATTAGGCTGGAGCTCCTACCCTACAAATGATTGCACACATCATGAGGGTCATTCAATAATTAAGTGGAATACTTTTTCAAAACAGCAAAATAGCTTTCCTACCCCACTTCCAATCTTTTTCTTATAAATCTAAACTCTGCACTGTTTGGAATGGGTCTATAGCAAAAATTATTTTAATCTTTGAAAAATATCTGTTTTGGGGTTATTAGAAATGACTTCAAATGAAACAGTGTTCCAGGCTTGAATAGAGGTCTGTCCACAAATTTTTGGTGGCTGAGAAGTGCAAACCATGTGAAATTTACAGAGGGTATAATGTGTATAGAGAAGCAAGTTTTAGAAAAAAAAATCTTTACAAATGGGCTAAACATGGGTTTGTCAAAAAGACAGTCCATGGGATGGAAACACACAGAGAAGAAAAAGTTCAATGTACAGTAGTCAATAAAGAAGGTCATGCTGATAAGTTCTTTCATGTTCTGAAAGACTATCATTTGATTTCATTAAAAAGATATAACTTTAAAACCATACATCTCATTACCAGCTCCTTAGGCAATATTTCACCTTATTTATTGATTCACTCTTGTACATACAAACATAATGAGAACTTTTTATAATATATCAATACTTACTCTGAGATTGCCCAAGCCAAACCAAATCCATCATAAGTTGATGTGCCACGGCCTAATTCATCAATGATAATCAAAGAATTCTCTGTTGCAGACTGAAGAATAAAGAAAAAAAATCAAGAATTTATGATAAATCTTTTTAAAACGGCCTGTCATGAATTTGACCGAAACTCAACTTAGTCTTAGCATACAGTTACAGAGAACCCACTGAGGATTGAAACCAATTCATTTATAAACAGTTTATAAGACTAACCTGTTAGAAAGTGAAACATTCTGAATAGTAACACAGAATAAACTTGTGAACTCACAAGTAATAGGTAGTAAGTCCTGAGTTAATAAAGTTCATTAGATGCATGAAATGTCAAATTAAATGGCCCACAAAAGTCAGGCTTTTTTTTATAGTAATTAGAAAAAGCATTTTACCCAGAATGCAACATTGATATTTATCTATTTCAAACAGGAAGTTCTTTACTGTCTTTACCAAAAGAATAATCTAAGACAATGCTTGTACCATGTTGGTTGTGAAGCAATGGTATTTCATGTCCACTATAGTATAGATGTTGTTAATAATGGTTCATGTTTATTTGTTGGTGTGTCTGCACATATAAATATACATGTACATAGATAAAAATATTAAATTTTGAACATTAGAAGTCTGTCATTTCACATTTCATGTGGAGTGCAAGATCATTAGATGGAAAAGTGAGAGAAGGGCTCCATCAATCATAATTATATAGTGCTGTAAAGTAATGATTCAAGAAGTTTGTGACCCCCCCCCCCAAAAAAAACAACATACACAAATATTTATAAAATATACACACATATACATTAATTGGGCTCTCCAAATTTGACCCTTTCAACTTTTATTAGCCATACACATGCTTTGATGTTTATCGGGATTGTATACTAACTTTGCTATTGTAGAACTGTGGACAATTTCTTGCTAACTTTTCTCATTTGTGTGTGTGTGTATATATATATATATATATATATATATATATATATATACACACACACACATACACACACAAATCTAAGATCAGACTAAAAATCTCAATTATTTTGGGGGGTAGGGTCCTCATAATAGAGAGAAAGAGAGAGAGAGAAATTATGTCATAGTGGTTAGCATACTGAAAAACTCAGTCATGCTATTAAATTCATTTTCAGATTAATACCTTTGGTAAAGGAATGAAACCTCCTTATTCTCCCAGCCACGAGATAAATAGTACCACCAAGGACAGTTAGCATTAAATAACCTATGAAGGTTGATATGCCATTAAACAAGGAAACAAAATCAAACCATCAGTTATTTTCAAAATAAAAAATGTCATCACTAAATACGGAGATCAAATCTTTATATTTTTTAAAATTTAAAATCCCAAGTATAGATTTGTGTACACATGAGCAACTTGCATAATAAAGTGATGATGTCTAGAATTCTAGATAAGTCTTGACATGTTGACCTCATCTAGATGTGTCATTGTTAATAGTGGATATTTTTCCCCTGCAGTTTTTGGCAACACACAAAATTGGGTTGGCCCAGTAGAATATGCTGACTACATCTCTGCAGACGGGTAAGCCCTCTCCTCCTATGGTAGTCCTGGATAAGACATTAAACCATCTGATAGCAAGGCTTCAGCCTTGGCAATTTGGGGAATGTGGAGAACCTCTTCAATACCATTGCTTCCAGGCCCACAGTCGTAACACCTAATAGGGTGCTATCTATGAGTCAAATAGAACAAACTATATGTTCAAACTGATACTAAATTGTGACTGTTATAAATGTGTTTACAAACCATATATAATATATGTATAAAGAGAATTTGACATTAAATAACCTACAATGGTTGATATGCCATAAAATCAATCCAAACAGAATTGGGCAAGTGGAACATTCTCACCAGACATCATTCGACTTTTTCTGGTTTTGTTTTTGGTTTAGTTTCTTTGTTTAATAGCATATCAACCTTCTTGGGTTATTAAATGCCAAAGCCTTCCTTGTAAAAGAACAGTAGTGGTACTATTTAATCAAAAGCTAGAAGAGGATAAGCAAGTTCATGTCTTTCACTAGGGTATTAGTCTGAAAGTGAACATAATAGCACAACTGGAGTTTGAACTTGCTTACTATCATGCACTTTTACCACTATGCACGGGGACTTCCTTAGGGATGCTGATTAGCTTTAAAAGGGGTCATTTAGACTTAAATGGTACCATTCATGCTCTCTTAGCTGAGTTGATAGAGCATATCAACCTTAATGGGTTATTTAATGGCAAAGCTATTCTTGTAGAAAAACAGCAGTGATACTATTTAACCCATACTGGGAGAGGGGAGAATTAAAGGGGTTCAAACCTTTCCCAAGGGCATTAGTCCAAAAGTGAAGGTAATAGTATAACTGGAGTTCAAACTAGCTTAATATGATGTTGTAGTCCAACACATTAGCCACTATGCGATGGGGACTCCCTCCTGTTTTGGTTTTCTGAAATGAAAATTCATCTGAACAAAAATATAAGATCCAAGGACATGATATGATAAAAAAAAAGAAAATCACAACAACGCAACTTTTCACATTATCAAAACAGCAGATTCAGAGGTGCTTCAGCCAATGAAAAACTTGTTAAAATATGTTGAATGCCAAGAAGATTGATTTGAAGCAAATTCAGGTTTCCTTCATTATTCATTTGTTTTATTAAATGCTACTTCAGTCGCAATACATCAACAGACCCATACACAAAAGGAAAGAGAAAGCAAATACTACTAGCATATGGTTTTCCATAAGAAATTGTTATGGCTATGATAATGCTTTACAAGAACACAAAGGCCATTGTCAGTTCACTAGAAGGCAACACTGATGACTGACACTTTCTATGGAGTTTTGAAGGAGATATATGGGCATCAGAGATGATACATGCTCATAAATCATTATTTTCCTGGGGTCTGAAGAGACAACGGTGAATTATTACTGGTGTAATACTAATACTTAACTATATTACAAATGGGTTGTAAGATAGTCATTATCAAAAATGAAGGACAGAGTCTCTTTCATTAAATTTTAGGACAATTATTTGTATTATTTGTTTATACCAAGCATGGCATATGAAAGCTAGCTTTGGCTTTGTTCAGATTGATTGATTTTAATGGCAAATCAATTTGTCTGGGGTTATTTTATGCATAGGTTAAGGAATTGCATTTATTATATGTTCATATTAACATTTTTTTTCTGTAATTGTTTTTTAAGAGTATTGGGAGGGTTCTATTGAATATGAATAATTTTTAAATAATAATTTGACTCATAGATGAGAACCTAACAGGTACTACCACTTTGGGTCAAAGTGGACCAGGGAGTAATTGCAATGAAAGAATACTCTACACTTCTAAGATATCCAAAACTAGGGTTTCAGCATCAGATCCAATTTAGTGTCATATCTTGGACACCCTCCCTATTTTTGGGGGGTGGTGGGGGAGTGTGTGTTCTAACCCCTCCACAAAGGATAGTGTATTCTAAGCCTTGCTGGCTGGCACAAGATTAAAGATTATGTAAATGGAGTCATGCAATTCAACTCCCTAAATCCCCCCTCTCTAAATTTGACTTTGTGAAAAAAGATTCACAAAAAGGCATTCACTGTCTGATGAGGCCTGTGTGAATCAACCCTCACAAACAATTTGAAATCAAGATTAAACAACATAAACAATTAAGTAAGAAATTTATTGGGACTTACTCTTAGAATAGATGCAGTTTCTAGCATTTCCGACATGAACGTGGACACACCTTTCAGCTGGCTGTCTCCTGCTCCAACCCGAGCCAGAATACAGTCTACAACTGATATCTCAGCTTCATCACAAGGAACAAAACAGCCAAGCTGAGCCAAAAGTAAAATGCAGCCCACCTGGAAGAGAAAAAGAAAAATACTGGGTGAAAGCTGGTTATGCACACGTTTGGTTTATTTAATGGCATATCAACTCCTTATGGGTTATCTAATGCTGAAATTTGATTCATTTGTAAATGTTTGATTACAATAGAAGAGAAGTAAATACAGAGATAAAGAGAGAGAGAAAAAGAAAGAAGAGGGGAAGAGAGAGAGAAGGAAAGAGAAAAGGACCAAGAGATAAGTTTAGTTTATTTTGTGTTCTATTGTGGTAAGGAAGAGATACACAGTCAAATAGAGTTAATTATTTATTAACTGAAGTGGTATAGTCCTACAAATATTATAAGTCTTGTGCTGTGGGTGTTACATTCAAAGTTGGTCTTACTACTGACCGAGATCTTTCAGTACTGGCATGCTTAAGAAACATGAAGTCTTTTATACCTCCGAGATAAACGGAAGTCACGTGGTACAAGCTACTATACAACAATTTGTTTAATGGCATATAAACTCCTTATAGGCTATTTAATGCCAAAATTCGATTTATTTGTAAATGTTTGATGTTAATCATAATAATATTTTAATGTTTTATTTTTCTTATTTGTTTGCACAGTAATTATAGGAAGCATTCTATCTAATTATTATGGTGAGATACTCCATGATATCACCACATGGACCCTCTGTGATAATACCCACTCCTGCAGCTCGTTGCATAAGTTGCTAAGTCCCCGTCTGAATACTTATGTGGGCCGGATCAAAGCGAGAAGCAGGTTCACAGAGAAAAGAACAAAAACACAACAACAACTAGTGGTTAAAACGTCAAGGGAGGATGCGGAGTGTGTAACACTTGGTGGATAATTAATTCTAGTTTGAGTTTCGGCTGGCAAAAGATTATCTTAACTGGGTCCGGCTGATAATGTTGCTGTTCGTTGTTTCTTCGTCTCAGTCTAATCAACTCCCTTCGAACCCAAACTAAGTCTGACTCTCGGACCCAAAATGCACCTGTATATATACAGAATGTTTCATTATTATTTCCGGCTAATGGGACACCCACGAATAAACCCATAACTTTTTTGGGAGCCAGTTCTCTCTTAAAAAAAATGGACATAAAATTATTTCCTAGACTGGCCGTCTCCGATACAGGGACATTAAATTTAGACCCTTTTAAGTTTCTGACCAGTACCTGACAAGTACTTAACACGTCCACAGCTATAGGTATGAACATTTTCTTATCTAGATTTCCTTAATCTAGTTAATGGGTTTTCCTAACATTTGAAATTTGATACCCAGGCCGAATCTAACTCATCTTGCCACATGTATATGTGTGTATATATGTGTGTGTGTGTGTGTGTGTGCGCATATATATATATATATATATATATATATATATATATATACACACACACACACATGTATGGGTGCACACACACACACACACACACGTGTATACATGTATGTGCATATATCCAACTCATAGTGTTACACCTCTCCGACACTATAAATAGTTACTGGCTCAATAAATGAAGCAAGCGAGTCTAGTCAGTTACTCGTAACTGTTACTGTCTGTATTTTTGTAAATACATACTGCTGTAAACCATACATCCCTTTGTATCATTCCTTTCTGGCCTTTCAAGGTCACAACACTGGTGACGAGGAAACTAAAGGACTTATGAGGACCTTATACCACACATAAGGTTTCAGTAAACAGTGAAAAGAAAGTCTGCCACAACAATAGAAAATAGGATTTTCTACAATAAATATATATATATATATATATATATATATATATATATATATAAAAACGACTTTATTCTTCACTTTTGCCCTTCAAGATGACATTAAAAAAAAACAAAAAAAAAAAAACATTTAAATAAGTTGAACAAGCTTATTTTTCACACAAGTTTAGTGTCCAGTCAAAAAATTTAGATACAGCTACATACAAAAAAAAAAAAAGAGTATGCAAGGCTTTCATATAGGAATTTAAAGGCATTATGTTGGACTTGATTGAGTATCTACAAGAACAACAGTTTTCATTACAAAAAGAGCAAATAAAAAATCAGGAGAATGGAAGAATTACTGATTGAAATTAAGAAACAAAAACTTGAGTTGGATAAATCTACTGAGATCAGGCAACAAAAATTCAAGGAAAGGTTTCTTCGTACCCAACAAGAACAGAAAAAAATTGTTCGAGCTACCCAAGACAGGACAGAATGTTGAAAATGAAAATGCATTGGCAGCGCTATCAATAATTTCACTTATGCCCCTGAAAATGAAATTACATTTGCTTCGTACTTTAGAAGACACGAAGATCTCTACAACACTGACTGCACAAACTGGGCCAATTTCAAGAAGGTTCGTTTGCTACTAAGAAAGTTAGGTGCAGTTGAACATACCAGATTCGTCAATTATATATTAGTCAAAAAAACCAGCGACCTGACATTCACTGAAACAGTACAATTGTTAACTGAATTATTCAGCCCAAAAACGTCTCTCTCCCATAATAAATGGAAATTTATGAATCTCACAAGGAAATATGACAAAGATTACATAACCTTCGCTAGCAAACACTGCAATGATTTTAAATTATCAGAATTGGGTGCTAACAATTTCAAATGCTTAATCTTAATACAGGGTTTAGTATCCAACAAGGACACAGAAATCAGACGAAGAGTTCTTAATAGACTCAAGAATGAACCTAATTTAACGCTGCAACAAATTGCCGAAGACTGCCGTTTTGCTAGTGCTCGTCAAGACTTGAAAGACGTTGAGAAAAGTGGCATATCTCATATAAAAAAGATACGCAATGAAAAAGAAAACCAGTCACCAACTAAATCGGGTATACTGAAGAAAATAAAACAAAGTATTCTGCTCCCTAAACTGTGCTTTGGCTGTGGGCAGTGGCATTGGTATAAGGACTGCCCATAGAGACTTAAAAAGTATCTGACTTGTGACCTATTTGGGTACAAAAGCACACACTGCAGAGCTAAAAAAAAAAAAAAAAAAAAAAGTATTCAGTTACAACTTGACTCAGGCTCAGATGAGTCAATAATAAATTTACATACATGAATGAAATTGCGCAAACCTATGATAAAAACTAACAAAATCGCAAGAAGTGTGACTAGAGAAAAATAAAATTTGCGGGTGAATTAATTACAAACATCACATTCAAAGAAAAAAACCTTGAAATTAATGTTTGTGATGAGAAACACAAACAGTCTTTTCGGAACTGACTGGATGGAACAATTCCAATTATGGGATATACCCATAAATTCTTTCTGCTAAAAATTATGAAAAAATACCCCACATGAGGTCCAGAACATGTGTGAGAGAGAATAAATAAAAAAAACAATTTAGTTTAAAATGTCAAATCATTTGAAGATGCTTATACAACTAACTGAAGTGAAATTAAGAGTGAGGACTCACCCACCAAAAACGCAAGAAACAGGACTTATTTTCAAGTTGTGTTAAGTTGTTCTTTTAAGATAATATTTTTCGAGTACATATAACTGTCAGTTTCTCAGATGAAAAATTTTCTGCTCCCAAAAATCTAAGAATAACGTTGAATAATTAACTGTTCACAATTGAATAATTATGAAATTTTATTAATCCAACTTATAACATCAAATTTTTATTTCTATGTCACCAGAACAGTTTCTGTTGCCATAACAACAAAATTTCTCATTACAGCAATTTAGAGAAAACGATGGATACATATTATACAATTTATATATATAATTACTGTGTTTATCTCATTTTACTTTTGGTATTATTGTTTATCAGTTTTATTCTGGCTTTTTGCTTGGCTTCATTGAAAGAAAGAAAAGAAAAAAGTTTGAATTAGATCAGATTTTTTTAAAATTACAATAATTACTTTTGTTTTAATGGTATATCAACCTTTATGGGTTATTTAATGCCAAAGCTATCCTTATAAAGAAAGAAAAATGTTTGAATTAGATAGATTTTTTGTGTTGTTATTATCAGTCATAGCTGAACATATTTGTTATAGCATCACTCTACCATGCTGCTTTTGTAGTCACTGATGAACAAATCGATTGCCGGGCAGCTGGATGTTATTCATCCACAATAATACAATAAAATGAATATTTATATTCATAACATATTTATTTGGAAAATATCCACAGGATATTTCATAATATATGTATTTCAATTATTAATAAGAAAAAAAAAAAAAAAAAAAATTCAAACTTTGTTACAATACGATATAAATCAACAATTCAAATCAAGCGATAATTATTAACTGAAATGATAATTACTATAGATTTGTTACATAAACCTATATTGTATATCTCATGTAATACAGAGAAAAAGGAAAGAATGTCTATATTTCACTGCAGGTGAGCTAGGATTATGCCAGGACTGTGCTCAATGTCCTCACATAATCAGAATAGTGGGAAGTAGTTGTTCTCTGCTTGAACATTGACCTTGTGTCACATTTTGTCTGTGGCCGAGGGGGTGGATAAATACATACACAGTTTACATTTTAGATGCTTAGATTGGTTTGGTTTGTTTAATGGCATATCAACTTTTGTAGATTATTTAATGCCAAAGCCACCCTTGTAGAAGAAAAGTAGTGGTACTATTTAACCCATAGCTGGGAGGATAAGGGGATTCATACCATTCCCAAGGGTGTCTGAAAGTGAAGGGAATAGCACAACTAGAGTTTGAACTCGCTTACTATGAGTCCATTGCGTTAATCATTAAACCACAAGAACCCTCCCCCATCCTTTGACCTAAATATCAACTCACCGATCTGATATAAGTCGACTTTCCACCCATATTCGGTCCAGTGATAATATGGAACATCTGTTTATCTGGGAATATAAAAATGATAATAAAAAATATTACTAATTATAGATAAACATGTAAATATTCCAAAAATCCTAAGTATCAAATGCATTCAATAGATGCCAAGTAATGGCAGATTTTACTTTTTTTTTTTTTTCATGATTTACTGAATTAATTTCTTTTCCATATATACAACTCAATACACAATGGAGACAGTTTTTTTTTAAATACATAAAACTTGACACTTATTTTGTGTCCATTGTCTTGGCAACAAGAAGAATTAGTTTGAATAAGATTTGATTTACCTTACCAATGCATTTTCTTGGAAAAATATTTTTAGTTTGGTTTCTTTGTTTAATGGCATATCAAGCTTTGTTGGTTATTTAATGCCAAAGCCATTCTTGTAGAACAGTAATGGTACTATTTAACCTATAGCTGGGGTGGGATAAGGAAGTTCATATGACAAAAAAAAAAAGAGAAGAGAACAAGAAGGCTGAAGAGGAGAAAGGGCAACAAATAAATACAGCAGTAAGACCTGTAAATACTGTAAGTATTGATGTCCATTGATGAGAGTAAGCTCTTTCAACTTTCATTCATTGTTCTCTCGAGAAGATTAAAAGTGATAAATGACTCAAAAGGCTGTTTTGTTTTGTTTGGTTTGGTTTCTTTGTTTAAAAGGCATATCAACCTTCAGTAAATTTAATGCCAAAACCATCCTTGTAGAACAGTAGTGATACTATTTAGCCCATAAATGGGAGGGGAATAAAGGAGTTCATACCTTTCCCAAGAGTATTAGTCGGAAAGTGAATGTAATAGTGTGACTGGAGTTCTAACTCGTTTACTATGATATCATAGTCCAATACATTAGCCATTACACCATGGAGACTTTCCTTGTATGGCTTTGAGAGTTTTGACCAACAGTGGCAGCCATCATTATTCAAAAAAGCAAACACACTATGGAGAAAGTTGGTTAACCAAGGAGACTGTACAGGTCACATTGTAATGAAGTTAACTACCTAGTATAGACCTAATGAGTATAGTGTTAGCCAATGGTCCAGGAGACCAGGGTTCAATCTCAGGTCAAGTCATACCAAAGACTCAAAAAATGGCAGTTGATTCCACCTTGCTTAGCACTCAGCACTATAAGGTGAGGATCAAGGGTAAAGTGAGCAATCCTGGGAATGGAGTAGCACCCTTCTTCACACCTTGGTGTAGTAGCTATTGAAATGGGAGCTTTCGGGTTATCCTCGACTAAGGTCGTCAACTTACTTATTGTAAGATTAACTAGGGGCACCTCTGGTGGTGTAACGGTTAGCAAGCTAGGCTAGCAAACCTACATGAGTGAGTTCGAGTCTCATTGGGCGCCCCATTCATTCGGCCTTGTGCCACATCGAAGCAAAGAGCTTTGTAAATTACTATTGTAAGATTAACTAGTTTTTAGAGATTATGGTAGTCTTTGTAATATTAATTGTATGCCGATCTGGATAGAATTAAGTGGGTAAAAAAGAAAAGAAAGAAAGAAAAGCTACAAATAATTTTCCAAGAGAATAGGTTGAGGTTAAAGAAAAGAGTAGGTACTATTTACCAACCCCTCCGCTCGGGCAGGATATGACACAAGGTCAGTTTTTAAGCGGAGTTTAACAGGTTTGAATTCAGAGTTTTCCTTCTCCTAGACTAGTTGCCTCACCAAGGCTGAAGAACCTAGTCCGTCCTACTATTTACCCATAGCTGGAGGGAGAATAAGGGGGTTCATACCTTTCCCAAGGGTATTTGCCCGAAAGTGAACGTAATAGCGCGACTGGAGTACGAACTCGTGTACTGTGATTCCGCAGTTCATCGCTTTAACCATTACACCACGAGGACACCCAGAAAAGAAAAGAGTAGGTGTGACTTCAGGATGAGATGAGGTCAGCCTCATGGGATGTCGAATTAGGATGATACAAATGTCTCAATGCTAATGAGAATAGAGTTTGTTTGAGGTAATAAATAAATGGTAATGACAAGAGGACTGAACCTGGCCACTTGACCAATGGGCCTGTTCATGTAAGAATGAATGTAACTAATATAAAAATTCTAGTAAAAAAATTAATATTTATTATTAATCATATTCAGCAAACCCCTCCGCTCGGGCAGGATATGACACAAGGTCAATTTTTAAGCATTTTTATATAAAAGAAACTTCTACAGCGATATGAATCATTACAGTAAGTTTACCATATTTACCAAACCCTCTAATCGGGCAGGATATGACACAAGGTCAATTTTTAAGCATTTTTATATAAAAGAAACTTCTACAGCGATATGAATCATTACAGTAAGTTTACCATATTTACCAAACCCTCTAATCGGGCAGGATATGACACAAGGTCAATTTTTAAGCGGAGTTTAACAGGTTTGAATTCAGAGTTTTCCTTCTTCTAGACTAGTGGCCTCACCAAGGCTGAAGAACCCAGTCAGCCTTACTATTTACTCATAGCTGGAGGGAGAATAATTGGATTCATACCTTTCCCAAGGGTATTAGTGCTAAACCAGGACATTGGCCCAGCGGTTAGAGTGTTCGCCAATGGCCCGGGAGACCTGGGTTCAATCCCAGGTCGAGTCATACCAAAGACTTTAAAAATGGTACTTGATACCACCTTGCTTAACACTCAGCATTATAAGGTACGGTTCAAGGGTAAAGTGGAGCAATCCTGGGAATGGAGTAGCGCCCTCCCCTACACCTTGGTGTAGTAGCTATCGAAAAGGGAGCCTTCGGGTCACCCTCGACTATGGTCGCTAACTTATTAGTGCTATATTAAATGCAATCAGTTTCGTCTAGGATTTGAACTCATGTTGCCGTGTCCATTTCCTACGACAATAACCATTACACCACGGGCACCTCCACACCATAATTAATTAATAATTATTTTACTCTACCATTGAATTTGATTAATGAAACTTCAGCAAAGAGGCGAAATTTTACAAGTAATGAAAACTTGGTATCAGACTCATCTTAGCAAGCAAAATATATCACTAATGACAAGCTAAGCTAATCTCACGTGAGGTACAAACCTAGCCTGACAAAAAGCAATTAGTACACTGGCAGACCAACCAGTATTTGACTGAACACAATACTTGTTTATTGCTCCATGAAGCTAACATTATCATATCACCAAAATTAGCTTAGTTCTACAAAGAACTGTCTATGAATAAGTAAAACTTTACTAGCCCGCTGATTGATAGGTTGATTAATTGATTTTAACGGCATATCAACCCGTCAATAACTTATATAAGAATCAATTATCGAATCTCGGGAAATATGCCTGAAATGAGAATTGATACTTAAAGCAAGATTTGACATCATGAATGAGAATTGGCAGGACGAACTCAAAGCAAACATTTTGTGTCGCAATTGGAAGGCTGAAGAAGGGTCTTCAGACCACACACACACTCCATAGTTCAACATAGCAGTTAGCCAGGAAAGGTAAACATACATTTATAGGAAAATATGTATTTCTCATGCATAACAAATGGTATATAATGTAATTCAGTTCACTACCACTTTTCCTTTTGGCAAAACAACTTGATCCAAGCATGGTTCTTCTTTGTAATAGATACTAGTGAAAGACATTGTATTTCTTTATATCCAACTGGCTTCTTTAATTATTCGGTACCTACTGATTTGCCTGTCAGATCACAAGACACCTATTAGGAATACACCAATTTCTTGAATGTCGGGAATCAAAACATTTCAGATAAAGGAAACCAGACGATTAAGCCTGAAGTTATATCAACTCTACAATTTTAGATGTGACCATGCCACCACTTCAGCCGCTGAAAGAGTTTGGGGTCTGAATTCAGCGAAAGTGTCGACCCAAGGGATAAAAATGTGCAGGGGTGAAAGGTCAAGACCTATTGATCAAACTAAATAGACTTGGCAGGAAGAATAGAGAGGGTTGGGTTATGACATATTGGGTGTCATACATCTTTACATATATCCAATAGTCTTTGTCACCAGCCAAGGCCTTTCTAAACTACTTCAATGAGATTTCACTGAAACACGAAAGCCATTTAGTTATACATCCATTCTCTTCACTTTGTCAGCCAATGTAAAACTGGATGGGTACAAAATGTTATATTGTCATGTGATTCGATTTGGTAAAAAATATTCAAAAGGAATTGATTTTGCTGAACAAATCAAACTAAATGCCATAAATTCTTACCTTTCACAAAATCCACATCATTAGGAATAAAAGAAACATCATCTTGCATTTCTAGACAAGGATGACGGGCTTCCTTCAGTCGGAGAATTCCAGAACCTTGTTGGGGAAAAAAAGTAAAGAATCATTAAAAACAAAAACATATAAACCCAATATTTTTGGCTCAAGAAGATCATGTCCGAGACTAATAATAAAAGCCGTAATATAGACATCATTCAGTAATGGAAGAGCTTTTAACCATATCCTACTAATTACATCTTTTTCTGATTTTCTTTTAACCAATCAAAAAACTTTGTTGAGATTCAAAATTAATCGGTAAAAATGGAGTATCCCCTATTTCACCAATGTGATACACCCCTTCAGCCGCCCTGAATACATCAACTTCTTAAAACCAATACTATTCATGGCCCGTGATTCATCCAGTGGGTTCCAACAGGGGTATCACTCATTTCTTTATGGCCACAAGAAATACAACTGAGGGAGTGGGAGAAAAAGAACAAACGAACAATATTGACTTAGGTCAGCTTTAAGTGCAAGAAGGGTAGTTTTGTGACACTTTTTTGTACAGCTTTTCATGCATCTTGTAGACTATCGCTGGGAGTGTATTTTTCGCGAAACTCCTACAGAAGCCACTAGGAATGCCAACTCATCTTTGACCATCTTGCTCACTGCCTCCTTCTGTTGACTGTTGTCCACTCTCGACTGCCTCTCTGTGTCTATCTTTGCCAACTACCCCTCTGGCTTCTCTCGGAACCCCCCTGTCCCATTGGAGATCTCGAGTCCAAGCCCTTTGTTTCATTTCGCACCAAAACAGACCAAAGAGATCGTCTGCTTGGCGGACCACCCACATAGTGTCAGACCAAGTCATATAGCAGCCATATATCATCTTGGTTTAACATGTTATAACATGATAATTAATTGCTGTTTTATGAGGAGATATTTGGAATAATGGGTAATTTTTCACATTCATAATTGCAACTGATCACATCTAGAACTTGAAATTTCAGTCTTTTGATTGCATTTTTATATAAAATAAACTTCTACAGTGATATGAATCAGTACAGTAAGTTCGCAGATATTTCTTTTGCATTCATCATTCATTAGATATGAACATTATTGAGTGATACCACCAACTGATAATTCTCTTTGGGAAAATTCTTTGGGATCCATTTGGAATTATCAGGCCATGATTTATATGCTATAACTAAAAATAAGGAGATGTGTCACATGATCATCGAAAATCAGAAATTTCCATGGTGGGATAGAGGTTAAACAAAAAAGTTTTCAACCTGGAGTGAAGTTCTTTGCTTAATTCATTGATAAATTTTGTGAGCTCAGGTACAGGGTATCTGGGCGTTTGGTTTTATGGTATATTAACCATTGTAGGTCATCTAATGCCAAATCCATTTTTATTCATGTAAACAGTTCTATTTAAAACAATTCAATTTAGCATAAGTAAACAGTTTAAATGTCAAAAACAGTTTTATTTCAAGCTATTCAGTTTAGTCAAAAAAGTTAAACAATACCAAGTATTGCTATGAATCACCAACAGTTCAACTAAACAGCAGTCATCTATTTACGCAGTTTAATGTCAAAAGTTATTTCAAACAATACAGTTTAGTTCTATTTAACCCATATATAGGACCCTATCAGGTGCTACCACTCATGGCCAGAGTGGACCTTGGAGTGATAGCAATAAAGAGGTACTCTGCATTCCCCAAAGCTCCAGCATTACTGGAACCTCACCATCATATTGTTGTGTCCTGGATATGACACCTCAGGGACTTCCCCTGACAACTTGAAGAAAATAGATAGAAGAATGAGTATCACAAAGAAACAATTAATGCTGTAAACAACAACAATAAAAGAAGGTGTGGAGAGCCATGATTACCGAGAACGAGAAAGAGAGAGAATGCACCATACCTATTTATTTTCTAAGTTTCCCTTAGTCTGGCACATGGGCCTCTAGTTGTTTACAGGACCTGATGTTACTAAGCGGTCACCCATCTGAAAAGGTTCATTGCTGCTTAACTTCTGATGTGATGGAAATCAGTGCTTTCAGCATGATTTGACTATAAGTTCCATGACGATAGGAAAATTTGGTTTATTTAATGGTGTATTAACACCTTATGGGTTATCTAATGCCTAAATTTTATTCATTTGTAAATCTTTGTCATCAGAACAATATCTTAAATTTTTCATTGCATTTTTTGTAAATTCTCCTTTTTATGTCTTTAATCACTTGTTTATACAGTTATATAGTTTCAAGTATTCATATCTAATGCCAATAATTTGCAAAGTTAGTAATTGTTGTAGGGTGACTAAACACCCCTTCACCACTCTACCAGATGGACTGGTTCATAGCCATAAATAGCCTACAATTAAAGACTTTGATGGTTGATTTAATAAGCTGATCAATATTCAGATTGATCTTACTTCATTTGGCTATACAGCATTTTGATCCTCCTATATTTCTTGTAAATTTTCTCTTGTTAATTGTTTGTAACTTATTGTACTGTGTCTTTTTTGTATGTATCCATTAGCTCTGGGTACAGGTGATAAATAAATATATTAAACACTCATTCTTCTCTGTGTATCATTCACCTTGACGATACAACAGTAATAATAAACAACTGTAGCTTCAAGAAACTATTCTAAATATAAATTTGCACATACAGGATGCAGTTGGCATATTTTAACAGAGTTGCTATGGTAATAAAATAGTGTTGCATTAATCATTAAAGTGGTATAAAACCTGCTTTTAGTTTCCTGGTTTGAATACAGTGATACGCAGAGACATGAATTATCAATGGAGATTGTTGGACCTTTGCCAGAGAGAAAGAGAGAAGTCCCAATGTTATGTGAACTAATCTGTTTGTGCTAATTCTTACAACCATATCTAACAACCCATTAGTACTTGCATTAATGTCAACAAATATAGGGTTATTTCATGCCAAAGTCAGGGAATCTCATTCATTGTATTTTCAAAATTTTCAATAAGTACACAAAGAAATATATCTTTATATTTATGTATATTATATATTTATATATATGGTCCTGATATGAATAATTTTCAAACAGATCTATCTGAACTAGAAATGGGACCTTAACAGGTACTATCACTCTAGGTCAAAGTGGACCTAGGAGTAATGGCAATGAAGAGGTACTACACACTCACCAAAGCTCCAGAATCGGAGCCTCACCATCTGATAGTTTATTTTCATATCCTTTGTGTGTGTGTGATTGGTTTGGTTTGTTGGGTTTTATGGCATATCAACCTTCGTAGGTTATTTAACACCAAATCCATTTTTATGTAACTAATCAGTTCTATTTCAAACAATTCAGCTTAGCATGAGTACACAGCTTGTCAAAAACATTTCTATTTCAAACAATTCAGTTTATTCAAGCAGTTATATAACAATTCAGTTTAGTATAAGTACAGTTTCAATGTCAAAAATAGTTCAATTTCAAATAATTCAGTTTGGCATAAGCACGCAGTTTAAATGTAAGTACAACTTAATTGTGAAAAACATTTCTATTTCGAGCTACTCACTTTAATCAAGCAGGTGTGTGTGTGTGTGTGTGGTCTTAACCCTTCTGCAGGAGAAACAGTATATTGTAAACCCCAAAAACCTGCGAACTGATTTGTGCATTAATGAAATTACTTACCAGTTTCCAGCAATTTTGGACGGATGTAAGGCACCGGTGCACAAGCAGAGACATGTGCAAAACTAACAATAACATCCAGCTGAGCAATTACATCATTCAACAACAACATGGGTTCCGCATAACCAGCTGAAATAAAATAAATAAAAAATAAAATAAAATAATATAAATAAAATTAAAAAAAGTTATTTCTAACAAAATCACCAAACTTTTAAAAATAATTCTTTTGATCTTTTAATCATAGATATGCACTCTGGTGCATATCTGACTAAAAGATAGTAACCACTATTTTATTCACTACATACTCTACTCATTAATTCCAAACAATTTAGATCTTTAACCGCTAATTGATATGCATCACAGCATACAATAAGTAAGTGAAGTTAGCCAACTTAGTCAAGGGTGACCTAAAGACTCTCTTTTCAATAGCTACCACACTGAGGTGTAGGGGAGGGCGCTACTCCATTCCCTGGATTGCTCCACTTTACCCTTGATCCTTACTTTATAATGCAAGGTGGCATCAAGTACCGTTTTTTGAGTCTTTGTTTAACTTGACCTGGGATTGAACCCTGGTTTCCCTGACCATTGGCGAAAAGTACTCATTAGGCCAATGGCATATAATAAAGAAGTACCTAAATAACTATTAAGCAGAACCACCATAGCCTCTTATTTCATTTGGACAGAGAGAGAGAGAGAGAGAGAGACAAGATCCATAAGCTATTAAATTATTATGGTTTGGTTTGGTTTCTTTGTTTAATGGCATATCAACCTTTGTAGGTTATTTAATGCCAAAGCCATTCTCCTAGAAGAACAGTAGTAGTACTATTTAACCCATAGCCAGGAGGATAAGGGGGTTCATACCTTTCCCAAGGGTATTTGTCAGAAAGTGAACATAATAGCACGACTGGAGTATGAACTCGCTTACTACGATTCCGCGGTCCATCGCTTTAATCATTATACCACGAGGACACCCCCTTGAATTATTAAGGGTGCAATACTGAATAATTCTCTTATCTCTCAAGGGTGAGGTTGTGGATACTTAGCAGGGCATATTCCTTCTCCATGTGACAGGTTTTATTAAGTTACATGGTATCAGTAGCAAGGAACAATCTTTGACCTTTTACAGGCAAGTTTTTTTTAGTCTGTATTGTTGGAAGGAGTGACATATTAAATGGTAATATGGAGAATAAACTTGTGAAAAGGGTTTTTAGTTTCAGTTAACTCACAAATGATTGGTATCAAATTTTGAGTCAATAAAGATTACTAAATCCAGAATCAGAAAGATGCTTACTCCTTGCGGTAAACATATAAAAAGGCCCATATGAGTCAGGCATTTTTATAGTATTTAGAAGATTCATTTTACCCAGAATGCAATGCTGATGGCTATTTGTTTCAGACAGTTTTGGTATCTTTGTTTAATGGCATATCAACATTCATGGAATTATCTTATGTCAAAGCATTGAATGACAACGGTACTAAATAGAACGCTGTAAAGTTACTGCACCAAATAGGTCACTGCACCACCACATGCTTGAATAGATTTATGTATCTCTTCATCTTTAGTAGTCGGACCCTGTTGTAACTTCGCTGTGGGAAAATTTGACAAATACACGAAACTGTCTTAATTCACTAACACAAAAGTTTATTTGCTATTACAATTTTTAAGTAATCACCAGGAGAAAAAAAAAGAGTATGAAAGTTGAGTCAGACACATTAGCTAGACAAAGAGAAACATGTCATGAGGAAATAAAGAGCAGACACAGACATTGAATTTTTTTCAGTTTTCTGTTGCAGTTCAAGCATGCTTGTTTGCTGGTTTCGTCTTCACAGATTTGCATCTGGTGAAACCCCTTTTCAAAGTTCACCCTTAAAACGGGGCTAGTAAATTTTCGTCTGAATTTATATGTTCATAGCAGGTGTTCAACTGACTATCTTTAGCCCATCACTTCTGGCTGCTAACTCACTATCATTCTCCTGTGACTGGCTGACTTACAACCAGTGCTTTAGCTTGGGTCACTCAGAGGTCAGCTGGCCTTTCATATAGACCTTTCTTTTTCATCCTATTTTTTCTTTTCTTCTTTCCTTCCCCAGAAATTAGCCTCTCATTCTCTTTATAACTTGGACCTATCATATCACATTATAATTGTAGAAGAACAGCAGTGATACTATTTAATACATATCTAGGAGGATAAGTGGGTTCATACCTTTCCGAAGGGTATTAATCTGAATGCCATTGTGCAATTGGAGTTCAAACAAACTTACCCATGATGCCACCATCTAGCACATTAACCAATATGCCATTGAGATTCCCCCTTATTTCAGATATGAAGTTGTTTATAGCTTTTATCAAGATCACAACCCAACAAGCGTAATCTTAGCAGGATTGCCTTTATTTCAACCATAGCTAGGAGAAGTGGATTCATGTCTTTCCCAAGGGCATTAATAACACATGAATGAAAGCACAGACTGAGTTAAGAGCAAAATAAAAAAAAAAGATAAATAAATAAATAAATAAATGAAAGACTTGAGAAATTTAAGTCTAACCAATAAATTATTTTCTTTAAAGCATCTGGGATTAGAAAACACAGAAACTATAAATAGTAATTCATTTTGACATTTGCAATTTAGATGGAGAGAGAGAGAAAAAAGAACAAACTTACCTGCAATGTCAATGATCCCAGCAACCACACTTCTCTGCTGTTCTTCGTAGTCTTGACGGTATTGAACATATTCTTCGTTGAGTTGACGTAGGCCAGTGCTGTGAAAGCGTACACCATTTTTATTGGTGTCAATTGTTAGAAAACTTTTGTTGTTTCGAATCAGTTTTTCTTCCTAATTATACAAAAAAAAAAATTAATAAAAAAATAAAAAATGGTTTGACTTCTTTTTTTTTTTTTGTTGGGTTTTATGGCTTAAGATTGAATTTTTTTTTACTAGTATTGAAACTGTCTGAAAAAAAGTTAATTGTCCCAAAATCAAAATGTTTAGGAAATAGATAATATCTATTTTGGTTTATTCAGTCTTGAAATTGTGGTCTTTGTGTTTTTTAAAATAAAATGAAACATTAATTAAACCAGGAAGACTATTATTATTATTATATGTATAGAAAAGAAAAGGAAAAAAAAAAAAAAAAAAAGACAGTTTAGCTTTTGAGAAATAAAGGTAAATTTTCAAGTCACTGAAGAAAGTCAAAAACTATTTTTAGTTGATGATACAAGAAGAATACAGCATAAGAAATATACTAGTTTACATCAAAGTTTAACAACAGTCTAATTCAAAATGAAAATACAAAAAACAATATGGCCTCTATTTCTTAACATGCTGTAAAAAACAGGTTTTTTTTTTTTTACAGATTTGGATGAATAAAAAAAAAAATTACCCTAAAATGTCAAAATCTACAAAATTTTTTCATCCGTTAATGATTGGTTATCGTCATTTTAATTTTTTTTTAAAATTTACTCTCCTATATGGTGTCTCCCACAATGGAGCTTGGTACCTCCAACAAATACTCTAATGTTCCCAGGACAATGTTGATCTTAAACCTTGATGTCAACCATCCTTGGGTTATTTTATACCAAAAAAGGTTTTTTATTTAATATTTTAATACATTATTTTATAGATCTGTTTTCTTGAGAAAGTCTATAATAAAAATAATCTTTATTTGTCCAAAGAGTTCTGCCAGGTTTCTCGTATAAAAATGTCTGTTTTTGATAGAGGCTAACTTTTTACATTCAAGATTAATGTTTTACTGTAATTATTGTGCAGCATAGACACCCGAGTCATTCCTCCTGTTTCACTATGAAACCATGAGTAAGTCATGATCAGTAGTCGCTTTAAGACTACCACCTCCATTTCGGTTTTTACAAAGTTCTGGTGCCCCTCCCTCAGAGTGGGCTTTGTTTGGAAAAGTTTATTTTGTGGATTGTTTTTCTATAATTGTGGCTATTTCCTTCTATAGTACCTGTTCACCATAACCTTCATATTGGTGTAAGGTATTTTGTTATTGTCAATGTACCCAAAGACAACAAAGCTTGGAGGATAATAATTTGTTTATGCAACTTTTCTATAAATAGCAGAATTCATTTTGGCCTGTAGATTGCCGAAAAAGTTTTGTTGAAAAGAGAAAATAAATTCAGTAATTTCCCTTTCCACTTGTAAAGATTTTCAAGTTTGTACAACTACATTAGAACATATAAACAAAATATAACTTGATTAGAAACTTTCTTAAGAATGCAACATTTACACCATAGGATTCCTAAAGATGAACTCTCCTGTGTTAGGAGACAGAAAAAGTTTAAGACAAACTCTTTTTGACAAGCTGGGGAATTCGCTCTCTTGGAAGTGAAATTTCAGACTGTCAAGATGTAGAATTATCGGCTTCTGACACTATCTGCCAAAAAGCAGAACATATCCCCCCAATGAGGGGTAATCATATTCCTTGAACTGTTTAGGGAACTCCTTGTATGAGGAAAAGAGAACTGAGAGTATGACCTGTTGTAAATGTTTTATATGTTGTGACATGTATTAAATATGGTATAAGGATATGTGTATTCTCAATTTTTCTTTATTAATGTAACACTTATATTCTGCTGGAGGGGTCATATTTTAGGTACTGAGCACAAAGACAATGACAACTCCATCAATAGTAACAGAAAATATTTTACCTTTCTTGTTACTCTGAAAAAATATCCCAGTTGACTGTTAGATTCTAGTTTGAGCACTTTGTTGGGTTCTACGCCCAAATCTCGAGCAACCTAGAAAGAAAAGAAAGCAAAGAAATTCATTTCCATTTAATAAAAGTTTTCTTTTGGTAACCTTAATAATTATGGGTGCTTCTCAAGAATAGTCTGCCTATTTTGTTAAACATTTTTTTTAATGCTTTTAAACGCATTTTTATCAAATACCATTTGCATTTACAAAAAAATTTTTTTTTTCTTATTGCCACAAATTCTAATAAAACTTCAATGGCTTAGATACATATAGAAAGTGATAATTTTCCTTGATTATTGCTGTTAAAGTTGCATTAGTTGTAGCAAAAAAGTCATAATTTTCTAAAAAGAAAATTCTCAAATACTTAAAAAAAAAGAAAAAAAAAAAAAAAAAGAATTTTCTTTCTCTTGATTTGATTTCCTAATTTGCAATTAGTACTTTGCTAGTGGCAAGAAAAAGCAGTTGTCTGAGTTTGAAAAAAGTCGAATTGTGGTATCTAATGATTGCATACAGTCACTTAATGACCGGCTCATTGGCCTAGTGGGTAGAGTGTTCACCAATGGTTCGGGAGACCTGGGTTCAATCCCACGTCGCGTCATACCAAAGACTTTAAAAATGGCACTTGATATCTCCTTGCTTAACACTCAGCAATATAAGGTACATATCAAGGGTAAAGTGGAGCAATCCAGGGAAAGGAGTAGCACCCTCCCCTACACCTTGGTGTAGTAGCTATTGAAAAGGGAGCCTTCTGGTTGCCCTCGATTAAAGGGAGACACCTTTACTTTACTTACAGTCACTTAGCAATATTCCAAAGAAATTGAAGCAACATCATTTATCATGAGCTTTGTCAGTCACTTGTTAAAAGCATAACCAAATATTGTCAAGCAGTAATTTATACAAATGGATACCCTACGGTATATTATGTCGTCATAAATTGTCCTAACTTGTTTGGAACTTCAGCAATTAACTTAATAGAATTTGCTGTCATTTGTCCAGGTTTTTTTCTTGCCTAATACTGTATCTTTTTATGAATATTTACAAAAAAATCTATGGATGAACAATTGTATAGAAGCACCCAACTTTCATTGGTGTTGGGGAGTAGGAGGTTCTCGATGTAACAAATTGTTACATTTCGCTCTGGCCAAACAAATGACAACACGTAATATATATAACAATATATATTTATTTTCTCGACGGATGCTTGTGTGAAGTAGGAGCAATCAGGAGAGGTATTAGAATCGTTCGTCTATGAGGCCTGGACTCTTCGGTCTAAGTAGACGATGGCTGAGAAAACGCACATGGGGCAACGACGTGACAAACTTGCGTGAACAACGGAATTTTTCACTGTCTTCTGTTCAATTTGACGGCCTTATATTACCATCAAACTCTCACGCAGAGATAAGGACACCCCCCCCCGGCGATCTCTTCCCACAACTGGCCAGCAGAATATGTACTTCCGCCATATTGTCAGCCAAGCTGTATTTTACAAAATAAGGAGGATTCAAGTTTTTATTCTTTCAAAAATATCAATTTCTAATAAGTAAAAAAAAATTATATATTTACATAGATAATTAAAAATCTTAAAAAGTTCAGAAATCAATTACATGAAAATAGTAATAGTGAGACTATCACTCATAACTTAGATGTATGAAAATTCAAATAATGTTCAAAAGATGGTTGGTTGTTCAGGTTTTATGGCATATCAACCTTTGTAGGTTATTCAATGCCAAATTCATTTTTATACAAATAATCAGTTCTATTTCAAACAATTTAGTTTAGCATGATTACACAGTTTAATTGTCAAAAACATTTCTATTTCAACCTATTTATTCAAACAGTTCTAATTCAGCTAATTCAGTTTAGTATAAGTGTAGATTTTGTTTATACACAGTTAAATGTTAAAACAGTTTAGTGTAAGTACAGATTCAATGTCAAAAACAATTCCATTTCAAACAATTCAGTTTAGTATAAGTACACAATTGAATTGTCAAAAACATTTCTATTTCAAGCTATTCAGTTTAGTCAAACAAGTGCTACCATTCAAACAATTCAGTTTAGAATAAGTATAGTTTTTCTCCACATACAGTTAAATGTCAAAACAATTCTATTTCAAACAATTCAGTTTAGTGTAAGTATGCAGTTTAGTTCTATTTGACCCATAGATAGGGCCCTATCAAGTGCTACCATTCTGGGCCAGAGTGAACCTAGGAGTGATGCCAATGAAGAGGTGCTCTGCATTTCCCAAAGCTCTAGCATTAAAGGAACCTCATCATCAGATTGTTAAGTGTCATGTCCAGGATACTTGTGTGTGTATGTGTGTGCGTATGCCTTTACCCCTCTGCAGAGATGCAGTCGGTGTATTATACAGCCCCAGCCGACTGGGCAAGTTCTAAAGATGGTCGTTTACGCATTGCTATCTATATTAATAATAAAGTGAGTCAAAAGTTTTGCAATATTTTAGTATGTAGTGTGTAAATCATAGCTGAAGCGGTGTAAGCTATCATAGGTACCCACTGGGGTTGGTACACTGACATATTGTTTATTGTTTCACTCCATGTGTGATTTGAATGCGCAATATCATCTAATTTGAGAACTTATGCTTTATAAGTTTGAATTGGGCTATAACAACATGGAAGCAACCAAAAATATTTGTCGTGCAAAAGGTGAAGGTACAGATGATCACAGTATAACAACTAGATGGATCAAGAAATTTTACTCAAGCTGTAAGAATCTCAACAATCAGACTAGGTCAGATAGTTCTAAAAGTATGGATTCCAAGGCCGTAAAGCAAAATCTGGTGAGTAGCACTCAGAGGGTATCAGGTGAGTTCGGCATCTCAAAGTCAAGTGTGGTTTGTCACCTTCATGACTTTGGCAAAAGCAGCCAAAGATGTGGAATTGTGCTTCACATAACCAATATATTGCAAAACTTTTGACTGAGTCTAGATATTGGGAAAAATTTGTCTTTTTCTTTGTCTACCAAATATAGCATGAATACAAATTGGAGCTAAAGGAACGTTATAATGCATAATTTTTTTTTGTTCCTCTCGACAAGTAGGGGATGGGATATCTCAGATAAGGGTTACTAACAAATAATAATAATCAACATGAAGCCATGTAACTAAATGTATAGCAGTTAACATTCCAAACTTTAAAAGAAAAAAATTATTTTTATCAAAATAATCACTCACATTTAATTAAACCTTACAAATCAGGTTTATAGGTAGTTCTTCAAACTGGAAGTGTAATGGACTATTGGCATAATGGTTAGTGTTTACCAATGGTCCAAGGAACCAGGGTTCAATCCTAGGTCAAGTCATACCCAAGACTTAAAAAAAAAAAAAAAAAAAAAAAAAAAGGTACTTGATACCTCCTTGCTTAACACTTAGCATTATTACGTAAGATCAAGAGTAAGTAGAGCAATCCAGAGAAAGGAGTAGTGTCATCTCCTACACCTAAGTGTAGTAGCTATTGAAAAAGGGAGCTTTTGGGTTGCTTTCGACTATGCTTGGCTAACTTACTTATTTATTGCTTAGTTAGGACTAACAGATCTTTAATGAAATATTGACCAAAAGAACAGAATAATCACAAAAAGTCTGTGTTACCTTATTTAACTGAGATTTGATGTCAGATTCAACTTCATCAAGTTTCTCTCGTAAAGCTGAAAAGAAAAAAAAAAAGGATTGTTTGTTGGTTTTGCAGCATGTCAATTCTTGTTGGGTTATTTCTTTTTCTAAGGAATTACATGGGGTCAACTATTCCTATTCAATAATAATAATTGGTAAACAATTTTTGCTTTAGGTAAACTATTCTTGATACTAATAATTTGTACACAATTACATGGTTTCAAGTATTCTAATTCAATATCAACAATTTGCAAGTAATTATAAGGTTTCAAGTAACTAACTCTATTTAATAATATTTATCATCATCAAGTAGCACAGGCAGCATAGAGTTCCTTGACATTCTCTCACAATCCATCCCTATCATGAACTGTTCCTCATAGGTTTTTTAGACTGCAATCCAGTGTCTGCACAAAGCTGATGTATCTAAATTTTTGCTGGTTTGCCAACACTGGTGCGTCCATGTGTACGAGTCCATAGGAGAACGTTGCTTATGAGTCTGTCCTTACTTCTTAAGCAGTGCCCCATGTCTTGAATTGTTTGTGAGATGGGAAGCAAGTGGCCATACAACTGTTGTTTTGTGGAGTGTTGCTTCCAGGATTGTTCAAAACAGCATGTAGCATTCTTGTGTAGTTCCCATAATATTAATAAAACTCATTTGTTAGGACAAAGTTATAGAGTTTCAAGTATTCCTTTCTAATACTATTAATTTCCACATTCAATTTTACCCATAGATGGGACCCTAACAGGTACTACCTGGAAGCAATGAAGCTACTTCATATATATATTTTTTATTTACCATCTTTTTTTAAAAACTGGAAGTCAAGCAAATCCATATTGCAAAGTGTCAGTCACTGGGTCGTTTAGCAAACAAAATTGTAGAGGTTGTGAAGAAAGATTGCTACATCAGAGGCAAAACATCATTTTATGTTGATTGATTGATTCTTTTGTTTTATGGCATATCAACCCCTTTTTCAGGTTATTTAATGCCAATTTCTGTTGGTTTAGTTGTCTCATGTTTGTACGTAAATGGAATGTTGAAAGTTTAAATTCTTTTATATAGACCAACTGCTTTTAGAAATGCTAGTATTTTGTCTACTTTGACATGTTCAAATAGTTCTTTTATATTGTTCACAGTGTAGAAATTTTGTCTTTTTGGTTTTAGGTTGATGCAATCTATCAATAGGTGTTTAACTGAATATGTAGTGTGGCATCCCACACACCATGGTGGTTGTTCTTGTTTGAGTAGATATGAGTAGGTGATGTCTGTGTGTCCAATACGTAGACGAGATAGGATAATCTCTTCCCTGCGGGATTTTTGCATCATTTTATAATTCACTATATGTCCATCAATCAGAAATACTAAGGCTCTGTCATTTTTGTCCAAATTTCAGCCAAACTTTCAAAAGTTGTTAGTCACATCTTCAGAAAGGTTTTAAACTATATTTGGATATCCAGGTGGATCATCAGGGTTTCTCCCCCCACCCCCATTTCTGTGCCTTTTGAGACAGGGTGTCTGTCCCATGTATTCTTATTGTTCCCAGTGATGAACTGTTTCCTTTTGCATTGTAATAGAAACAGTTTTCAGTTCAGATCTGTTTTGGAATGATTCCAAACAAAACATAAGACAAACCATTCCAGATTGGTATCTACTTAAAAACGCGACTACACTTCACACGGTTAGTTCTGTGTAGGTAGTTTATTGCTATGTAAGTAAAGGCTGTTTTTTTCTTAGAGAGACCATTATTTTTATTATAGAGGCCCATTCTATAATTGTGGGAGCATTACCCATGTAGCAAGAATAGCCTGATAGAGCCAACCCCTCTTCAAGTCTATAATTTATTTGAATTTAATTTTCCTTGTCCTAGACTGAGTGCCATCATCAAATCATGCTAACACCATGATTTCCTGACCCTCTCTCTCCATCCATCATTATCATCTATCATTTACACAGCAGGTCCTCCAAACTGCATCCAATGTCTGCACAGAACTGATGTAAATAAGTTCTGGTCAGCCGACACTGGTGTACCTATGTGTAGGAGTTCAGAAAAGGACGTCACTTATAAGTTCAGTCTTGCTTCTCTAGCAGTGCCCTACATGTCTTGCTTGCCTTCGTACAGCTGCTGTTTTGTGGGGGTGTCGTTTCCAAATTTGTTCAAAATATCACATAGCATTCTCGTGTAGTTCCCATCTAGCTTTTTCTCAATGTGTTTTGTTAGTAGTACCAATACAAGCACAGCATGGAAAAAATCCTGTTTTATTTTACCAGACTTCTACATGATCGATAACCTGTCAATAGCAGTCCACACCTTTACAAGGCATATTGTTGTATAGCCACAACCATAATCATGACTAACTATACAAACACATAATACATATACATATGCATACAGAATCATAACGACACAATAATAAAGACGAGCGAAGACTTTTTTAAAAAAAATATACCTCTCACTTTATTTGAAACGGTTGTGTGTGTGAGAGGGAGTTGGAGACCAAACAGAACTGCAATATATTGACCCTCACTCTATTGCCCATAACTGTGTTTCTCTCCCGTTCTCTTGGGCTGCTCAACCGGGGGCCTGAGCGCCCACTCTGCTGGGTGTTGGCTTTCTCTACCACATCTTGTCACCAACGGGTCTGGTCTCAAAACTAACTGACTTCTTGTCTTCACCAAGTTATATAATAGTTCAATTGCCCACTCAATATCTCCCCATAACTGGCCATCGGGATGTGTCACTTCCGCTGTCCTTGGAATGGCATGTTTGATTGTCATCGAGTGGAAATAACTGTCATGCAGTTCATAGGTCACTCTCTTCCGGTGCATCAGTCTGACTGTACTGTGGGATTTTACCTTGTCCCATATTGTCAGCCAAGCCCGCCTACGCCAATGGAACATGCAACTTCCATGTCTATGGAATATCATGTTTGGCCGGGTCGAAGGTCAATATACAACAATATGTTGACATTCTATTTCAGTAGATGAGATATTGCTGCTTAAGTATGTTAACTTGTCTACTAATTTTAAAGGCCTGCCACTTAAAGTGAACATGGCTCCTTTTCATTTAAAACAAATGAACTTTGTTTTATTTGGATTCTTGCTGCCTGCTCCAGGCTATGTAATAAGAATTCAGCTTAAGCTGGTGTATTTGTATGAAGCACAAGTTCATCTGTGTAGTCTGTGTCTGCTATAGTTTCTCCAGGATATTGTTTGCTACTTGTTTTTCAATTTTAATTTTTTTTTTTTAAGTGTAAAGCCACTTTATCTTATAAGATCTATCAATGTTTAAATTTGCCATACAAAAATTTAAAAGTCTAATCTGCTCATAGCTGGTGGAATAATAGTTGAATTTATACCTTTCTCAAGGGTATTAGCACTGTGAAATGCAAACAGCTTCATTCAGGATTTGAACCCTGGTAGTCAAGTCCACTTCCACCATCAACAATCCTGATGCTGTAAGTGCCTCCTCCTAACAGGGTAAAGAGTGTGATGAACTTCTCTTGATGCTTATTCTCGGCTTCTCCAAACAGTTGGAGCAGAGATGGAATTTGAAAGTTAAGAGGTCACTTGAAATCTTAAATATTTCACATTTGTTTTTTTTTAAGCATCTCTTTATGACTTTCTGATCTATCCTCTACTATTTGATTTCTTTTAACTGAAGCTTGATCCCCACCCTACCTCATTCAGGATTGACAACCCCCACTGATTTATCAATCAAATTTGCATGCTTATACACACATCTTGAAACCCCTTTGGTCATGCCACTGGGTAGATATGGCAACCTAATGCAATAAAAGAACAGTCACATTTTCAGTTTTGAAACTCATTTCTATTACAAACAACCTTATCTATAGTATCACTTGTGAACAGATAAAACTTGGTAAATCTTTCTGGCATTTCATTTTCATTAAACCCTGTTTTGAAAACTCGTAGTTAGCTGTATAAATCTCAAGAGTATTTTATTTTGTAAATACAAAATTTTCTGCATTAATTCATCAGAAATTTTGGATAACTTACAAGCTAACATTTCATCAAATTCAGGTTTAATCATAAATTCATGGTTCTCCACTTGCTCCATGTCGAGAGTGCTTTCAATCATCTCTTGAAATTTTACAAAGTCAACCAGAAGTTCCTAAAAATAGATTAAAAAAAAAAAAAAATATTTTGCATCAATATTATTTAAATATATATATATATATATATATATATATATATATATATATATGGATTATTCTACAGTTTCAGCTGACTGAGCTGGAGAAACCTGGAGAAACCCTTTGATAACTAAAAAAAAAAAAATTTTAAATAAAGAGACTAATACTTTGTACTTACTTTGATGGGGTTACTGTACAACTGCATCAATAAATTTTTATGCTTTGAACCCGTTTTTTCAAGTGCTTCAATAAGATGTGGCAACTTCCCTAATGACTGATACACTCGATAACAATCCTGTACAGTAAAGAAAGAGGAAAAAAAGAAAGAAAACAAATATTGATCAATGCTCTATCAAAAACAAGAATTTAAAAAAAAAATGATGTTTGTACATCAGGTTTGTCTTTTTTTTTGTTTTTAATTGCATATCAACTTTCATGGGTTATTTAATGCCAAAAGCACCCTTGTAGAACAGTTGTGGTAGTATTCAACCCATAGCTTGGAGAATAAAGCGGTTCATACCCTTTCCAAATGTATCAGTTATATTGGTTACTGAATGTTATATTGTAGCTATATTGGTTACTAAATAAGGAATAACTAAAACAGAGGTTGGAAATGAAATAGAAATCTTTACAACGTTAACAAAATACAATACTTGCAAGCGGCATGAAGGAGGTAAACCACGGCTAGTGGTGACTACTTAGTCAGCACATTATGCCCCTCACAGTAGTGTCCAATATATTTCTGAGGAATGAGATATACCCATTTATGTTCATAGTTAGGGTACCAAACTAGGAATGAAATATTAATTTTCTTCAAAATAGTCACCTAAGTATCCAACAATTATGCCAACAATTTTTTTCATCAGTCAAAGCATCTCTGAAACTAGTCTCTTGATATGATGGGAAACTGCTCTGTCAGATTTTTAAAAAAATGTCCTCCACATCCTTAAATTTTAAGTTAGAGATGAATTTTGAATTTTCAGTTTTGGGAACAAGAGAGAGACAGAGAGAGTTAGGTTTGATGAGTATGGAGACTGCACTTCCACAATCTCATGTTCAATCAAAATCTAATCAAAAAAGTGAGATTGGTTTCAGGTGGTTTTCTTATGACAAATTGTGTTGACTTAAGACATCTAGTTTCTGCTAATTGAGTTCAGTTTTGCCTTTGCAGAAGAAATGTGTGTACAAGGGTTATTCAATAAATGTGGGGAATTTCTTTTTTTAAAAAGCAAAATAGTCCCCCAGCACCAGCAGATTCTGCATTGTTTGGAATCAATTTATAATAAAATCTTTTTAAATCTGTTTTGGTTTTATGACATATCAACCATCATGGGTTATTTAATGCCAAAGCCATCCTTGTGGAAGAATAGTAGTTTTACTATCTAATCCATAGCTGGTGGGGGATAAGGAGGTTCATACCTTTCCCAAGGGTATTAGTCTAAAGGTAAATATAATAGTGCCACTGGGGTTTGAACTCACTACAATGTTACAGTTCAACATGCTAACCACTACAGCACAGGGAACTCCTTCCTTATATAATTGGAAACTATAACTAAACCAATTTTGGCATAAAATAACCCACTGCCATAAAACTAAGCAACCAACTCTGGTATGTATAAATGAAAGCCATTGCAAAAGAAAATTTTAGTTACAGAGTAAAATTTTGATAAAATTGATGAACCATTTTAATTTTTTTTTCTACAATGACACAACTTAGTTTGGTTTGGTTTTAAGGCATTTCAACCATTGTAGGTTATTTAATGCCAAAACCATTTTTATATATGAAAACAGTTCTATTTCAAACAATTCAGTTATCACAAGTACACTGTTTAGTTCTATTTGACCCATAGATAGGTTCTTATCAGGTGCTACAACTCCGGGCCAGAGTGGACCTGGAAGTGATGGCAATAAAAGAGTACTATTACTGGAGCCTCACCATCAGATTGTTTAGTGTCATATCCAGAACACACATTGGGGAAGTCTTACCCCTTTGCAGAGAAGCAGTTGGTGTATTCTCAAGCCCCAGCTGACTGGGCCAATGACACGCTTTATGACTATACTTTGATGCCATGGTCACCATTTCCCCATTCCAAGTTTTTCAATTTTGAAATACCTTACCTGAAGATTAGCTTTCTTGCGTTCAAACTTCTTAGCTAATCGTTGAAAGTCTGGAACCTTCCGTAAATGATCCTCGTGAAGTGTTTGACGAAGTTCAGTATCTTCAAAAAATGCTTCCACCAGATCAAGTCTCTCTTCTGAAATGGAAATATGATATTTATGTTATCTAGTAGAAATTGGGAAAAGCAGATTTCAACCAGTTGGTATAAAATTTTTGGTGATGGTTCATGTAGGAGGAGGAGGGGTCATAACCAAACAGAAATAAGTGCAGATGTACAAATACACACTAAAATGATAGAGATATCTGTCTGCTTCCATACGTGTGGCTTCCCAAGGATCATAACTAAACAGAAAACCCCCAAGAGCCTGATTCTTTGCATAGATATTGACTTAATCCTTATCTTAATAATTTCTGACTTATTCCAACTTCTTTTGATCACTCAGAAGGCTTTGCTTTGATTCAAAATTTAGATATTTTTATCAGGAAATCCCCCCTCTCATTATAGCAGCCATCCATTATCATGAAATGTTACATCCATAATTACAATTGATCATACCCGGAACTTGAAATCTTTGTCTTTTGACTGCATTTTTATATAAAAGAAACTTCTACAGCGATATGAATCATTACAGTAAGTTTACCATATTTACCAAACCCTCCAATCGGGCAGGATATGACACAAGGTCAATTTTTAAGTGGAGTTTAACAGGTTTGAATTCAGAGTTTTCCTTCTCCTAGACTAGTTGCCTCACCAAGGCTGAAGAACCTAGTCTGCCCTACTATTTACCCATAGCTGGAGGGAGAATAATTGGATTCATACCTTTCCCAAGGGTATTAGTGCTATGTGAAATGCAATCAGTCTCGTCCAGGATTTGAACTCGTGTTGCCGTGTCCATTTCCAGCGAGGATAACCATTACACCACGGGCACCTCCACAAAGTAAATTTATAGACATTTCTTTTGTATTCATCAGTGAGGAGACATAAATATTCTTGAGGTGATAAAGTCAACTGATAATTTTTTGAGAAAATTCTTTGGGATTTCATTTGGAATTACCAGGCCATGATTTATATGCGATAACTAAAAAAAAAAATCGATATGCATAATGAACTTTGAAAACAGTAAATTTCCATAGTATAATAAGGGTTACCCATGAGCTCTAATTTAGATGATGGGAGGTTCACCTTCAAGGTCAGAGGTCACCAGACAGCAAAATATGCCATTTCTGACCAACAGAATGAGATAGTATAAAGTATAAAAATATTTTTTTTGTCTTATAAATAGTGGAAGAGGACAAGTCAGATGCATGTTTTTTTTCCTATAGCCTGCACAAGTAACTATTGTAAAAGAATGTTTGTCAAAGATGGAAGAACAAAAAAATATTGTATGTAAAGAACTTCTAAGAAACTAAACAGAATTTTTCTTTAAGTCTAAAACACTTTTCATTGTATATTTGCCATGTTCATATCATACATATATCAAAATTATTTCATTTAAAGATTGTGCACTTCTTTTTAAAATGCAAAGCTATATATATATATATATATATATATATATATATATATATCCTAGCATGTTATATGCTAGTTTGCAGTAAATATATCATGTAATCAAAGCAGTTCAAGCCATGGAGGTACCCATTGTGGTTGGTAGTATCATGGTAGTTGGTGGGCTGACATGTTGTGCATTGTTTCACTCTATGTGATTTGAAAACCAAACAGATGAACAAGCAACAGTCTAATTCAGGCCTTATCCATCACAAGTCTGAACTGGGCCATTAACACTGTGAGAACAACCCAAAAAATATTTGTTATACAAAGGGTCAAGATGCAATTGATCATGATACAATAACGGGGAGGAGGGGGGGAAAGAAATTTCACTCGGGTTGCAAGAAACTGATCTGATACTCTCAGAGTGCTACTTGCTAAATTTGCTTTGCCTCTACGGCTTGCAGCTCAGCTTTAAAATCCAGTTTTAGGCCTACTTGACCAGCTCATTAAGTTTCATTATTTCAATTTAACATCAGTTATTTGTCTGCACAGTTAAATAGTTAAACAGTTCTGTATGATCTATAGATGGGACCCTAACAGGTACCACCACTCCGTGTCAGAGTGAACCTGGGAGAAATGACAATGAAGGAGTACTCTACATCCCTCAAAGCTCCAGGAATGAAGTCTCACTATCAGATTGTTTATTGTCATATCCAGGACACTCATTTAGAGGAGGAGGGTCTTACCTCTCTGCAGAGATGCAGCTGGCGTATTCTACAGCCCCAGCCAACTGGGCTTTCTTCAGAGGGATATTCTGAACAAGTACCTAGCATAATGTGTCGAAATAAATGAGAATATATTTTCTATTGATTTGTTTTTGGTTTATCAAATAAACTTACCAATCTTGTTGAGATCAACCAGTGGCTGCTTGACCCACTGAGTAAGTAAACGTTGACCAGATGCTGTCCGACATTTGTTCAACAAACCCAAAATACTTTGGTTCTTATTCCCACCTGGTTAAAACAATAAATAAATAAACATGGATGAAATAATCAGAGCATTGTGATTTAATGGTTATAACTGTAAGAAATAGACATGATGTCCTGAGTTCAAATACTGGACAAGGCTTTTTGTATTTTCACACAGTGCTAACACACTTAGGAAAGGTATGTGTTGTGTTGTGATGTGATGTAAGTAAGGGTTGACACAAAGATTATAGATATTCTGTTCTGGAGAGAAATACAATATGCTGACTAATGTAAGTAACCTTAGTTGTTTTGTTGATGAAGGATGATGTCTTGAGTGAGCACTGCTCTAAATAGTCCTTAGACCAGTCAATCCTATGGGGAGGTTCTAGCCACTCCACAACAGTATGCATTCAAATATTCTCCTTCCAGCTATGGGTAAGAAGTAGAATAGACAGGTCTTTTTAACCTTGGTATGGTAACCAGTCTAGGAGAAGGAAAACAGAATTCAAATGTTAAACTCTGCTTAAAAATAGACCTTGTGTTACATTTTGTTTGTGTGGAGGGGTTAGGTAAACACATACGTAAATAATCAAATAACAAACTATTATTATTTCCAAGTTATTCAAAATGTTTTAATTTACAATAAAACTTAATAATCATCTAAAACTGTCAGAAGGTCTTAACAGGATGCAGTAACTTTTTATTGCAAAAAAGGAGCTGGGCACTAATTCCTGATTATAACCTCTTATCCCATTCTGTCCACCAATCAGCTTCTAACTCTCATGTCTATGTTCCATCTAACTTACTAGCTTGAGTTGCACTTGTCTTTTGCTGAACCTCAGGGTTGCTTCCTTGAATATATGAGACTTTTGTTTCTTAGGTAAAAGAATCCCACTGCTCTTTGCTTCGGGGGAGAGGAGATCTCCACCTCTCACACATGGACCTTCAAAAAACTTAATTATTTAAAAAGATGATATCGTTGTCTACTGACCTCTGGCTGTACTAGGCCTAAAGACCTCTGTTTATGAGGGATATTAAAGACAGACTTTTTCATCCTCATCAAGAAATCCTTCTCTTTTTATTGTATCACCTATCAATATTTGCCAACCTTCCTAACTTGTTTAGCTATATTGTATTAGCTTTTAATATATCATTATACACACACATCCCTATACATAAGTAAGTAAAGTTGGCGACCATAGTCGAGGGTAACCCGAAGGCTCCCTTTTCGATAGCTACTACACCAGGGTGTAGGGGAGGGCGCTACTCCTTCCCTGGATTGCTCTACTTTACCCTTGATCCGTACCTTATAATGCTGAGTGTTAAGCAAGGAGGCATCAAGTACCATTTTTTTGAGTCTTTGGTATGACTCGACCTGGGATTGAACCCAGGTCTCCCGGGCCATTGGCGAACACTCTAACCCCTAGGCCAATGTCCTATACATAAATGCATATATAACATTGATATATCCCTAGGGGAATATCGCAGTATAAATAAGACTCCACACAAAGAGTAAGTATAACAAGTTTATCATTCAAAAGTACAACGTACAAATAATATATGGACACTCGATTGTATCTTGAATGCCAGAGTGGGTACTCTCGCTTCTACCACTTGGTTACCGCTTACTTGCGTCTTTTATAGACCAAGTAATCCATTCACAGGGGGTTTCAGGATATTCCACTATATCAAACACCTATACCACACATCTATACAGGTACACTCAACGTCATACATACATACTATGCCTTTATGCATACTCGTATAGACATGCTTGTACCTACATTTATGTACATTATTGCATCTAAATATGTGCACTCAGGGATAGAAAAGTTTATAATGTTACAAGTTGACACTGCGCTTAAACCTTTTAGTCTTTTTAAAGTTTCAAATAGTTAAATACCTATTTTTTTCATTAATTACATTGGTAATTTGTTCAAGGAGAGGCAACTTAAGTCAAAAAACACCTGAAGCCTAAATTATTAATCTCTGAATTTACTTGTCACTAGGCTAAACCACAAATAACCTTTCCCAGTTCTGTATTTTATTTATGCTGTAGTATCATCCCTATTTTCAATACACAATGGACTATTCCAATAAAGATATAACATTTGATTGTAATACATTCAGGGAGTAGGTATCAAAAGCTACACTGGCAACATTGTATTATTTGTTCATGGTAATATATAACTTTTATTCTCCTCTCTAATCACGCGTTTATCATATTTATTTTATGCCCTTTTCCAAGGATATAAAAATTTATCAATGCAATTTTAATAATATATGGTCAATAAGAATCTATAAAACAAATAAATTTTAATTTTGAATATAATACAGAGAAAAAAATTATCTCATTTACAAATACATGTATGTACATACTTGTAAATATAGATGTTTACAATTTGGTGATCTTTACAGCACATCACAGACTCTCTGTGAATGTGGTTTGCTCTAAAATATAAAATAAATTGATTTTGCAAGGTTGAATAACAAATACAGTTATCAAAATCATTTTGTGATGATAGAAAATAAACTAATTAATGTTCAATTCATCAATATCTACATTCAATTTGTTTATTTACATCGCGGATGTAGATGGCAGTAGATTGTCAGCATCAACAGCTGATTCTGGCTGTTGTTGTTGTTCAATGCTTTTTAATAAAAAACTGGTTGTAATCCTTGAAGAAAAGAAGAACTCAGTTCTGAGTTCTTCTTTTTTTTCCTCAAGGATTACATGATAAGGAGCAAAGCTCCTTCTTTTATTTCATTGTATAGTAACATGATTTTATATGCTTTTAATGCTTTTCTAGTGATATTACAACTTCAATATTTGTGGTGGACAGACGTAAAGTTGAATAAAATGACCCAAACTTGATTTTTTTTTCCCATATATTTTTTTGACAAACGACATATAATCAAGAACGATTTAATTCAAAACGATGTAATCTGGGGTATACCTGTAGTAAGACAACAAGGTGTTGTTTGCTGGAGCAATTGTCATCATAAAAACTAAAAGTTTTACAAGTATCTCTTACTGCCAATCAAATATTTATTCTTTGCTTAAAATTTCCCCATAGGAAAAACTAATGCAATATGTAATGGCCCTCACCTATTCACTTGGTACTCAGCAATAGTGGACGTGATTGACAGGGACAGGTCAAAGTTCAATGCATAGTGAGACAAGCCTGAGTACTAGTAAGAAAGGGAAGTGTACTTTTTGATTGGCTATTTGCAATCATGTGATATTTTGAGAGATTTATCTTGTTTTTAAAAATTTGTGGTGAGAGCCAAAGAGAAAAAACAAAATTTGTTACTCAAGTGAAACAGCCAATCTACACTCCAGTGCCTGCCAATAAGATGACGAAATGTAACATTTGTTCTTTCCTTTACAAGTGGCAATTTCTCTTCTACCTTTTTTGAGACTGCTATGTTAAATTATACTAAAAGTAAAAACAACTTGTCATACTGGTATTTATATTGCTTCATTATTTTAATATAAAATTACTGTAGGGAAACACTAAGTCATCCATAATTTCTAGCAATGCTAGAAGAGGAAATCACTGTAATGAAACAAATATTCATCCATAGTTTCTAGCATTGCTAGAAAAAGAAATTACTGTAATGAAACAGTTTCTAGCAATGCTGTAATTTGTTGTAAGTCATTAATTTCAAATTTTTACAAGTACTATTCTATAAATTGTTGACCTTTGAAGTTTAAGCAACAAAATTTAATTAAAAAAAATAAATAAATAAATAAATATCAACTTTATCAAGTTTTCAAAAGGTACAGAGCTTACCTTCATATGTGTTAGGATAAATATTCAGGGCCCTCACAGCTGCTGCATCCAGTTTCATATATTGCTTCAAATCAAAAGTTGATAAGCGAAACTGGCCAAAATAGTTTTCATCTGACAGCAACTAAAATCAACAACACAAAATATTAGGTAACCATTTGTTATGGTCAATAAATTGACATTTTAAGGTAAGAAAAAAACAACAAATAAACAACTTCCAAAACTATAATATATGGTCTATAATATTTTTCAAACATGATTCTTGAATAAGAGAATCAGATTTTTTATGTATAAATTGACATTAAAAAAATTGACATAAAAAAAAAAACACAATTAGGTCTACAATATTTTTTTAAAACATGATTCTTGAATAATGAATATCAGATTTTTGGCCTATAAACTGGTACTTCAAGGTTTAATAAAAAAAACAAAATCCCTCCAAAACAATAGGTTGATCTACAATATTTTTTATGAAATATTTAATATTTTTTAAAATATAATAAGCGCATTAGATTTTGAGGTTAAAAAATGTCATAAAATTGTAGCTTTTAGTATAACATGGATACACAATTTGGAAGTTCTATATGTTTTTCTGCTTTCATATTCCAAGTTTGCGTACTGCAATACTGCAGTTACATAGGGTGTGGCAGAAATAGCACCCACTAATTAAACTGTAACCTGTGTGATGCAAATGAAATTTGGCAAGATGGTAGCACCATCTAGCTAATGTATTACCATTTTTTTTAAAGATACGATCACAGGTTATATCAGTTCATATTGTGTGTTTGTTATTGAAATGTTTTTTTAAAGACTGGTGAATCTTTAATTGCTACACAAAGGGCTTTTCAAGCTCTTTTCATGTTACACTGGAATGATGCAGTGGTTTTGAACTTTTTTACCCATCGAGGTATTTTCTATCAAGAACAGCATCATTCCAATGTAACATGAAATGGTCAGTTCTTTATCTTATTCTACATCTAATGGCTAGCTACTACACAAACTGCTCCTTTGAATATATGTTTTGACTTCCAGAAAAGAAAACTGGCTTGACTTTGATCACCCAATAACAAAAAAATATAAGATCCTTGTCTACTGACTGTACTAGTCCTGAAGACTTCAGTTTATTATGAACGTTAACATTAATGTGTATGTGTGTGTGTGTGTGTGTATATATTATAGTGACCACATCAAAACCTGTCTGGACCAATAGGTCTAGGATATCTTGTCATATCTCAACCTCAGGAAAAGAAGATAATGAACTCTGTCAACTCTTCTTTCATTTGACTGCTGGTTTTCTTGATAACTCATCTGTTCTCACCCAGGTACAATTTGCTTACAATGCTACAAAAATGAAGTTTGGTTTGAAAATCCTCTTACATTTTATATATAGTCATCCCAAGACAGACTGTTTCATTGCATCGCAACTCTTCAGTGTGGCTAAACTTGTGAGATGCTTCACAAGCCGAGATCAAAACCCAGCTGACCTTCCCATTGAGAAATCATTTTGTTTTACTATCTTTAAAAATCTGCCATCTCCTCTCAACTTGTTCAGCTACCCTTTGAAACTACTATACACCCATACATGTACACGCCCCTACATACATATACACTATGCCCATGTTTGAATATACACATACGGATACATCTACATGCACCTATATGTGTAAGTATTATTGCACTTCAATATGTGCACCAAAGGACAGAAGAACTTACAGTATAGAACATATATTCAAATCAAAATTTACTTACTTCAAGATATTTGATTAAAGCAGACAGAGAAGCCATGGCAACATTTTTGTCAATTTCAGCTGAAAAGAAAAATTTAAGTAAAAGTAAAATAATCTTATTATGATGGAGATAATATGTCAGTCGATTTGTAACCAAAATTATGTCACCCTCATCAATGTCAGAATTTCCTTATTTATTAACGTTAGGGTTTCAATTATTATTAAATAAATATTATTTAATCTTAATTAGTAATTTATTAACGATGTCTATTAAAGTCAAGCAGAAACAGGTCATCTTATAGTAATTTACAAAGCTCTTTGCTTCAATGTGGCACAAGGCTGAATGAATGGGGCGCCCAATGAGACTCGAACTCACTCGAGTAGGTTTGCGAGTCAAGCTTGCTAACCGTTATACCACCAAAGGTGCCCTGAAAACAGGTCATCTTATAAATACATTTAAAATCCTACAATGTGTGTTATATATTACAAAGAAATGAAAGTTTACATAGTATATGGTGTGAATAATTAGCTAACAGGGTTTAACATTTACTTAGTGTTATTGATTTCTAATATCATTGTTTTATTCTCAAGCATTAAAACAAACCTATGTTCAATTTTTTAAAAAAATCAATTAAAATAAATATTTAATCTTTTTATACGAGTTCTTATTTAGTTTTGTTAGTCTTTCTAATTCGATACAATATTTTATTACATTAATTCTCAAGCCTATTAAAAGCAATCCTATGTATAATTTTATATAGAAATCAATTAAAACAAAATCAAAATAAGTGAAATCTTTTGATAAATGTTCTTATTTACTTTTGTTAGTCTTTCTAATTCAATACAATATTTTATTACTTTAAAACTTAAATCCTTGTCCCCGATGAAGTGCATATATTTTTGCTTGTATATAAACCAAAAGTATATCTGAATACAATAAACAATGATTATAGAACAAAAAGTGTATTTTAGTAATTATTTGTGTACATAAGTTAGGGATATCAATTTCTGCCAATCTTAATAAATTAATTCAGGATATTCAAGTTAGTCTAAGAAAATTTAATCAGCTCAATGAGGATTAAACCAGTATAATTATAAATGTATAAACTCAAGTATCATAATCATATATTTACTAATCCCTCCATACAAGCAGGATATGACACAAAGTCAATCTTTTTTTTAAAGCAGTGTTTAACAGGTTTGAATTTTCAGAATTTTCCTTCTCCTAAACTGGTTACCATACTAAGGTAAAAAAAAAGTCTAGTCTGCCCAACTGGAAGGAGAATACTTGGATGCATAACTTTCTGAAAGGTGTTAGCACAATGTGAAATCTTAAGTTGTGGCCAGGGCCGTTTCCTATGTAGTTAACCATAATACCATAAACACCATTATATATATTACAAACATGAAGGGTACTCAAAAAGTACTAAGACTGAAGCCATATTCAATAAGACATAACAACATCTTTTGGGAGGGGGGGGGCTTATGTTGTTGACACAATATGCAAGCTGAACGTATGCAGAAATGTCAAAAGCTTTCATAAAATACACAGGTTGAGTAGAAATTTATCATGATCGAAATAACACCGGTTGGTTGGATTTTATGGCATATCAAACCTTGTAGATTATTTAATGCTAAATCCTGTTTTTTGATTTGTAAATAAATGGTTTGTTGATAACATTAAAAACAAGCCAGAGCTTATTTGTTTGCACACAGGTACACGTGTTAAGAATTCCATTATTGTTACTCCCCTGCAGTCGGGATTGAACCTGCAACCTCAAGATGATTCTTAGGTTCAATCCTGACTACAGGCGAGTAACAGTAAAGGAATTTTTAACACTTGTACCCAGTTATGGTTAACGGAATCAGAACAGGCGACCCCTGTGGATTCAATAAAGGACTTAGCTTGAAATTCTGTATAGGTTCCCGAGTTTGACAAACACCTGAGGAAGGCCAGAGGACATATTGGCCGAAACGTTGTGGAAATAACATTAAAGATGAAGACAATAGTCCGAAAACCCTTAATGATAAAAATCATCAAGCTTCATCTCAGAAATTCAGACATCTAATATTGCTATTTAACACTAATAATTCAATTTAACTTCAGTCATTTGTTTGCACACAGTTAAATGGTTTCAAGTATAGTAAATGATTAAATATTTTTATTTGACTTATAGATGAGACCCTAACAAATACTACCACTCCAGGTCAGAGTGAACCTGAGAGCAATGGTAATGGAGAGTTACTCTACATTCTCCAAAGCTCCAGGACTGGATTCTCACCATCAGATGGTTTAATGTCATATCCAGAACACTTGTTAGGAGGCGTATGCATGGGATGGGGGTGGAGGTTGCTCCTCTGCAGAGGTGCGGTTGGCACATACTATAGATGTAAGATTTCAAGTTCTGGGCATGATCAGTTATGAATGAGAAAAAGGAAAGACAAATGATAATTTTGGTCCAAAACACCAAGTGATTATTACACTATAACATGCTAAATCAAGATGATATGACATATGGTGAAGTACAGAAATTCCAGATGAAAATATCTGAAGTATACTGTTCAATGTTGAGTCAAAGCAAAACGTTCTGATTGGTTGGAAAAAAATCAGATTAGTAGGATAAGAGTTAATCAATATGCTAATTGTAAGTAAGTTGGGCAACCTGAAGGCTCTCTTTTCAATAGTTACAATACCAAGGTGTAGGGGAGGGTGCTACTCCTTTTCTTGTATTACTCCACTTGCCATTGATTCGAACCATATAATGCAGTGTTAAGCAAGAAGGCACCAAGTACTGTTTTTTAAGTCTTTGGTATGACTTGACCTGAGATTGAACCCCAGTCTCCTGGACCATTAGCAAACACTAACCATTATGCCAATGGGCTAATAAATTTTCCAGTTTTATTCATACAAAATTTTGAATATTTCATTGATTTTCTTTTTTCTTTTACGGTAGAGAATGTGTGATTAGAATATGAGGCAAGGTAAAAAATTGAGGGGAATAATTTTAGGTTTAGAATGTAAAATTTGTTTTAAAGCAACTATACTTAAAAACATACACAAAAGAAAAATAGACTCACGCAATGCAGCACTGTTAGGTTGATCACCCTTTTTGAATTTAAGCAATCTGTTGAGATCTTGAACAATATCTTTGTTTTGGAAATCACCTAAATTAATAAATAAACAAAAAAAAAAAAAACACCACAAAATTCATCTTTAAAAATTATCATTTGCAAAATATGTAAAAATTTTATCTGCATTTGAAAGAAAAAAGTTGTCAAATAGGAAAAAAAAAATCTCAGTGTAAAATCTACAGGGTGGAATGATAAAATTGTCGCCCTAGAAAAGACGACATGATTCCATTTCCGTTTAATGAAAACCAGTTTTCTCTTTTTGTTGCAGACCATCTACTAGTTGGCCAGTTGTGTACAAATCCCAAGAGCGATAGGAGCCTTCTATCATGTCTGAAAGTGACACAATGTTCAAGGAGCGAAATCGGAGATGCACCGCTGTACAATGCATGCTCTCTACTGATCCAAGTTATGACAACAGGACCATTGCCAGCACCCTCAAAATGCAAATCTGGATTGCCAGGAATAACAGGGACGTGCCCAGGGTGATGAAAACAATGTTTCCAGCTACGGTTATGGTCTTTGGTGTGGTTTCAAATGAGGGCCACATCATGCCACCTCACATCTTCGAAGTCGGCTTGAAAGTCAACACCAAAGTGTACCTGGATGTGCTGAAGAGTGTGGTGATCTGCTGGCGCAATCAGGTTGCTGGTGGCAGACCCTGGGTGTGGCAGCAGGACTCAACACTGGCCCACAAGTCCAAAGAGACCCAGGCTTGGCTTCAGAAGGAGTGCTACGACTTTGTACCCTTCTCTCACTGGCCCCCCTCCTCCCCCGACCTGAACCCACTGGATTACTTTGTTAGGTCATACGTCGAGAACATCACCAACATGACCTCCCACAACACCAATGCCAGCCTAATCACCGCCATCCGCTGAGTATTCGCCGAACTCCCACCGGCGCTTGTAGAAAAGGCATGCTCACTGTTCCAGATCCATATCAAGGCAATGATTGAGGCTGAAGGCTACATTAAATAGATGTCAGCTCTACTACATAATCAAGTTACATGAATAGATTTTTTCAATAAAAGTTTTAAAATAAAGCTGTAGTGTTGTTTTCTTTAGGATGACAATTTTATCGTTCCACCCTGTATTAACAGATAATCGAAAAAGTGTTTTAATGTTATTGATATAAAAATGTTATTTTTTGTGGCTTGTGCCAACATGTATGCATTTAACCAACCCCTCTGCACAAGCAGGATGTGACACAAGGCCAATTTTTTAAGTGGAATTTAATAGGTTTGAATTCTGAGTTTTCCTTCTCCCAGACTGGTTGCCATACCAAGATTAAAGAACACAGTATGATAATATGAGGTATTCACTGGTGCTAAAAACTTATGGAGTTTGATGCATTGTTTTTCTTATTTAGGAAAATGTAATTTTCCTTTTATAAAAATATAAAACAGATTTAGTGACTTAAAAAGAAATTTAAAAGTCAACTTAAAAGGTCAATGAGGGACTAGTACTAACCAAACTTTCAAATTGTCAAAACAAAAAGTAAGCAGCCTTAGAGTTTTGTCAGGGCATTGGTCCATTTTAAATTATGATATGTCTTGCCCACCAGTTGGGGTTAAAAGATCAGATCTTTGATTTTTGTTGTGGTTAATGTGAAAAGAAATACTCCCCACAATGTGTGGCCTGGGACGTTTAATTAACCAGTCCCCTTTATTGTGATTAGATTGGATGACCTATTAAAATCTGCTACTTGGAAGGAATACTCTTCCCACAGACAAAGATCAGCACATTTGATTGACAGACCAGTCAAAAAGAAGAATATGAAATGATCTGTGATTAGTTAGCCAAACATGAATGTTTGTTCCCAGGGGAACCCTCCATAAAAATACATGTTTTTAGGGTTAGAAGAGAAAAGATATCCAATGTCAATACCGAAGATAGGAGAATAAGAAAAGAAACCTCTCCAAGAACTAAAGCCTGTCCAGCAAAAGCCTCACTCTGCGAAAAATTGAGTAACTTAGAAAGACGGCATCAACCAGATACCTTATTTGTTTGTCCATCAAATACAACAAAAAGTGACACAATTATATATATATATATATATTATTGTTACACAATTGCATTTCAATAAATGGTTGTTAATGGAGAGATTTTCTTGTCTGCAAGTTACCAACACCTAGGCAACTTATTCCAACAAACCACCGCAACCATCAGAAGTTCCAGATAGATTGCCATCCCATCTGGGGATCTTTCAAACACATGGGCACAGAGGGAGTTGATAAATCAACTAACCAGAAACGCAAGTAGTAGTCACAGAACAAAGGTCACTATCAAGTACCGTGACTAGCATAGGACCACATAAGTTTGTCTTTACTATTAACCCATAGCTGGAAGGAGAATAATTGGATTCATATCTTTTCCAAGGATATTAGCACTATGTGAAAATCTAAACATCTTTGTCCAACATATAACTAAATTTTAGAAAATAAGAGACACTGCATTTATATTTTTCATCTACTTTATGTTAGAATATTAAGTAATTATTTTTTTTTCAAATTTTACAATAATACTAGATTGGTTTAGTGTCTTTGGCTAATGACATATTGTGGTATAAAAAGTAATGGAATAGATTACTCACATCGCGTCTGCGTTTGACCGTCGGGAAAAGAAAAAAAGAGGAATGTGAGTTTGTGGACTCCTTATATGCGAGTAGCGGTAATTTGCATATGAGGAGAAGAGGCTATAAAAAGACCAAATTGGCAAGGCAGGGGGTATTATTGTGAAAGCGGAGAGCAGACATTGAGTTAAGAGGAGTTGGCGTGAGTTGCAGAGTCGTGTTATTCTGAAAGTTGGTGCGAGCAGATAGTTGGCGTGAAGGAGTTCCGACCCCTTTTTTCATTACAAGCTATTTCAGCACAAAGAGATCATGGAATCAGGGCTACTGAGGTTGGGCAAGGATGTTATATCACCTTTTAGTGGAGAAGGTGATGTAGTCGGGTGGATAAAAAAGGTGAAACTGATAGCTAAGCTACAAAAAGTGCAAGACCTTGCGAGTTTCATTTCACTCTTTCTGCATGGAGATGCACTTGCTCTCTACCTTGAGATGAGCAATGAAGACCAAGCATGGGCAGAACAGATAGAGATGAGACTAATGACGGCATTCACTGAAGGGCCTTTTGAGGCATATGAAAAGCTGCAACGATTCATGTGGACAGGAGTATCAGTCGATGTCAATGCCAATACAATAAAAAGCGGAGAGCAGACATTGAGTTAAGAGGAGTTGGCGTGAGTTGCGGAGTCGTGTTACTCTGAAAGTTGGTGTGAGCAGCATAGTTGGTGTGAAGGAGTTCCGACCCCTTTTTTCATTACACATATCAACCTTCATGGGTTATTTAATTCTAAAGTTATCCTAGTAGAAGTACAGTTGTGGTACTATTTAACCTGTAACTGAGGAATAGAGAGGTTTATACCTTTTGCGAGAGTTTTCGTCTGAAAGTAAATGCAATTGCATGATTTGAATCTGAACTTGCTTACCACAACCTTGCAGTCCAAAACATTAGCTACCATGCCATGAGGACTTCTCATGATAATACTCATGAAATTACTCTTTTTTTGGGGGGGAGGGGGTAGAGAGCCATCTCCTCACTTGTTTCTTCACTGGTCCTGTAACCTGGTTTGGTTTTGGGGTCAATTTTCATGTAGTTTATCTTGGGTAGGAATAGCATGGTAGAGCCCATCCTTCTCCAGGTTTACAACTAGTTTCAATTCAGCATCTTCTGTCTTAACTGGTTGCCTGATTAAATTAAAGTGCCTAATCTACTCTACTATTTATCCATAGCTGGGGGTAGAATAGTTGGATTCATACCTTTATCAAGGGTATTAGCACTATATGAAATGCAAACAGCCTTGATTAGGATTTGAACTCATGTTGACAATTCCACTTACAACTAAAATAACCATAATACCAAAACTACTTTAGTGTACTAGCTACCATCCAATAGATTTCCTTGATAAAGATATTTACAATTTTGACCAAGTTTTATACTGAGATCAAATAATAAAAAATAATTTTTTTTAAAAGTATACATATCATAATCTCATTTTAATAATAATGACAACAATAAAAAAGAAAACAACCTTCTCACCTTTCTTTTTTTCTGTCACCATAAGTCCACTTCGGTTAACAACTTGTTTTAACCATGAATTATCACTGATCTCATTTGCACAGACCACACATTCCTTGGGTCCTAACTGAACAATTAAAGCCTGCAAAAATTATTTTAAATAAAATTTTAAATAATTAAGATGGTAAATTTACTTGTTAAATGAATTGAAGGATATAAGGCAAAAATAAAAGCTAGTCAATTTTTCAAGCTCCAAAGAACAAAATATTTCAGAGTACTTGATTGAATAAGGCTTAATATAAAACAGGACTTTCAGTGGTTTATGGTTAGCAAACTAGGCTAGCAGACCATTGTTTGCAAGTTCAATTCTCACTAGGTATCCTATATTTCTGATTGATTTTTAACACCATGTCAACTTGTCTAGGGTTATTTTGTGCCTAGAGGTTAGAGAATCTTGTTCTTTTTATGTTCATATTGACATTTTTTGAGCAGTTCTTTCTTAAGGTCTTTGTTTTTAACATGGTCTTGTTGAATGTGAATAATTTCTAAACAGATCTATTTGAGCTATAGATGGCACCCTGAAAACCATAACCACTCCAGGTCAGAGTGGGCCTCAGAGTGATAATAATAAAAGGATACTCCACATTTCCCAGATTTCCAGAACTGGAGTCTCATTATCAGAGGCAATTTAGTGTCATACCCAGAATACCTCTTTTTTGGATGGGTTTTACTCCTCTACAGAGAATACAGTCAACATATTCTAAACCCTACTGACAGGACTTCCATATTTCTGGCCTTGTGCCAAACTAAACTTAGTGAATAATATTCTCCAAATTTCAACTTGATACTTTTAATGATACTTTTTAGACAAGCATTTTTTTGTTGTTTTTATAGAGTCAGGAGTTAAATTCCTGGGTCATGCAGTGTAGGAATAATGTGGTGTTAGAAAAAAAAATTAATCAGCAAAATCAGTTGAAATTCTGTACCCCCCCCCCCCGCCCCAGAAAGGATGGTGAGGGGTGGAAAAAGTCATGAGAACAGTATCTGCAATTGTAGGTTACATAAAATGTTAATGCTTACCTCTAAATTGGAGAATTGATCATTATCAACAAATTCACAGACAGAGAGTTTGTGTGTGAGGATCTCTGCATATCCAATGCCAACAACCTTTAAAAATAGAAAATAAAAAATGATGTGTACATGTGTGTGTTGTATATGTGTGTGTGTGTGTATGTTTTTTTACAGTCACATCTTGTCAAAGAACTTAGTGACTTATGATAAATGCTCTACTTAAAGCTATATATATATATATATATATATATATCTCCGGGGACAGAGACACACGAACAACATAAATTCAAGTTAATAGATATCTTTTCATAATAATAATTTGACTATAAGTTCACCAAATGTCTTTCTTTTTCTTCTTTGTCACGGCATAGCTCTAGCAAAGTTTTTGGAACGTCTTAACCCTTATTAATTTCCTTTGATCAATCAAAACACTTTGTTTAAATTTGAAATTGATTGATAAACCTCAGATATATATATATATATATATATATATATATATATATATATTAGCCAACTGCAATCTTCATTTAGCATTATTGCGTGATAATCACTTGTTGTTCTGGATAGAGATTTTTAGACAAATCTATCATTTGTCTTTAGATTGGTTATTTGTTTGGGTTTATGGCATATCAACCTTTGTAGGTTATTATTTAACGCCAAATCCATTTTTATGAAATTAGTTCTTTTTCAAACAATTCTGTTTAGCATAAGTACGCAGTTTAAATGCAAGTACAGTTTAATTGTGAAAAACATTTCTTCATTTGTTTTTAGTTTTCCACATCCATAACTGCAATTGATCATGTCCAGATATAATTTGAGCATTTGAAACATCAGGCAAGCAAATATTCCAAGTGAATAAGAGAAAAATGGTGCAGATTCCTCAGGTGAGGAAGCTGTCATCAGCAATGGTTCCAGTGATGACTCAAGTTGAGATGACAATGCTGGTGTAGTTCATCCTCCTACTCTACCACGACCACCACTAGTTTGTCCATAAACTTGATGAGATTTTTAACTTCTGTTTTTCCAAAAGACAGAACTGAGCCTAAACAAAATCTAACAGTTGAAAACAGGGAGTATGACTTTTTATAACTCATGATTGATGAAGTTATTGGATTCTTGGTTAAACAAACTTGTATGTGATGAAACAGGCATTGTTGTAAAGATAGGCAAGATGATGGTGTTGACAACATGAAGGAAGGATTATCATGACCATGATGAGGAGGTTCTTATTGAAGCTACAGCAGAATTTGGAGGTTGTGACCCTTTGTTTGATTTCTGTTTTTAATGATAAATCAACCTTCATGGGTTATTTAATGCCAAAGCCAGCCTTGTAGAAAAACAGCAGTAACACTATTTAACCCATAGCTGGGAGGATACCAATGTTCATACTTTTCATAGGGGTAATAGCCTGAAAGTGAATGTAATAGTGCATGGGCTTCAAACTTGCATGTAACGATATCACAGTCCAGCACATCAGCTATGATACCACAGGGTCTTCCTTGTGTTTTTTTTAATATCAAACCCATTTCTGTAGAAAAACAGTAGTAGAACTATTCATCTGCCATTTGTATCATGATGGTAAGGGATCACTGTCCAAGTCCAAATTGTGAAGAATCATACTGCTCCCTACTCTTGATCAGGATCAACCAGAAATGAAACCGCCATCGATAAAGATGTACATATATGTGTATGTTCATTTTTGCATCTTTTTTTTTCTCGGTGGAGATGACGCATAGCTTGTATGATTTTGACCAAACCAATCATGAGAGAGAGAGATATGGCTAGCTGGCCAGAGAGACCAAGCTGTGACAAATATTGCCACACTTAAACAGTCAAAGGATATTTGACCTTTATAAAGTTGTAAAATGTGACCAAAAAAAAAAAAAAAAAAAAAAAAAAGTAACTCACCTTCTGTCCATTTTCTGTGCCAAGTTTGATGGCAATAACACTTGTAGAGGAAGACATGTCAATGTTGGTAAAAAGGAGGTCTTCAAACTGAGACAAATTGCCAGGAGATGCCTTACAAGTTGGAGAAAAAAAAAATTTTTTAATCAAATCAAGATTTTTTGTTAAATTTTTACAATTACACTCATTTCCTTTAAAGTTAAAATTTCTATTTTTCTTTAGAGTCTGAACTTCAAAACCATCAGAAATTATTTATCTTTGAGGTATCCCAGTGCTAATCAAGCTGTCAGTATGTGGGGACTAATAGAAAACGAAAATGAGTAATTCACCAAATGTGGCTCACTGTGTTTCCTGTGACACATTTTTTGGGCCTGAGTAATAAAAATTCTTCACACATCTTAAGAGCCATATATTTCACGGGTTTTCATACTGCCTATATATTTTTCTTCAAGACAGTGAAAATAGAAAAATAAAATATTTATATAACCAATAGATCTCATTATATAGTGAAGATATATGAGTAGGCATCTCTAATTCATCTTGAACAGTGAAAGGGTTAACACTTTTACAGTATTTGAACCACGATGAAAACTGAAAAATTTAATAAAAAATTTATAAAACTGTTTCTTTTAGATTATTTCACTGGCCCAGTGGTATGGGAGACCAGAGTTCAATCCTAGGTTAGGTAGTACCAAAAACTTTAAAAATGGTCCTTGATACCTCCTTGCTTAACACTCATCATTAGGTCCATATCAAAGGTAAAGTGGAGTAATCCAGAGGAAGGAGTAGCACCCTCCCCTACACCTTGGTATAGTAGCTATTGAAAAGAAAGCCTTCAGGTTGCCCTTGACTACAGTCCTCAACTTACTTATTAGTTTCTTTTGATATATATAGTGGAACATTCTTTTGAGATATATATATATATATATATATATATATATATATATATATATATATAGCTGAACATTTTTATTGTGGCAACACTTCTCATAAAATTAGAAAAAAAACTAATTCTAGATATCTGTATTAATTTCCATACACGCGAGGCCCATACAAATACCAGAAGCGTTAGGTCAGGTCATTTAGTTTAATGGCATATCAACCCTTGTAGGTCATTTAATGCCAAATCCAGTTTATACATATATTAGATAGGATTAGTAAATATTTATCCATGCCTCCCACCAAGCAGGATTTGACACAAGGCATTTTTTATAGTGAAGATTAGGAGAGTAGGAAGTTGTGATCAAGTCAAGACTCGTATGCAGCTTGTCAATACTAGATATAGGTTCACTAGGTACGAAGGTCAGGTGCAATGTGAACTATGTTAGTCATTGCTTAGTCTCCAGGCACAAAGCCAGGTGATCTTGCTGGTCATAGATTCACTAGACCTCTGGGTCTACTGAATTGTGAATCTATGCTTGTAACCGTTTCGCCTCCTGACACATATGACAGGTGGCCCCATACTAAACAAGAACAGTAAATTAATCCTATGGGCTTGAGATGTATGCTGCAACATTGGATACCAGGGCATCCATCCAGAAGTGAATACTTTGTAGATAACATTTTAATTTGATATTGTTTAATCTTTAATAACATTTTTATATTAAAAACAAGACCAATAATGAAAAAGTGTTGCACAATGTTTTAATATCACTGTAAAAGAGAGAGACAATTTGGTGGGAGGGTCTTTTTTCCCCCCTATAGGTGTCACTTCCATTTTCTTCCTCAGTTAAAGACAGTTACATTTTTTAAAAAATAAATGCTTTTGTCGTGTAGATACCAGAGCTTCATAAGATCTTAAAAAGCACAAACTCAATTAAAATTTTTTTAAATTTTCAGTCATTATCTAAACACCTATGAAACGTGATCACATGAATTTTATTAATTTAAATAACCAACTACTTTTAACTCAAGAGAATGTCATAGTTGTGGTTAAGAAAGAATTGTGAATTTCTAGCAAAATGTTGTCAATTATATTTAACACATAATATGTCTTGTAGTTACCAACTGCTTTTCATATTCATTTATCAATGTTTTTTTTGGGTTTTTTTGTAAGCAAAGAAGTTAATATGGCAGAAAGAAGTTACAAGGTAAAATGCTGACTATTTTATGCTTCTGAGCAAAGAGAACAGCTTTACTTACCTTAAACTCCAAAGCCCAGTCATTTTTACTTTTACACCGGTAAACTTCTACGCGATACTGTTTTACTAAGAGAAGTTCACGGACAAAAGATTCAAAGTTCATTTTACTGAGGACAACAGATTCCAACTTATTTGAACCTTTAAAAAATAAAAAAAAATAAAAATAAAAAAAAATGAAAATAAAAAAAATAAAAATAAAAAAAAATTTATTGCTGTCATTTCATTTTTCTATACTATAGAGAATAAGTGTAATGGTAAGGAAGCTAGGCTGGCAGACAACTACACTTTGATTCTGACTGGGTGCCCCATACTCTTGGTTTTGTGTCAAACTAAGCTAAGCTTACTAAATAACAACAGAGTAGGGAGGGAGTGATTGCAGTAGTGAAATCAGATTTATATACATATACTATGTTTAGTACTGGACATTAGCATGATGGTTAGAGTGTTTGCCAAGACTAAAAGAAAGAAAAAAAAAAAAAAAAAAAAAAAAAAAAATGGTACATGGTACCTCCTCGCTTAACACTCAGTATTATAATGTACGTATCAAGGGTAAAGTGGAGCAATCCAGGGAAAGGAGTAGTGCCCTCCCCTACACCTTGGTGTAGTAGCTATTGAAAAGAGAGCCTTCGAGTCACCCTCGACTACAGTCGCCAACTTATGCTTAGTATGCAAGAGATTTGTTCCTCTATTACTGCTCACTTTCATCATGATTCCTATTGGGTGAATTTCAGTTACTTTCCAACATTCAATTCTTTCAGAATGTATTTAATTTTAACATAGCTTTATTATTCTTACAAAAATATATCTTTCTTTTTCATGCTATGATAGAGCTGCTTATACTGATATAATTTTCCTAACTACTGATTATGAAGCCTAACATGATTTTTACATATTAGCATATAGCTCCGTGCAGATACGGGATGTAGCCCTGAAGACCTGCCGGAAGCAATGGATGATAGAGAAGGGTGGTGAGAAAGGGTCAGGGATATCTGTACTGATAGCGCAACATGATGACAATGATGATAGAAATATACTTTACCTCTAGACAATGATATAACTGCACAAAATATATTATCTAGTTTAAAAACAATGCAAACTGCTATAAACTATTTTCTTGTTAATACCGTATTGGATCATATTAACACCAATATTACCTTTCCTTACAAGAAAAATAAAATTTATCAAATTTGTAGAAATGTGTTTAATTTAAACACTCACATACTATTCCCTCTTCCCTCTCTCTCTCACTCTATATATATATATACACACACACACACACACACACACACACACACACAGAGAGAGGGTGGAATGATAAAATTGTTGCCCTAGAAAAGATGACGTGATTCCATTTCCATTTAATGAAAACCGGTTTTTGGTTTTTTTTTTGTTGCAGACCATCTACTAGTTGGCCAGTTGTGTACAAATCCCAAGAGTGATAGGAGCCTTCTATCATGTCTGAAAGTGACACAATGTTCAACGAGCGAGATCAGAGATGCGCCACTGTACAACTCATACACTCTACCGATTCAAGTTATGAAAACAGGACCATTGCCAGCACCCTCAAAATGCAAATCTGGATTGCCATGTGTCCAGGGTGATGAAAACAAAGTTTCTGGCGACGGTTATAGTCTTTGATGTGGTTTCAAGTGAGGGCCACATCATGCCACCTCACATCTTCGAAGTCAGCTTGAAAGTCAACACCAAAGTGTGCCTGAATGTGCTGAAGAGTGTGGTGATCCCCTGGTGCAATCAAGTGGCCGGTGGCAGACCCTGGGTGTGGCAGCAGGACTTGGTGCTGGCCCAAAAGTCCAAAGAGACCCAGGCTTGGCTTCAGGAGTGCTACTACTTTGTACCCTTCTCTCACTGCCCCCCCTCCTCCCCCAACCTGAACCCGCTGCACTACTTCGTGTGGTCATACGTCAAGAACATCACCAACATGACCTCCCACAACACCAAAGCCAGCACGATTGCCGCCATTCGCCGAGCTTCTGCCGGTGCTTGTGGAAAAAGCATGCTCCCAGTTCCAGATCGAGGTGGTGATTGAAGCTGAAGGCAGCTACATTGAATAGATGTCAGCTCTACTACATAATCAAGTTACCTGAATTGATTTTTTCAATAAAAGTTTTAAAATAAAGCTTTAGTGTTGTTTTCTTTAGGACAACAATTTTATCGTTCCACCCTGTATATTAGACATTGAGACTCCCACCCTGTCAGTATTTACAGGAAGACATGGTGAGAGAAAGCAGCAAGTAAAATAATAGAGAAAGAAAAGAAGACTTACCAGATCCAATATATTTAACAACACCCAAGGATTTGAAAACCTCTTTAGCTGCAAATAATGCATCACTGCCATGCACCGTATAATAGTCCTGCAGTGAAAATAGGAAATTATTATCAACAATCTTTTAATGCACAAGATTTAACTAAAAACTTTTAAAAGAATCAGTGATTCTCATCAAGGTTTTTAGCTGAATTTTGTTGTCTTATACTTTCTATTTCAACTTATGTTTTGCTTTTTGTTTTTTTTTTAGTAAATTAGCCACACTGATTCTCATCAATGAGATAATGCACAAGATTCAGTTAAAAACTTTGATAAGAATCAGTGAGGCTAATTTGTAAATAAAACATTAGTTGAAAATAGAAAGTATAAGACAATGAACAAAATTCAGCTAAAAAATTTTGAAGTAATTTTAAAATAACATCATCCTAAAGGTTAAAAAAAATTAAATGTTTAACATTGGCATATTATCCATATTTTCATACCATTAGATCTATTTCCCTATATATATATATATATATATATATATATATATATATATATATATATATATATATATATATATATATATAATTAGATCTTTGACGGATGAATTGGTCATGTAACGGGTGAGCAGTTCAAGACCAAGTCAATCTCCAACCCCTTATTGGTTTGGTTTAGTTTAATGGCAAATCAATCATAGGTTATTTAATGTCAAATACATTTATACATATATTAAATATATGATTTGTAAGCACATTTTGTTAACACTTTTAAATGAGCCTGAGCTCATTTTTTTTGCACACAATTAAATGGTTTCAAGTATTACAATGTAATAGTAACAAGTTAACATCAGTCATTTGTTTGCACACACTTAAATAGTTATAAATGATATGTAAGAGATTAATTTGTCTGTAACTTCTCTTTTAAGAGAAGTAATTTGTTTGCACAGTAATACTGTGATTGTTTCTACACAGTTAAATAGTTTCAATTATTGCTATCTAATACTTATAATTCTATTTAATAATAATCAATGTTTACACACGGTGAAGTGGTTACAAGCATTGCTATTAAACACTAATTATTTTATTCAACATTTCTCATTTGGTTCCAAGTATTGTTATGTATCACTAACAATTCAATTAAACATCAGTCATTTGTTTACACACAGTTAAATGATCAAACAGGTCTATTTCTAACAATTTGGTTTAATGTTAAGTCATTTGTTCACACAGTTTAAATGTCAAACAGTTCTATTTGACCCAAAGATAAGACCCTATCAGGTGCTACCAACTGGGCCAGAATGGACAATGAAGGGGTACATTGCATTCTCCAAAGCTACTGTATTACTGGAGCCTCACCATCATATAGTTTGGTTTTTGTTGGTTTTATGGCATATCAACCTTTGTAGGTTATTTAATGCCAAATCCATTTTTATGTAAATAAGTTTTATTTAAAACAATTCAGTTTAGCATAAGCACACAGTTTAAATGTAAGTACAGTTTAATTGTAAAAAAACATTTCTATTGCAAGCTATTCAGTTTAGTCAAGTAATTCTCATTCAGCTAATTCAGTTTAGTATAAGTACAGATTTTGTTTTTACAGTTTCAATGTCAAAAAACAGTTCTATTTGAAATAATTCATTTAGCATAAGCATGCAGTTCAAATGTAAGCACAGTTTAGTTGTCAAACATTTCTATTTCAAGCTATTCAGTTTAATTAAACAATTCAGATAAGCATAAGTGTGCCTTTACTTCTATTTAACCCATAGATAGGGCCCTATCAGGTGCTACCACTCCGGGCCAGAGTGGACCTGGGAGCAATGGCAATAAAGGGGTACTCCGCATTCCCCAAAGCTCCAGCATCACTGGAACCTCACTATCAGATTGTTTAGTGTCATATCCAGGACACTAGTGGGGGGGGGTCTTACCCCATCTGCAGAGGTGCAGTCAGTGTATTCTACAGCCCCAGCCGACTGGGCAAATATAGTTTTGTGTCATATCCAGGACATTCATTGGGCTACTCTCTACTGGTTTTGCATCAGATTATTTGTTTGTTTGATTTTATGGCATATCAACCATTGTAGGGTATTTAATGCCAAATCTATTTTTATACAGATAAATAGTTTAATTTCAAACAATTCAGTTTAGCATAAGTACAGTTTTTTGTTTACACAAAGTTAAATGTAAAAATGGTACTATTTCAAACAATTCAGTTAAGCATAAGTACACAGTTTACTTCTATTTGACCCACAGATAGGACCCTTTCAAGTACTAACACTCTCGGCCAGAGTTGACCTGGTAGCGATGGCAATAAAGAAGTACTCTGCATTCCCAAAGCTCCAGCATTACTGGAGCTTCACAGCTTATATCAGAATGTTTAATATCATATCCAGGACAATTGTTAGGGAGAGTCTTACCCTTCTGCAGAGATGCAGCTGATGTATTCTGCAACCCCAGATGACTAGGCAAGCATCAGATTACAATGTAGGGAACTTATTTAAAATAGCACTTTGGAAAAATATCTTCAACAATGTTAAAAATAAAAAACACTAATGACATATAAATGTAGTACTTACATCCACAATACAGATAGGAATAAGTTTCAGTCTTTTTATTCATAAACTTTCACACACTCAAAATATCAATGTCAAAGGGCAGCTATATAGTTTTTCCTAACCATCTCCTCCCATCTAACCATGAGGAAACCTACCCTAATTAATCAATTCATCATCTAAACATCTACTTCCCATAATCCTAACCTTAACTTTAACTAATTCATCATTTAAACATTATTCATCTAAAAATAAGTTTAAACATTCCTCTAAAAACTAATCATTCCTCTAAAACTAATTCACCATTTAAATCTTATAAATCTTCTAACTAACCTGTAACCTAACTAATTAACAAATTAATTCTATAATCCCCCAACCCTAATTCACCATTTAATTCTATAATCCCCCAACCCTAACACTTAACCTAATTCACCATTTAAACATAAAATTACTTAACACAGATGTGTCCAGTTTAATAAACATATATTCATATTATTGTATTTCTTATTTATTGTATTTTATCTCTCACCACTAAAAAAAAAATTTAAAAAAATAAAAACACTTTCCACCTGATGGATAGAGGATTGTCTTTTCTCAGGAAAGAATTAATATGGCTGCCAATTAGAATTGAACGTGCATTATTTTGAGTGCATATAAGTTCATAAATAAAAAGAAAAAAAATGACTAACTTATTCTTATCTGGATTGTGAATGTAAGTAATACAATTCTATATAATTTTTTATCCCTGATATTATCTCAGCTATTTTTGTTTTTTTTGTTTTTAGAGGATTATTCAAAACAAATACCCAATGTAGAAATTTGTAATAATATGCTTAATGATTGACACAGGAAAATAATTAAAATAAAAAAATTAAGTCTAGATTGAATAATAAAGCCTCAAATGCCCCATGAATAGAGGCAAAGATAAACATTGAAAAAGTATCTTACCGTCCGATCAAATACACGAAAAGTGGTACTCGATTTCTGGGGTGGAAAAAAAGAAAAAGAAAAATAATCACACATGTTTCTTGAAGTTGGTTTGCAAAAGTCTTTCATGTATACATTTGACAAACACAAAGCAAAAGAGTTAAAAGCTGTAAAAAGGAATTACTTTTTTACTTTATAAAACCAGTTGTTAGCCTTCAAATGTCAACAATTTATTGCATAAATTTTTATTTAAAAAAAAAAAATAAAAAAAAAAAAATCTTTCTGATAGGTATTTTTTATTTTTTTTTTAAATTTTATAAACAGAACAGGATTAGATTAGAATCTTGTCTGATTTCCAACAAATAACACCATGAAACAAAATTTTTACATTGTCTTGTTCCTGGGCAGAAAGTGTTATTTCCTTATTGTTTATACCTAAATAAAGTAAATTGAAAACTTCACTTCAAACTTTGTTTTTGTGGCTTGAGTAAAGAAACTTGTTAATTTTCACATTTTCCCAAAACATTCTAGGTCGATTCAGTACTGAAGAGCTGATAGGGAATTTTTCATTCACTTCTCAACATTTTTATATAATTTTAGCAGAAATTCATGTAGATTTTGTTTCATTTGTTTTATTCAAAACTTCATCATCATCATCATGTCGCGCTGGTAGCACGGATATCCCTGACCCTCTCTCGCCACTCCTCCCTATCGTTCATCGCCCTAGGCAGGTCTTCAGGACAACATCCCATATCCTCACATAGCTGCTGAGTGTATGTTCGTGCTGATCATCCTGCTTTTGCACGGCCATGTGTGGGGGTCCATAAGAGTACATCTCTTATGAGTTCGTCCCTGCTTAATTGTCTACTTTTACATAGACAAAAAGGTTAATTTCTAAATTTCATTATCCAGAGCACAAAAGCAAAGTTTGAAGGGAACAATGTGTAACATAATTAAAAAATAATGCATACCATCCAGGAACCAAATTATTTGACAGATTGATTTTAACATAATGTTAACCAATCTAGATTTATTTTATTATGCCAAGTGATTCATCATCAAGTCGTGCTGATAGCACGGAATCCCAAGACTCACTCTCTTGAAATCCATCCCTATCATCCATTGCTCCTGGCAGGTCCTCTAGAGGGCATCCAGAGTCTACACAGAGCTGATGTAAGTCTTTGCTGGTTGGCCAACAGTGGTGCGTCCACGTTTAGGAGTCCATAGGAGAACATTGTTGATGAGTTTGTCCAAACTTTTCTAGCAGTACCCAGCATGTCCTAGTCATCTCACTTGGATGGTTCGTAAGATGGGAGGCAAGTGGCCATACAGAAGCTATTTTGTGGGATGCAGCAGGATTTATTCAAAAACAGTACATAGCACTGTGTAGTTCCTATCTAGTTTTTTTCAACCTGTATTTTCCCAGTGGTGCATCCATATAGTAGTACAAACACAGCCACAGTTTGGAAGAAATCCTGTTTTATTTTATCAGTGATCAGATTTCATATGGTCATTAATTTGTCAATAACAGTTCATGCTTTACCTATGAATATGTTGACATTACTTTCAATAGATGAAATATTGCTACCAAGGTATGTTAACTTGTCTACTAATTTCCAAGGTTTGGCATTTAAAGTGGAGATGGCTCCACATCTTGTTTAAACACATGGACTCTTTTTGTTTACACATAGAGAGCAATGCTGCTCACTTCAGGCTATGCAGCAGGGATTTGACCCAGGCAGGTGTATTTGCAAGAAGCTCGAGATAGTCATAGTTTCTGTGGGATATCATCAACTTTTAGTCATTTTTTTAATATGAAAAGATTTTCTTTTATTAAATCTATTGATATTCATAACATAAACAATAAATTTCAATGCGGCCTTAAAACATAAAAATGTTCCTAACCTGTTTTTCAGCTTAAGGCATTACATACTACAGAAGAATAATTTCAATAGTAAATTACTTTATCATTAATTGTTTTTTCCTTAATACAAAATTATTTGTTTTTTAATTATAGAAATTGCAGTTGAAAAATAAATAAATAAAATAAGAAAAATAAAAAATTTGCAAAATTTTTCCATGCGTAAAATTAAAGTTTAACTTACCTCGGGTAAAGTTCGGTGAAATGCAAGAAATCCTTGCTCTTGAATATTATCTGAATAATAAAAGATTATTTTGTTTGAAACAATCAAACAAGTTTTGGCATAAATTATCACTCGATATTAGATAAGCAAAATTTGAAGGAAGAAAAAAAAAATAAATAAATAAATAAATAATTTTTTTAACACTATAGATTTGATCATGATAAAATTTGCAGACTATTTCACCCATGGTCCATCTCAAAGGTTTTCAATTTTTTTTTTTTTTTCAAAATTTCACCATTTATTTGAATTCACGTGAGAAGTAAGTTCTAAATATTGCATAGCCCAGTTGGCAGGAGCTGTAGAATACACTGACTGCATCTCTGCAAATGGGGACAAAACTCACCCACCAATGAGTGTCCTAGATATGACATTAAACAATCAGATGTTGAGGTTCCAGTAATGCTGAAGCTTTGGGGGATGCAGACAGTGAAGTGGTTACAAGTATTGCTATTAAACACTAATTATTCTATTCAACATTATTCATTTGCACACAGTCAAATGGTTCCAAGTATTGCTATGCCATACCAATATTTCAATATGGGCAAACAGTTAAAGAGTTTTAAGTATTGCTATTCAACCCTAATAATTCTACTGAACATTACTCATTTGTTAGTACACAGTTAAATTGTTCCAAATACTGCAATGTACCAGTAACAAGTCATTTTTTATAAACAGCTAAATTTAAAAACAGTTCTATTTCTAACAATTTGATTAAATGTTAAGTCATTTGTTTGCACACAGTTTAAATGTCAAACAGTTCTATTTGACTCATAGATAGGACCCAATCAGGCACCACCACTCCAGCTCAGAGTGGACCTGGGAGCATTGGCAATGAAGGGGTATTCCACATTCCCCAAAGCTTCAAGCCTCACCATCATACAGTTTTGTGTCATATCCAGGAAACTCGTTGGGGGAGTCTTCCTTCTACAGAGATGCAGTTGGTAAATTTTACAGCCCCAGCTGACTGGACTGTAGAGCAAGTCAATCCTCATTGGGTATTTAATGCCAAAGTTAGTAAAATAATCTAAGTCCATGTTGTATGGTATCCAATCGATACCATACAAAAAAACCTTCACAATAATTTTAAACAGGTAAACACTACATTGTCTTAAAAAGATCTATTGGACCAATATATGGGACCCTAACAGGTACTACCACTCCAGGTCAAAGTGTACCTGGAAGTAATGTCAACTAAGAGGTGATTCCATCCTTCCCAAAGCTCCAGAAATCGAACCTCACCAATGTATACAGTTTAGTGACATACTCAGGACACTGAATGCTGTAAAGTTTGCTAAGAAATACATAACATGTTTTCATTGTATAATATCTCCCACCAAATAAGATCCTGGTATCTTAGGTTGATAAGAAAATTAAATTTTTATAAAAAGTTTTTAGATAGTGGTGACTATACCATTTTTAATGGGGTGATTGCTTAGTTCCTTTATTAGTTTTATGGCATGTCAACTCGTATTAGTTCATGTAATCCTTAATCTTTTTTTTTTCAAATAATTATATGTTTTCAAGTAACTATTTCTATTTAATACAAGGGTGAGTTAAAAAGTAATGCCTTTTCTTTAGTAAAGGAATAATAACTGACACAAGAACATGTACTGTACATCAAAGTGAAGCTAGTCCTCTGTGGATCACATCCCTACTTCTTAACATAGTCACCATCTCTCAATAGCAATGTTCCCCTTTGAATGAGAGCATGTATCCCTGCCTTGTAAAATTCTGTTGACTGAATTTTCTGGATGATTTCTTGCCACGAGGAGAAACGGCATACATTGAGACCCTGACGAGGCTCAGAGCAAGAATGTGACGAGTGAAACCCAACTTGCCAATCGATTATGTTCTCCTTCTGCATGACAATGCTTGACTATACACAAGCCTTAGGACAAGGGAGACGATAGCCTCATTCATGAGGATAACTTTACCACATCCTACATACTCACCAGACTTAGTGACTTCAGACTCTTCAGCTCAATGAAAGAGGGTTCAAGAGGCAAACATTATGCCATTGACAAGGAAGTAAAAACTGCAGTAATAAAGTGGCTCAAAGAACAGTCAAAAGAAGGGTGGGATACATGCTCTCATGCAAAGGTAGAACATTGCTACTGAGAGAAATGGTGACTATGTTGAGAAGTGAGGATGAGATCCACAGAAGACCAACTTCATTTTGATGTATGGTAATTGTTCCTGTACTAAAGAAAAGGGTATTTCTTTTTGACTTAATACAAATTTGCAGTTATATACGAGGATCATTAAATAAGTTTCCAGACTTTTTTTCATATGGGTACTTTTATTGATAGTACACACATGAACCTCTAGTCCCCTTCGAAGTAATCTCTTCTGGCTGCAATGCATTTATTGTACCATTCCAACAACTTCTGGAAGGCCCCATCAAAGTCCTCTTGTGTGAGCGTGTCAGTGACCTTCGTCACAGCCTCTTTCATCTCAAGGGAGGCTGAGGAACTGTCTTGATGCCCATCTTGGTCAAATAGTCTGTGACAAGGATGGAGTTGTAGACTGGTGCATTATCCTGGCGGAAATGCCACTGACCCAATTTGACGGAATCTCTTCCTGAACTCCCTTAAAACCTCAACATAGTAACCCTAACCCTTTGGCCATTTAACTCTGGTCTATTGACTTCCTTACTCCTCCCACACCTCTCATCATCCCTCACAGACTCCCTGCCTTTCTTGAATCTCTTATGCCACTCAAAAACTGATGCTCGATTCATGCAAGACGCTCCAAAAGCAGTCTGAAGCATTCCATATGTTCCTGTGGCATTTTTTCCAAGTTTAAAACGGAATTTTATTGCATATCATTCTTCTAAAGTGTCCTCACGTTCAGATTGCATTTTTGAAATTCACCAGCTGTGACAATCACGCTTTAGTAGGGTGTATTCCAATTGCTGCTGTATCTGTTCATTTGAACCTGAAATCATAACAATTGGTCAGTCATCTCATAAGATGTATAGCAATAAGATACTGAATTTTCAAGAGTCTACGACAATTTTAAATGCCTTTACAAAAAAGTCTGGAAACTTATTGAATGCACCACATAGTTTCAAGGATTCTTATCTAATACTAATAATTTTTACAGCTCTATTTGACCTGTACACAGAACCCTAACAGGTACTACCAACACTTTCAAGAGACACTTGAATATTCAGTAAGAACACCCAAGGTCGATTTTTTAAAAATTGAAACAAATATAACCAACTAATGAATAAGATATCTCTGTGGATTTTTACATCATCTGGGGGTAATTTTTTTTTATATTCAAATCTTAAAAAAAAAAAAAAAAAAGAGGGAGTGAGAGAGAAAATCTTTTCTTTATGAGTTAAGGAATTGAGACCACATTAGCTTTTCTATTTGTATTTTAGTTTAAGTTTTGGCATGAATTGGTATAAAACCAAAGTAATTAGATCTCATTTCATTTCTTTTGCTGTGTTCTTTGGGTATCATTAATTAAAAATATTGTTTACAGTTTTCTTCAATGACTTGAAAATTTACCTTTTTTTGACAGAAGCTAAAAAACTGTTTTTCTTCTTCCTTGTTTAATGGATGTTTCATTGTCTCTTAAACAAAACATAAAAATTACAATTTGAAGACTAAATAGAGAAAAATGAATATTCATTTCCTAAATGTTTTAATGGTATTTTTATTATGCTATTATTAACTATAGATGATAACAAAGTAAAAAAAGACATTTGGATTTTGGGATAGTTTGGTTTGGTTTTATGGTATATCAAATCATTATGAGTTATTTAATTCTAAATCCTGTTTTTACATATATATAAAATATATGATTTGTAAACATATTTTGTAGATACACACAGTAGATCAAACAGTTCTATTTCTATCAAATCAATTTAGCATAACTCAACAAAGTTAAATGCTTCCAAATATTGCTATGAATCACTAACAATTTAATTGAACAGCAGTCATTTGTTTACACAAAGTTAAATGATCAAATAGTTCTATTTCAAACAATTGAATTTAGCATAAGTCATTTGTTTGCACTCAGTTTAAATATCAAACAGTTCTATTTGACCCATTGATAGGACCCTTTCAGAGGAACAATGGCAATGAAGGGGTACTTCACATCCCCCAAAGCTCCAAGACTGGAGTCTTGCTATCATCTTGTTACTCATTTGGGGAGGGGTCTTACCCCTCTGTAGAGATACAGTCAGTCTATTCTACAGCCTCAGCCGACTGGGCTGTGGCATGGTAAACAGGTGGAGACTGTAAGGAATAAAAAAATTAAATTAAATCAAAAATAATTATTAAAAATATGCAAAAACATCAGAAGCCCCCGACAGGAAGAGGGGCAACACATGCGCAAAGAAAAGGAATCGTCCTGACAAAAGAAAGAATTGTTCTCTTTCAGCAGTGACCAGCGGAGTGACAACACCTAAAACTTTCTTGTGAGTGGTGGAAGGCGCTGTGCACCCATCCCTAGACAACGCATTAGCTAATCTTTCCACTCGTAGCAGCCATCTCTTTTACTAACGACCCACAACTAAAAACACTGGATTTGGACATATATACCCAAGAATGACTAATGCATTTTAACACCTTGACTAGGAGATTCAAACATTTCATTTGTATTCAGGAAGAATTTCCTCACCCACTGAATGGTTGTTGAACCCAGAAATAAAGGCAAAATATCTATCTTTTACTATCTTCCTCTTTCATATAATTCCTTTACAGCCTTCATATCCAAAATGTTAAACCTGCAAGATAAAGTGGGGTAAGAATAGAATAACCTAGAATGGACTCAGATAGCAAACAGCAACACAGGCTGCCTTAGAGACCCCCCATAAGACTTTAAAATCATGTCATAAAGGAACCATCACAGAAATGTTAACATTTTTTTTAAACACTGTAATTTTCAGTACTTATTCTTTTATAAAAAATGGTATTTGGTAAGAAAAATTAGTAGAAATATTTTTAGAATCAGTCGTACTCCCTTTATTTTATCCAATTAACTTTAAAACCAACATTTCAATGATATTCCAAATGCTAAGTTTTAAATATGATATAGAGATTTTTTTTCAAGTCAGTATCCATACCTACATTTTTGTTCTTCTTGCTGGTGAACCTCATGAGAGTTTTGGACGACAGAAGAACGAGCATGAAGTCCTGCTTCCCATAAACGTCGGGACACTGTTTGTCGAGAGACTTTCATGCCAAATTCTTCGGTTACCTGACGCGCAATGCCAGCTGCTGTATCAAAACGGTCCACCATAGACAATTTTTGAATCGTCTGATTCTGCTGATGAGTCGTTTTGCGTGGACGACCTGAGGTTTTTGGTGACTTAAAAGAACCAGTATCATCATAAAGTTTTAATATCCTAGAAATTACACTTTTAGATCTACTAATTTCTTTTGCAATAGCAGAAATCGTCATCCCTTGAGTTTTCAATGTGACAACCTTCCGCCTCAATGGTTCATCAACTTTGCTACGGCTAGACATCCTTTTAATTTAAGGACATAATGCGGTAAATATATAAGAAATATTTGTTTACATTGTAATTTGTAAACAAACAACTGCAAATCACGCACTTTCGACAGGTCTTTTGACAGCATATTTAAAACATAAATTAAAAATGTAAAAAGATCTCCTTCAGTGTTTTTTTTTTTTTCAAGAAAAAAAAAATCCAAAATCTGTCAAAAACAAAAATCAAAACAAAAAACAACTTTCATGAATTAAAATGTAAATTGAACAGTTTTGACGGCAACGTCAATGACTACGTAGTCACAACTCACTTTAAGTATGGAGATCAAAAAGGGTAATAATTCATATTGCAGGCTCCCGTTTTTCAATTCTACAACATAAAATCTTTTTAAAATCGTATTTATTTCAAAGTATTGTCCACCCGAAAACTACAAAAGCAAAGATATGTCACTTTTGTATCGGGGCTGAAGAAAGAAAAGTCTTTTAATCAAGTTCTTAAAAAATTATTATACACCTTCACAAAACGGTATAATTATAACGCATGCAAACCTGCTATGACAAAAATATCGTCCAATAACCACGTAAAATATAACATTAAGTAACTCGGTGAATATTCTCCTCCATATCAGTCATATTTATTCCGTATTGTTACATTTAAATAACAAAAATCTCAGTCTTAAGATCACCTCACGTGGTTGTAATCGTTAGCCAAGTAAAATTAGTGAACCATTTAGTGAGTTTAATTCTCACTGGGTGTCCCATGCATCTGGCCTTGTGCCACAACTAAGCTTGATAAATCTCAGTCCTAAACCATAAAAGAAACAATCTAAACAAGAATTTTCAATTTGAAAAAAAGAAAATAAGCTATAAAAATCAAACGTGAATATTTTTCTCTTTACTGACTACATAAAAAAATAAACAAGTTGCCCAGAAGAGCAATTACTTTATTTTCCAATCTTTAAAATAAAATAAAATAAATGAATAGAAATAAATAAATAAATAAAGGCATCAGCACGAACGAAAGTAAACCCTATTTCTCCGGGGAATTATCTTAGAATGGGTGTGCAACAATTTTGATAAATGGAAGAAAAAAAGAAAAGAAAAATAAATACCTCCTAAATTTGAAATAGAAACTTTTTAAAAATTCATCCTTTATTAAATAAATACCGAATTTTTTCCTTTATTAAGATCCAATAATTATTTCATTTTTGATAAATTTTTAAAATCGAGATATTTGAGACGCCGACTTTCATCAAAAGTTCGTGTTACTTTGTAACACCAACTGCAATGTTACTATCGAGACAATTACATTTTTTTTTTTTTTTTACTTTTAGATATCCCCTCCCTATATAAATAACATTTGTTCTCGAATTTTTACGTAATACTTTTTGTATTAAACAGTTTTTGCTTTACAACTTTCTTTCTCCTTGGTTTTTTTAAGCAAATTTTAGCGTACGAGTTTTTTAAAGAATATTTACAATTTTTATCACTATCGCATCTGCAGAAATTGGAATTTTTATTTTCAAACTTTCGTTCTTTAATATAAGATGCTTTTATAGATGACTGAATAAGCAAAATTTCATAACAAGCTAGAAAACCCAGAATTACTTACCAAGCTGAAGCTCCTTATTGGATTGTACCGCCATTTTAAATGTGACAAATAACGCGGGTAATGTCAACCGGAAGTGGAAATTAGCGCGAAAACAACTCAATCTTCGATATCGGTCTTTTCAAGTGTCAAAGCCTGCATTTCACCTAAACACCCATGCTCCGCTTAAAAATTGACCTTGTGACGGTGAGGTGGGATAAGGTAAAAGCATACACCTGTAAGCACACAAAGACAACTCACTTTATCATATTAAAGTGATGGCATACACAAACAAAAAGTAAATCTTCGATTTCTAATGGGGGTGTGTTTCTTCTTTTTTTTTTTTTTCACTAATGGGGGTGTGTTTCTTACTTTTTTTTACTTTCACAATAAAACAATTATATGCTAAATAAATATTGATAAAGTAGAATCTTTCAGGAAAAAATTTAATTCAAAAGAATTCACATAAAAATCTTTTTTTAGATTTTTATCTTTATTTTTCGCGATTAATTTAGTTTGCTTTTATAATCAGAAAAAACTTCTTCAGCTAGGGAAATTTGTCAAATTTTAACTTAATTAGTTCTTCATAGAATTGGACGAGGAAGGGCGTCCTTTCGATAAAATATAATAGTGAAATAGTGTCTGACTTTCCATAATTTCTGTGATAAATGTGTACACGAGTTATCTGTCTTTTTATTTTTTTAAGGGGGCTTTCAAAACGTGTACTTGCCAAAGTACCTTTTTTTTAATCTCTCAGAAAAATCACCTAATTATCGGGTTTTAATAAAAAAAAATAAAAAAAAAACTTTTTGTAATTTGCTTGAAGCATTGCACAAATTATTTTATTTTATGGTATTGAATTAATTTAGAGGGTATTGCAATGCGAATTTTTTTTTATTATTTTAAGTAAGAAAAGATAAGATTTCTTTCAAAAGATATTTTTTCTCAAAATTATTTTTTTAATCGTTTTGTTATGATGCATCAACCCCTTCACAATCATTTTGTTAATTTGGCTCACTTAATGAAGGTGCAGGTAAATGATTTTTTACACGTTTTAAAGATAATTTCATGGAAAATTAGATTTTATTTACATTTTTTATAACGGTTGGTCCATTTTGTTCGTGCGGATACCTTATTTTTGAAGTTAAAAAAACGGTAAAATTAAGGTAGAATGTTGCCCTTGTCAGCATTCTTTCTTTTTTTTTTTTTACTTTATTCGTTCTCGTAGCTTAATCTTCTAAGTATGTGTTTAATAAAAGAGAAAAAATTAAGGTTAAACGTTATTTTTAGAGGTTTGAAATCGACATCCATAGATTATTAAACTTCTTCCACTCACTTGCATGTGACTGGTATTTTGTTAATTAATGGAAAAAAAATGAATGAATAAATTTGACTATCTGATTTGATAAAAAAAAGTATTTTATCTAGATAAAACATTTTTTTTTTGTGAGGTGGGGTGTCACCAAGGTTCCAAATTTCTGTTCAAGAACCATTCTCTCCGTTAGATTTTTCCCCACCACCTTCGTTTGAGGAAAGTCACTTTTTTAGCAGTAGCACACAAGCACCACAGACCAGTGACATTTTGACTCTAAATTACCCTTGCTCTTTATAGTGATTAGAAAAATAAAAATAAAATAGAATAAATTCAAAAAGAGCAGAAATTCCCAGAAGCCCCAGACAGAAAGTAGGGGTGGCACATATCCAGAAAAAAGTACCATTATTGTGCAAAAGAGAAATTCGAATTGACTTTAGCCTCCACCATAGCACTGAACGGACCCTTTTTCATGTGACTGCTAGCAACAAAGACATGTCGCGGGACCAGTATATGAATGCGTCGATCCTGTGAATAGTGATTATTGTTGTTGACAGAGGACTGGACAAAAGGCAGAGGCAAGTGGATAAGTTTAAATTCAGGTTTTATTGAGTGAATCTTACACAAAAGGTGTATAGGTGTTGAAATTGTGGTTGTTGTATCATGTTGGTGTAGTCTCTGTTGGATGTTGAAAGTCCGTGTTGAAGAAAGTCTTAGACTGAGTTCTCTATTAGTTTGTGGCGACAGCATGTCTAGAATGTGAGAATGGTCTCTGTGCTTGGTGTAGGTCTTTGGTGTTGCAGTATGGTCAGGTAGTGAATGTTGCTGGAGACAGTCAATGATGTGGATGCATTGGTGGCAAAGGCTGGATGATCAATGTCCCAGTTGTGCAATAGTGCAATACTTTGTGAGCCGGGGGGGTCGAAATGGCCTTGAAGTGTTGGCGCTAGTCTGAGCCAATGAGTCGCTCATGGATTAGATGCAGCAAATGCTGGCTGCAGAGGCTGTGTGATCGATGTCCCTATTTGTTCAATCCTCAGTTTAACCAGGGGTGTGTTGATGTGGCTTCAAGTGTTGATGCTAGTCGAAGCAGTGAGTCACTGCAAATGTTGTTGCTTGGTTGCATAGGAACAGCTGCTGGGTTAAGCTGGTGCTGGTTTGCAGTTGGTGCTAGTAGCTTGGTTGTACAGGAACGGTTCTGGGTTAAGCTGGTGCTGGTCTGTAGTTGGTGTTAGCTGCTGCGTTGTCATCTCATGGTATCTACCAGGGAGGTGTAGTGAGGAGACCAAAAGTGGACAAAGAAGATTTTCTGAGGTTAGCTCTTAGAAGAGCTGTTTGAGGATGGTAAGACTTTCTGAGATTAGCTCTGAAAAAAGCTGTTTGAATGAGGAAAAAAAGGCTGCTGTGATTGGTCTGGTAGGCTGTGTTGGGTCTGCAGCTGTAGTTGGTTGGATTCCTCATTTTCTGCTTCGGCCGGTTGTAAGGATGCAGTCCCCACTTTCAGCAGCTTGGTTTGGTGGTACTATTTACCAACCCCTCCACTCGGGCAGGATATGACACAAGTTCAATTTTTAAGCGGAGTTTAACAGGTTTCAATTCAGAGTTTTCCTTCTCCTAGACTAGTTGCCTAACCATGGCTGAAGAACCTAGTCTGTCCTACTATTTACCCATAGCTGGAGGGAGAATTATTGGATTCATACCTTTCCCAAGGGTATTAGTGCTATGTGAAATGCAACCAGTATCGTCCAGGATTTGAACTCGTGTCGCCGTGTTCATTTCCTGTGGCGATAACGACTACACCACGGGCACCTTGGTTTGGTGGTGAGGACTGAAATCCCATGCTTTTGGGATAGGAAACAGATCCTTCTTCTCCAGACTAAGCCCGGCTGTCCCATTAATTATTTGTCACTGCTTCCCACCAGACAGGACTTGACACAAGGTCAATGACAAAAAGGTCAATTATAGTTGGGATTGAGAGAAGGGGAAATTGGGCTTGAGCTGAGACTTGAACCCTGCTGGACTATACTGGTCATCATTGCCCACCCAAAGGTGGTCCAGCCAAAGCCAGGAGCTTTTCAGCCTCAAATCTGTCCTTGACTTTGAACACTGCGCTGGGCCGAAGCCTGGCTGCCCTGTTAACTTTTGATTACTGCCTGTGTGTTTATATAGCATTAGCCACTGCTACTCCACTGGTCGAGAGAAGTATTTCTGTACACAGGAAATTCCTTTATAAATATAAGTGATCATGAGATACTTCATTATACTTTGAAGAGGAACTTTTGAATATAATATATTTTATCCTATGGTAATAATTTTGTCCCCAAAAGGCTAACAGAATTAACTCCTTTCAAAAAATAGTTTGGTTGTTCATAACAGAAGTTCACTAATGATGTACGTATGATGTTTTGTTGTCTGACATTAGGGGCAACTCAGTGTTTTTGCTAAACCAGATATTTTGGGTATCGTAGATGGGACAGCTATGATGGACATGCACTGATTGGGTTTTGTAGCCTGATGCCTAGCCATGTCAGCTGCTAGTGAGGCGATACTGCCAAAACAGACATTATTAAAAACATGACCACCACTACTTTGGACTTATCAACCACCAAAATGATTAGTACATTTCAACACCTAATTTAGGAGACACGACTGTTCTCTTATAGTCAGGAAGACATCTCCTCTCTACAGAGTAGCCATATGAAACTCAAAAATAAAGTTGAAATTTTAATGGTATCTTAGTCTCTTTTCTTCCTTCCTTAAGTGATTCTTTCACAGCCTTCAAAGACTAAAAAGAAGCCAACAAATTGAATGTGGTAGAGAAGAAAACAAATGAAATCAAATATCAAAACCCAAAACCGACTACTACCAACCAAACAAAACAAATAACACCAGCAAATTCACCTAGCCCTATACCTTCACACATAGGAACTGAATGGTAAATATAATGAGGACATTCTTCCAAGAAATATAAAATAAAACCAGTACATGATTTGTTTGTTTGTTTGGGTTTTATGGCATGTCAACTTTTGTAGGTTATTTAATGCCTATTCTATTTTTATACAAATAAACAGTTCTATTTCCAACAATTCAGTTTAACGTAAGTACACAGTTTAATTGTCAAAAATATTTTTATTTCAAGCTATTCAGTTTAGTCAAACAGTTCTATTTCAAACAATTTGGTTTAGTAGAAGTATAGTTTTTTGTTTATACACAGTTAAATATCAAAACAGTTCTATTTCAAACAATTTAATTAAGCATAAAAAACCAGTTCCATTTCAAACAATTCAGTTTAGCATAAGTACACAGTTTAGTTCTATTTGACCCATAGATAGAACTTTATCAGATGCTACCACTCATAGCCCGAGCAGACCTAGGAGTGATGGCAATGAAGGGGTACTCCCCGCATTCCCCAAAGCTCCAGCATTACTGGAACCTCACTATCATATTTTTTAGTGTCATATCCAGGACACTGGTTGGTTGTGAGGGGTCTTACCCTTTTGCAGATGTGCAGTCGGTATATTCTACTGCCCCAGCCAACTGGACAAACCAGTATATGAAAAGAAACAGTGTGTAAGCTTCTTTGTGTGCATTGTTTTCATTTTACCAACACATAAAACACATACACGTCAAACCTATAAACTAAAGAGAATTTATCAGCAAAATAATGTGAATTGTTTGCAAATATGGTTAATTTGTTTACAAAATATTGTAAAATTTATGCCACTAATATGGTTAAGTTGAAAACAGAAGAAAGTTAGTATTGGAAAATAACATGAATACATTGGAATTTTATAGTATTATATTACTGTTGCAAACAAATTGTTCTGTTTGTGGCTATATAATATTATACAAGAACAAACAAATAATGGTCCACTTAACTGAAGTCTTGTTGCGGAGCCGATAAGTATGTCGACCCCACAAATGAATTATGTGAATGAGAACAGCCAAAACAATAGGAAGGGACAAAGGCGAGATAACAATAATTACAAGTGACAATTTATTTGTCGTATTTACAAGCGTGTATGTAAATGTCCGTGGCGGTTGTATGTAGTCTTCAGCTAGAATGGGTTATGTCGTTAGCTGGTATAGTCGCGTTGTAGATGTTCGCAGCTGGGCGTTCGACAAGGGTCGTTGGCGTAGGTCGAGTCATTGAGTTGAGCTAGATGTTTGAATGCTGGTAAGCTGAGGTTGGTCGAGTTGTTGAGTTCAGCTGGACAGTCGTCGTGGGCAGCTGAGGTCGGTTGAGGTTGGTAGATCGATATCCCCGGTTATGACGGTATGATGTGGTTAACCAGGGGTGTATCGATCCGGTTGCTGGCTCGTACGGCGGGTCGTACGTGAGTCAGGTGTTGCAGTGGTAGAACAGTCCGTAACAGCGAGTCGTTACGTGGACTGCGTTGTACCTTGCAAGAGCGTTGAGGTCGAGGAAAGGCTAGGGCCTTGCTGGGCCCCCTAGCCGTGCGGACGGGAGTGAAGGCTTTGTCGTGTCAAAGCCGTGCGGACGAGAGCGAAGGCTTTGTCGTGTCAAAGCCGTGCGGACGAGCGGACAAGAGCGAAGGCTTTGTCGGGTCAAAGCCGTGCGGACAAATCAGACGGGAACGAAGGCTTTGTCGGGTCAAAGCCGTGCGGACGAGCAGACAAGAGCGAAGGCTTTGTCGGGTCAAAGCCGTGCGGACGAGCGGACAGGCCAGAAGGCCGAGGTTAAGATGGGCGTTATCTTAGCGCTGCGCAGATAGCGAAGCAGTAACTAAAGACTGGAACGTGCCATTAGCGTGCGCAGCTTATCGGACAATCGGAACCGAGTGAGAGTTAAGACCGGTTGGTCTTAGAATCCGTCTTCGTGTTTGCCACCTGGCCGTCTACTTTGACTGGTCATTACTGACCGCCAGAGATGCTCTGACCCGCAGACAGAGACCTCTTATGGTCCTAAAAAGGACCTTTGTGCATACCTATGTAGGTGGGTGAAAGGCAGATCTACCACGAGAAGTGGGATCAACGTCAGAAGTTAAGGTGAATGCGACTGCACAAAATGCAGGATTCCTCCTTAAAGAGCTTCGCTAAGAGCGTGCCATGTATTTGTCGCTGCCTCCCACCAGACACGACTTGACACAAGGTAAAAAGCCCGAAGGCCGATTAAAGTGGGGATAAAGAGGAGGGGAAGGTCGGGAACGAGCCGAGACTCGAACCCTGCTTGTCTGTGCTGCTCATCGGCTCCCTTAGTGCAATGTGAGCCTGATGAGGCAAGCAGTTTCACGAACCCAAATGTGGGTCCGGGCACATATGCCAGTTAACGGCTTAAACTAGACGCTTGGTCTAGTGCCGTGCATGGGGGACAAAGGAGACAAAAATGCAGCTCGCCCACCCGAAGGTAGCCTAGTCGAAACTAAGTGCCTAATTAAAGGCCCCAAGTCTGCCATTGTTCCTTTTCCAGGGCCATGCTCCAGACCGAAGTCCAGAACAGGCCCCGGGGCGCTCGCCGCTAAGAGCGTGCCAACGAGCGTTGAAAAGGGCCTGTTGATATCACGAAAGTGCTGTGACACACAGCTCCAGCCGCGTGAATATAAAATTCTTTGATAAAAAATGAGTGTAGCCATAAAGTATTTTTCTAACCTGTTATAGGCTGGCGACGACTATTAGTTCCAGTCTTATCAGGTTATTTTTGGCCGAAGTGCTTTGTAAATGTTATTAATTTTAATTCATCCTTTTCTTTTAGCTATAACGTGATGTCAAGGTCGTTAGAAAGAAAAAGGGCTTAGTCAGTTCCGGTCGTACTCGGATATAATTGTCCTAAAGCGGGCGTGTAACTTGATATGTTTATGTTTATCGGCAGGTCGCGGCAAGTCCTTGTATTTTATATACCTAAGTTTAATGTACTTCACACAGCTCTGATTCACTGCTGGAATTTTACCAGAGACAATTTTAATGTCTGCTTGTTACTGAGCATGGTTGTAAAAAGGGAATTAGACATGTCTTTTGAAATATGGCGCCAAAATATTGAAGCCAGTGGTTAGTTAGTTTGAAAAGATGTACCAACCAATTATATGTGTCATACATGTCTTTTAGAGAGTGTGGTTGACTATGGGAGACAACCCACTTACTTTAGTTATGCATATTTTTTTATGCTACTAGTTTTATACTCTATATCAAATTTTACCATGACTCATGACTCTTTGTCAGGGTCAAAAAATAGGATGGTACCTGTCAACACTGAAGGCCAGCTAACTACTTACTTTACAGACAATGTAGGGGCAGATTACATGACCCTCTTTGTTCAATGAGAGGGCAACACAAGTGTGACCTTTGAGATATATATGTGGTGCATTCAATAAGTTTCCAGACTTTTTTGTACAGACATTTAAAATTGTCGTAGACTCTTGAAAATTCAGTATCTTATTGCTATACATCTTATGAGATGACTGACCAATTTTTATGATTTCAGGTTCAAATGAACAGCTACAGCAGCAATTGGAATACACCCTACTAAAGCCTGATTGTCACAGCTGGGGAATTTCAAAAATGCAATCTGGATGTAAGGACACTTTAGAAGAACGATATGCAATAAAATTGTGTTTTAAACTTGGAAAAGATGCCACAGAAACGTATAGAATGCTTCAGACTGCTTTTCGACCATCTTGTATCAATCGAGCATGAGTTTTTGAGTGGCATTAGAGATTCAAGGAAGGCAGGGAGTCTGTGAGGGATGATGAAAGGTGTGGGAGGAGTAAGGAAGTCAATACACCAGAGTTGATCGGCCAAAGGGTTAGGGTTACTATGTTGAGGTTTTAAGGGAGTTCAGCAAGAGATTCCGTTGGAAGAGGCCAGCACTCTTCAAATCGGGTCAGTGGCATTTCCACCAGGACAATGCACTAGTCTACAACTCTATCCTTGTCACAGACTAGTTGACCAAAATGGGCATCAAGACAGTTCCTCAGCCTCCCTATAGTTGAGACTTTGCTCCTGGTGACTTTTGCTTATTCTCTAAGCTCAGAGGCTGTTGTTATGAGACAATTGAGATGAAAGAGGCTGTGATGAAGGTCATTGACACACTCACACAAGAAGACTTCCATGGGGCCTTCGAGAAGTTGTTAGAACGGTACAAAAAGTGCATTGCTGCCGGAGGAGATTAATTCAAAGGGGACTAGAGTTTCATATGTGTACTATCAATAAAAGTTCCCATACGAAAAAAGTCTGGAAACCTATTCAATGATCCTCGTATATATATATACACTGGTTGTTCACTCTCTTGGTCCTTTATAGCTAACCAGCATATACATATCTGGGCCCTAGCCATAACACACAGGTATGTGGAGTACCTTCCACTTCATCAGCATTCAGCTAAACATGCCAATGAACCAATGACACTTATAGAAGGATGGCTTTGTTTGGGTTTTATGACATATCAACCATTGTAGATTATTTAATGCTAAATCCTGTTTAAACATGTATATTAAATATATGATTTGTAAATACATAGTTTGTAGATAACATTTTAAAATGAGCCTAAGTTCATTTTATTTACACAGTTTAATGGTTTCAAGTATTTCTATCTGATGCAAATAATTAGATTTATTTTTAATCATTTGTTTGTGCCAAGTTAAATGGTTTTATGTATTGCTGTGTAACAGTAAAAATTCAAGTCATTTTTTGCACTTAAATGGATATACATGTTAGTAAAGGAAGAGTTTTTAATTTGTTAAATAGTTGAATTAGAACTAATTTGTTTTCACACTTGTATTGCTATTGATTCTACACAAACAGTTTCAATTATTACTATCTAATAATTATAATTCTATTCAATAATAATCATTTGATTGCACACTGTTAAATGGTTCCAAGCATTGCTATGTATCACTAACAATTCAATTAAACATTTGTCATTTGTTTATTCACAATTGATCAAAAAGTTCTATTTCACACAATTCAGTTTAGCATGTCATTTGTTTGCACTCAGTTTAAAGGACTCTATCAGATGCTACCACTCCGGACCAGAATGGACCTGTGAACAATGGCAATGAAGAGGTACTCTGCGTTCCACATACCTCCAATGTTGGAGCCTCACTATCAGATGGTTAATGTCATATCTAGGATGATCGTTGGAGGGTCTTACCCCTCTGCAGAGATACAGTCAATGTATTCTACAGCCCCAGTCAAATGGGCTCTTTTAGAAGTATACTAGCCATCCACTGCAAATATTTAACTCTGATTGACAAGCAGACTGATGAAAAGAAAGCTAGTCCATGCCATCCAGGCAGCTAGAAAGAAACCAGCCATCTACTACTATTGTCTGTGCTATCCATAACTACCTCTGCATAGTGAAAGCAAACACCTGTACTTGCAACTTTGAGCTAAATCTAAGCTATGCTGTGTTTTTTAGACATGCTGAAAGCACTGATTTCCACTTGATCTCTGAAGTTAAGTAGCAATGAGCCTGCTCAGTACTTAAATGGGTGACTGACTACTTAGGTACTCTAAGCAAGCTAAGGCCTGTCAGCTAAAGTAAGCAAAGTAAATAACTATTTATTTATGGCTGAACATACGATCAAGTCACACTGAAAGCACTGATTTCCACTTGATCTCTAAAGTTAAGCAGTAATGAATCCACTAAGTACTTAGATGGGTGACCACTTAGAAATAGCAGGTACTTTAAGCAACCCTTGTGCCAGACGAAGTGAAAATGAGTTGATAAATCTGCACAACTTATTGATCAAATACCCATATAAATTGTTCAAGTTTCATGTAAATATACAGTTCACTCAACTGGGGCTGTAGAATACACCAACTGCATCTCTGAAGAGGGGTACCCCCACCCCAACAACAAGTGCCCTGGATATGACATTAAATCATCTGATGGCAAGGCTCGAGCCTTGGAGATTTCGGGAATGTGGAGTACTCCTTCATTGCCATTGCTTCCAGGTCCACTGACCTGGTGTGGTAGTACCTGATACGGTCCTATGCATGGGTCAAATAGAACAAACTATGTGTGCAAGCAAATGACTGATGTTAAATTGTAACTGTTATACAGAAATATTTGAAACTGTGTGCAAAAAAAAGCTCAGGCACATTTAAGAATGTTATCTACAAAATGTGTTTACAAATCATATATATATATATATATATATTTAATATATATGTATAAAGAGGATTTGGCATTAGATAACCTACAATGGTTGATATGCCATAAAACCCCTCTAAACAAAACCAAATTCATGTAAATAAGATCTTTAATTGCTTTATATGAATTAAAACAAAATTTGGAGCCATTGGCATAAATTTTGGCAAATAAATGCTTTGTTGACTGCTACACCCTTATGACTCTTATAAAAAGCACTTACTCTTAGGTCGAACCAAAGATATCAGTCCATGGACCAAAATCTCACTCATAAGTAGATACACACACACTTGGATATACAAATCCTCAATAGAAATGCTTACTTCACCAGATAGCAACAACCAAATCCATACAACTATACCAAATATTAAATTACCAACAGAAGTATCATCTGAAATATTAAACAAATAACAACAAAAGTGACAACAATACCAGACAAAGAGTGATTAAATAATAATGTCTTCAATATAAAATAATCCAAGGGTTGACATGACTTTAAATTTAACCAATCAAATTTACTCTTAGGCTCGTCAGCCTCCCTATGTATTTCAAGGAGTTAAAAATCTTTTCCAATATTGATATCTTTTCCATTTTTGTATTGCTAGTGATCAGTTAAGTTACCACATTTTTTTTTTCACTCTTTATTTGTTGGTTGGTTGGTTGTTTGGTTTTATTGCATGTCAACCCCTACTGGGTTATTTAAAGTTGAAGTCAGTCTTCTTTGGAGGGGGAAGAAATTAGTAATTTACTAAGCTTTTTGCTTAGATGCAGCACACGGCCATATGAATGGGGACCCCAATGGGACTCAAACTCACTTGTTAAGGTTTGCTAGTCTAGCTTTCTAACTATTACACCACCTGAGCCACCCTGGGTGCAAACAATTAAATGATTTCAAATTGGTTTGGCTTGATTTCTTTGTTCAATGGCATATCAACTTTTGTGGGTTATTTAATGCAAAAGCCATACTTGTAGAACAGTAGTGGTACTATTTAATGCATAGCTGGAGGATAAGGACGTTCATATCTTCCCCAAGGGTATTAGTCCAAAAGTGAATGCAATTGTGCAACTGAAACTTGAAATTGCTTACTACAATGTCGCAGTCCAGCATATTAGCCACAACATGACAGGAACTCCCTAAGTAGATTGGTTACTGTTTGAATGTGGTTACATGCAAAAAAGCAGGTACGCAAAAGGAACCCTTTGCTGCTTACATGTGAGGAATGTCAGTCAGTCAACAACACAAAAAGTCCTTACTGCCTGAGGCACAAGGTATCTCTTAATTACAGGTATTGAGTTGCTTGGTGGTTGGGAGGATATTTAGCAAGGACTGATAGTAGCATTAGTATATCTCTTAGTTGTCTAAATTTCTGAGGCTAGGCTTGTTGATTTTTATCATTAAGGGTTTTCGGACTATTGTCTTCATCTTTATTGTTATTTCCATGATGTTTCAGTCAATATGTCCTCTGGCCTTCTTCAGGTGTTTGTTGAACTCAGGAACCTTCACGGAACTTCGAACTACGTCCATTATTGAAACCACGGGGGTTGCTTGTTCTGATTCCGTTAGCCATAACCGGGTACAAGTGTTAAGTATTCCTGTATTGTTACTCACTTGTAGTGAGGATTGAACCTGCAACCTCCAGATGACTGTCTCCTTAGAAGCTTAGGGAGCTACTAATACACTAATACTAATACTGAATAATCAGAATGAAAAACAAGTTAATTTCCATATACAGAAACATTTAATATATACATAATATATATACAAGAAGTATTAAAGGAATTTTGAGGGAATAAAATTTGATATGAAGAAAGTGACACTAAGGCCAAGTCTCATATTCAACTGGGTAATGTTTTTAGTGTGCAATATTAAATGATAAGTTCAAACGGTAAGCTCCGCAGCTTTCTAGTTCGGATACTGATTCAAAAAGATAACACAGACAATAAAGTTTTTAAAAGGAATTTTATATAAAAGAAACAAGAAAGAAAGGGATAGAAAAGATAAAGTGTTGCAAATTTTAGTGCAATCTGCTGGAACTTATCTGAGAGTGTGTTCGGGAAACAAAGTTCTTTGAATTTGAATATTTTTCTTTTCTTTTTGTTTTGTTGAAATGTTTCACAGTTCATTAAATTGCGAGTCTTCTTTAAAGTTCTTTTCAGCAGAATTTTTAGTTAAATTTTCTTTCAGTTGTTTAATTTGGTAGAATTTCAGAAGTCGACTTTTGTTTAATTTTACTTTTATTTCATGGGAAGCTTCAGCCTGTTTAAAATATATACCGGCTATTCAAGAAGTGAGTGATGAAACCTTTCTCCTGGCTTAAGTTTTCATGCCTTCAGTCTGGTTCCCAAATTAGCACTGAGGGTTTCAGTAGTAGTTCTCGACAAAAAGAGGAGGTAGCTTTTTGGTGCTTTGTTGTCTGAGATTCCTTCTCCCTTTTCCACACTGGCCAAATCAAGTGCTGCACGTGGTCAGCTTGGTTTTTTTCTTAGAAATAGATTTTTCTAGTATTGAAAAGATTACACAAATATGTCTGAGAAGGTAAAATATGCACATTGTTATATAAACAAGCAGTATGTAGAAGGAGGACAAAAACGGAAGAAAGCTTATTTGAGACTGATGGACAGTTATATGGTCATAGCCATACTGTCTTTACAGTACAATCAAGCCAAACAGAAGACAACAAAAAAAAGAGAGTGAGAACAGTTTCCTTAATACGGTTATGTAACAGTCCATAATCACCTGATGGTCATGCCCATTCTCCAAGGGAGAAAATTATTTATTGTCTCTCTACACAGGCACTTATCTTGACAAGTTCTGGACAGTTTTTATTTCTGACTTTCTGCATTTATGCAGTTGTTGAATTGGTTGTCTCACTATCTTTACTGTTAATTCACTTTCTCACTTGAGGGAGACCCTGTGGCATAATGGATAATGTACAGAATTGTAAGATTGGAGCAAGCAAGAATGATTATTGTTGTTCTACATAGATAACTTTAACATGAAATAACCCATGAAGGTTGATATGCCATTAAACAAAGAAACCAATCCAAACTATTATGTTCGCTTTCAGCCTAATACTCTTTGAAAAGATATGAACTCCTGTATACCCCCAGTTATGAGTTAAATAGTACCACTACTGTCCTTCTTCAAATAACCCATGAAGGTTGATATGCCATTAAACAAAGAAACCAATCTAAACCAAACCTTTCTCGCTTTACTTGTAGTTACCACAGTTTGGAACTATCTCTTATTTTAACTTCTCAGACCTACAAACTCCCTGGGAAAGTTTTCAACTGTCTCCTTCTTTCTCTGCCAGCCTATCCTTAACTGTCAGTTTTACCAAAATCACCACATCTGAGCACCATCTTCTGGTCTAGAGTCTATGTGATCTGCTTCCTTTACCATTCTCTGTGACATAATAGTTCTAGTCAAAGGAAGGATAACTCTGTCAGTAGGACCTAGAGCATGCTGACAGTACTGTTGACATTATCACTTTTTCAGTACTGGTTAGAACTACTGATAATAGAATTGTCGGGTCAGAGTTATCTGCCCGAATCCCACATTTGAATAAGGGTTAAGTTATTTGCCTCTAGTTTTTGTTACTCTCTCTGTAAATAAAAAGAAGAATACTGTGGATGTTTTAAGAAAGTTGTCATCATATTTTTACCTTGTCGACTAAGTTAAAGAATCCTGCTTGAAATATATGAAGATGAATACCTGCACTTAAAAAAGTATGTCTTATTTTTATGTGGAATTAGGTTTGTAAACTCCCAACAAGTACCCCCCCTGCAGAACAGGGTATCCAGTGTATGACACTAAACTGCATCTGGTGATGAAGCTGAAATTCTGGAGGTCTAGTGAATATAGAGTCACCCCTTTGTTGCAATTACTCCCAGACCCACTCTAACCCAAAATAGTAGTACCTATTAGGATCCCTTCTATGAGTCAAATGGATTTGTTTGAAAATTACTTGTATCAGATAGGAATACTTGAAACCATATAACTATGTTTAAACAAATGATTATTATCATTAAATAGAAATAGTTACATGAAACTATATAGTTGTGTATAAATTATTAGTACTAGTAAAATTATATGACCTTTAGGTGCAACAATCAGACAATTGGTCTAATGAGTAGAGTGTTTGCCAATGGTCCGGGAGACTGGGGTTCAATCCCAGGTCGAGTCATACTGAAGACTCAAAAATGGTACTTGATGCCACCTTGCTTAACACTCAGCATTATAAGGTAACGATTAAGGATAAAGTGGAGCAATCCAGGGAAAGGAGTAATGCCTTCTCCTACACCTCAGTGTGGTAGCTATTGAAAAGTGAGCCTTCTGGTCACCCTCGACTAAGGTTGCCAACTTTACTTACTTTTACTTATTTAAGTTTTCATGTAATAAGATATTGTACTGAATTAGAAAGACTTACAAAACTAAATGAGAACATATATAAAAAGATATCACTTATTTGATTTTGTTTTAATTGATTTCTATATAGAATTATAGATAGGGTTGCTTTTAATAGGCTTGAAAATTAATGTAATAAGATATTGTATTGAATTAGAAAGACTAACAAAACTAAATAAAAACACATATCAAAAGATTTCACTTATTTTCATTTTATTCTGATTTATTTCTGTATAAAATTATACATAGGATTGCTTTTAATACATTTGAGAATAAAACAATAATATTAGAAATCAATATCACCAAGTAATTATTTATTAACCCTGTTTTTTTAAAAATCAGTATGCAAATCATCCACACCATATTTTATGTAAACCTTTTTTTCTTAGTGATATATAACACACATAGCAGGATGTTAATAACACAATCCTGCCTGGTGTTTGAACCTCGTGGGTGTTATTAGTTTGAATCACCTGTTCTCAGTTGGCTGTCTCCATAGGCAATACCTGTTTTGGCAGGGCTGAATTCATTACTTGGTGTCTGAGGCACTCCAATCGGGGATTGCATTTTTTGCACCTGCTGTGTAGGAGTCTTGATTCACGCATAGCCCCCAAATTAAAATGAATTTGTGTCAAATCCTACCTGGTGGGAGGTTGGATAAATATTGATAACACGAACCTGCCTTGTGGATATTATTAATTTGAATCATCTGGTCTCAAGGGCTCATACCCTCAAGCAATACCTGCTTTGCAGGGCTGACTTCATAGCTAAGCACTTGAGGCACCCCAATACAAAGAATGTCAAAGGGACCAAGTATCTTTTGAAATTGCCATGCATGAGTCTTGATTTGTGGGTGATTCCCCCAATAAATTGACATTATGTCATATATCAGCTTGGTGGGAAGTTGGTTAAATTCCATTAATATCATTGACCTGCCTGGCATTCACATTGGGTGGTGTTATTAAGCTGAATTGCCTGGTTCCAGGAGGCTGTTCCCCTAAGCAATATCTGCTTTGCAGAGCTGAGAAATATTTCAGTCATTCTGTGGGTAAAAAGAAAAGAGAGGACCTCATCTGCCATCAAATAAAGTATATATTGTTATGATGAACATTTCTCCTTTCTCCTTTTTCCTCCTTTGATTTGGTTTAGTGGATTTGTTTAAGGGTTTATCAACCTCTTATGGGTCATTTAAAGTCAAAATCTGGTACACTTTGCACACATATATATGGTTTCAAGTATTACTATCAGATCTTATTATAAAAATATAGTGTCTATCTTTAAAATAAACTATGTTTCTACCAATGTCATAATTCCCTTACTTATTTATGTTTATTAAATAATCATTATTTAATCTTAATCAGCATCTAATTTATCAACAATGTCTCAATTAAAATCTAGCTGAGTTATATTTGTCTTAAAAACGCCCATGTTATTAATAGTGTAGCAGAAGGAATTTTCGTATTTTGGTTTAGCGCATAATTTAATTCGACGCATAATTTCACCCAATCAAGATGACTTATCCTATTCAGGCCGAACACCTTTCTGGGCAGCAGTAATTGGGGAAAACTGTCAAACACTCTCTTTGGCTGAACAACTTCATTCAGTGCAGATGTCTCATCTGCCTGCTCTTAAATAGCAGCAGCAGCAGCATGGACACAATGAGGGAAGCTATCTAATTTATAGATTCCTTGTGTCTATTTCTCTTAGACCAAGGGTTCCCAGTTGAATATAAATTAGATAAATTCAATACACCACACACAGGAACAACTTTACGTCACCCCCCAAAATTGGCTATGTTGACTGCAATGCTGAATCCCGCTCCAACACCTAACGACTACTTCACCTCTGGGCAACATTTTCTGGAGACATTCACGCTTCTCCCCGAAACAACCAGAACCACAAACCTACGGTGACTTCAACGTCTACTTCCTCAAACAGCAAATATGACTTTGCTACATACGGCAAACATAATCCCTCGCATGTCCAACGACACACGCTGCTTTCTCTACTCTCTCATAACTCCATTTTGTCTCTTTACTTCTTTCCTTTCCCACAAGGCTTGCAGCACAAGTGCAAACTCTTTATTCCATGCTGCCATTAAAAACTATCATAAAAACATTTTGACTTTGTACTTTTCTCTCTCTCTTCTATATACCTATAATAACAACAATTAGCGAGGGAATAACACACCAAGTCAGGATGAGACACAAGGTTATTTTATAGTGGGGAGCCATGCACAAATTGAGACTCATGCATGGCTATCACAAAAAATGCTAATAAACTTTGCCCTGCCAGCAAGTAACTCTTTGATCCTAGTACACAGATACTACACTGTGATCCAAGGTTAAAGTGTTGATCCATACAGAAATAATCCTATTACTTTTTATGGACATTATGCTAGTTGTTAAATCATGCTCAATAAATATCTTGTCGTCTTTTATCTAATAATCTTCAGGAAACATAAAAGACTTATAACGCAAATGTGGTATATTTAAAGGAAAATAAATGAACTGGAACGAGATATTGAAAGGTTTTCAAGAAGGTTTAATGGCAGCCAGAATAAAGGGCATTTTTATGCTGCAAGTCTCATAGGAAGGAAGAAATAGTTATTGAGTTGAGAAAGAATCACAACAGCTAAATGACGGAGCGGAATCTATGTCGCTGTAGACATGGCAAATAGTAAGTTGCTGATTTTAGAACAGGAGTGAATGTTCAGCAGTAGATGTGTGGTCCTGGTTGCTGTGGGAGAGAAGTAATCGCTGTCTCTCTAAAGGTTGTCCAGGAATGAAGTTGCTGAATTGTCAGAAGTGGATTTAATTTGTCTAATTCATATTCAATGGTGGAACCCTGGGTCTAGAAGTGTAAACCCAAAGGGTCCATGAACCAGACACCTCTATCCTCATGGTGGTGAGTTGCTGCTGATAAAGGAGCGGATAGAAATATGTCCAGCTCGAAAGATTTCTAGGAAGAGATAGTTTGGTAGGCTTTCACTGAATTCGATATGCCTAGGAAAGTCGTCCGGGTGAAATTATATGACAAGACCAACAGTCAAAATAATTTACACGTCAAACATACAAAGTTCTTTCTGCTACAGACTATACTAAACTTGATGGACTAACTTGTAAATCATAACTCTATGACAAGCACCCTTCATTTCATAAGCTTAGCTTAGTCTGACTTAAGGTCATTGTAGAAGAGCACCTAGTGACATACAGACTGACCATGAATTGACTAATGAACCTACCAGCTAGTAATCATTATAGAGTGTGGGGATTTAGGAATTAACAGTAAAACTCCCAACCGGATATTGACTCGTCGGCTGCCAAATACAAAATGTATAAACGTGTCGCCATGCATAAGGCTCCACGCATCCATCCGGTTAAAAATCAGAAAAAAAAAATGATAAAAAGTAAAGTAGCCAATGGGAAGCGGTCGCGCCAAAATTAAAAGGATTTTGGAGTAGCGAATTTGGAGCCGGTGTAGAGGGATAAATACTCAGGTTTTCTGTGAACCGACCTCTTTTTCGGGTAGTGACGTCGAACTGACAACGCCGATTTTGCTGTCTGGTGTTTTTGGGCACCACGCTGCATCTTGGGACGTAGCGTTGGTTAGTCCATTCACCAAGTAAATAAAGGAAAGTATGGAAGAAATATTTTCGTCTCTTATCTGTTTCTATCTTTTCTTTTTGTATATTTCTTTTAGACCTTCTTTGGGCAAGGCATTGTGCCAGCCAGTCAACGTGGGGTAAAATAGTATAACCAAAATAGGGAGTCAGATATCTTATGGCAACACAGTCTTGCCCTTAGCCCCTGACTTCCTAAATACCTTTAAACCCCACATTGGTGACCTCGACGCTAAAAACCTTTAAAACCCCACAAGAGTCAGATGTGGTACAATATTGATTGTCAAAGTATACCAGATACTTCAATATCTGTGTATTAGGATCAAAGTGTTGCTACCTGATCTTATATCAAAGTGTAGTACAGTACCCATGAAAATTTTACAGTGTAGAGAAGAGGAAAATCTCGTATTTTGTTTTGGCGCGCTATTTAATTCAACACTGAATTTCACCCAATCAGGATGACTTATCCCATTCAGCCCGGACCTTCATTTCCGGCTAGCAAAACGGGTGAGCGGCCAAACACACTCTCTTCGGCTTGAGACGGCGACCAGAACGGACGTGTCTCTGGTCGCCCCTGCTTAGCGATGCCCTTTAGCTAAACAAGCCACCCAGTGCGGACATATCACTGTGGCTTTAACCCTAGCAGCAGCACAGCGAGGGAACCTTCTAATTTATGGATTCTTTGCGTCTAATATTTTAGACCAAGGAATCCCAGTTGAATATGAATTAGATACGTTCAGCATGCCTTCCACAAGCACCACAAAAATTTACTATGTCGATCCGAGCGCCACTCCGCTCTCGACACAAAACTACACTGTGACTTTGAATACTTCCTTCACACGTCCAACGACACGCTGCCATTTCCAGCATCCCGCTAAGCCATTTCGTCTCAAACATCCAGCAAGCCTAAACACCACGAGTCTTGCAGCACCAAGAACAAACCTCCTCAAAGCTGCAAATAAAAACTTTCGCTGTTGTGTGTTGTTAAAGAAAAGTCTCGTAATTCATTTCTGTTGCCATAAAATCTATAGTGTTCGGGAAAATAACTAATTCCCTCAACAACCGCTATAACAGTTATTTAAAAACTTAAAACTATTGGATAAAGACTTATATGTGTGTGTGTGTGTGTGTGTGTGTGTGTGTATATATTATGGGAAAAAATTGAAAACTATTCCTTAATAACTTAAGATTGACAGAATTAAGACCAAAAGTGAGGTTGCTAAAAAAAAATGATATGCTTTGTGTTACAATAATGAAGTTAAGCAACAGTGAGCCTGTTCGGTATTTACACGGGTGACTACTTAGTAAAGTCAATTATTGTAAGCGACATAAAGATTGTTTACAAAACTACGTAAAACTTAATTAATATTAATTCAGTATTATAATTTCAAGATGGGGTCGCATTTTTCAAGTAAAATAATCCTACATATTTAAACTGTAATCCCATTGATTAAAATTGATTGTCTCCCTTCGAATTTGTACTAGTTGACAATAATACCTTCTTGACTTCGCTCGGTTTTATTCCTTTCAACAATATATCGACAAGATCGCCCGAAAGGTGGAATTGAACCACTCTGACGTCAGTCAGCTACAGGTTTGAAGCCTGCACCCCAGACCACTGAGGTTCGTTCGGGCATCTCTTATAGCTGCCATCTATAATATATATTCAATTCACTACTGCAGACACACTTCCTTGGGTCTCCTAATTTGCATATTGTAAATCATTATACCAAGATTAATAATTATTGCGCCTAAAAGTATAAATTTTATTAATTGATTTATAAATGATATTGCATAATTGTTAGTTTGATAAAAGTACAACTTTAATTAACAATAGATTTTTGAGAGAAATTATCAATTATTGATTCTTATTTTTATTCTTTCTTTATTTTGAAAATTTAGACTATTAATCTTTGTATATAATTACTATGACCCAAAAAACTGATTTTATTTAATGTATCGTTTGTCGTACTCATGTGAAAATATCGTTAAGAGGATAAATCGTTAAATGTATTCAAAATTAAACCCGAAGCATTTATTTCCCTTGACGAACTAAACATGCGATGTCATTTTGATGTCAACAAATTATGAATAATTGCAATAACAGCGACAACAAAGACAAAACGAATAAAAAAAGGACATTTCGTTTTATTTTTTTAAACGATTTTTTTAAGGATTAAACCATTCAGTGGTTTGTACAAACTTTAAGTCTTCTTTATTTACGTTTAGCAAAGTGGAGTAGCAAGGTAACTCGAGCAAAGTACAGAATTGGGTGATCATACGATGCTTCGCCAACAATTTCAAAATAAAATACCTCCGATAAAATTAGAACGAGTGATAAAATAAATATTTCACCCCTTTCCTAAAATCTATGTTAATGTTAGAACTTCAACATTAACATGTCATTACTCTCATCTAGCCATATCTAAAAAAAAAAAATATTGGAAAACATTTCCGCTACTTGTAGACTGGATTGTATATTACCGATGCTACTTTTTAATTCTTTAAGGACTTTCAATATTTTACATTCTCCGAATTAAAATTACTTACGTTAATATCTTTTCTTGAATCTATTTAAAATTCCATAGGCTCACTTGAATTGTGTTGTGGTTATTGTCACAGGTTGTACTGCTATAGTGCTGAACCTGCCGAAAACAGACATACCTAGTTAAAAATTTCACAGGGCACTTCTTATATTTATAAAAAAGTAGATATTTTTGGCATTCTAATAATGTTTTCATTACATTAATAGAATTAATGAACTTTAACATATTTTCACAAATAAAAATAAAAAATTTCCTTTTATAAATTCATTTATTCAAATTAATTAATTGAAACAAATGTCTCCATGGAACAAATTCGAGATGTTTTCTGGTAAAATGTTGTTAATTCTTAGGGCTACTCTGCACCCGGACCACCTTAAAAAAGGCTTTGTGCCACACTCGTTCGCTTGGTGGGACAAATAACGTTCATTTCTAGGGCTTTTTTTTTTCTTCTCTCTTATTACAAGATATAACTAACAATGGGGTGTGCAGTGCTATTTCAGGAACAAGCTTATAAAAGCTTGTGAATATGAGGTTACAAAGACAACAAAAACTCAAGCTCAATAGAGATTTATATCAGAAAAATTTTTTTTTTTTTAATACTAGAGTGGTTAGTTGGTTGTTGTCGGTGTGATGACATACATTGCTTCAATCCATGCATCATTTAAAAGCTGCACAGATAAACGTATATTTTTGTCTGGTTTGGGAACTTATACTTTATGAGTTTGAGCTGGGCCCTATCATTGCTGGGGGCATGCCCCCGGCGAGCGCCCCGGGGCCTGTTCTGGACTTCGGTCCGGAGCGTGGCCCTGGAAAAGGAACAATGGCAGACTTGGGGCCTTTAATTAGGCACCTAGTTTCGACTAGGCTACCTTCGGGTGGGCGAGCTGCATTTTTGTCTCCTTTGTCCCCCATGCACGGCACTAGACCAAGCGTCTAGTTTAAGCCGTAAACTGGCATACGTGCCCGGACCCACATTTGGGTTCGTGAAACTGCTTGCCTCATCAGGCTCACATTGCACTAAGTGAGCCAATGAGCAGCACAGACAAGCAGGGTTCGAGTCTCGGCTTGTTCCCGACCTTCCCCTCCCCTTTATCCCCACTTTAATCGGCCTTCGGGCTTTTGACCTTGTGTCAAGTCGTGTCTGGTGGGAGGCAGCGACAAATACAGGGCCCTATCATTGCTGAAGCAACCAAAAAAATTTCTTGTGCGAGAAAAGTAAAAGTGTAATTACAGTACAGTAACCAGATGATTTAAGAAATTTTATCAGGAATAAGTAAATTTGGTGACTGTAGTCGAGGGCAATCCAAAGGCTCCTTTTTAATAGCTACTACAGTCCAGTGTGGTTCGCCACCTTCATGATCCCTGCAATAGCCTCCAAAGCTGCTGAATTGTACCTCAAGTTACCAAAAAATTGCAAAACTTTTGACTTACCCTTTAGTTTAAAAAAAACCCCACACAAATTGAACAAAACACATTTAGTGTATTTTTGGGGAATTGCACTAATATTCCTTTGTGCACCTCGAAATATTCATTAGACAGTTAATCAAATAAAGTCTTTCAAGGTATCAAGGAAAACTGACTTTGAAATGAAAAAATTAAAAAGTTGGGTGTTAGATGAAAGTTGAGTCAAAACTGATGACCTCTGAAAGTTGGTGGAGATTGGAAGAAATCTTTCAGTAGATTATGTAATAGTGATTTTAGAAAACTTTAAAGAATTTAGAAGATTTTTAATATAATGGAGATTTCAATTAATTTTTTCAAGCTTGAAGGATTCTTTTTTTTTTTTCTGTTTCTACTACTGATTTTATGATGATAAAGGGGACCAGCTTTCTTATTGAGTCTTTTTCATTGATTGTTAAAGGCTTAAACCCATATATATATATATATATATATATATATATATATATATATATATATGGAAGTAAATTATGGAAATAAATCTGACAGTATGAAGAAAATAGAAAAACAAAATATTCCAAATGTGATGAATTGATTTATGATGGTAAAGTCAAGGTTAAAACGTTTCGGTTTTATTAAACCTTTATCAGGACTTTATGATGGAGAAAAATTGTTGCTTGAATGACAATCGATGCTTTTATTTTAAAAAAAATAATATAGTATAAAATAAATTTAAAAAAATTTTTTTTTCTAATAAAACATTCATTGTTGTTCAAGCAAGAATTTTTTTCCTTCATAAAGTTCTGATGAAGGGTTAATGAAACTGAAATTTTTAACATTGACTTTACCTACATAATAAATTCATCACATTTAGAATACTTTGTTTCTCTATTTTCTTCATATATATATATATATATATATATAATCATGTATTGTGGATGAAGATTAACAAAGGTTTGTTTGTTTGTGTTTTATGGCATATCACCCTTTGTAGGTTATTTAATGCCAAATCCATTTTTATACAAATGAACCGTTAGTATAAGTACACAGTTTAAATATCAAAACAGATCTATTTCAAACAATTTAGCTAAGCATAAGTATGCAGTTTACATGTCAAAACAGTTCTATTTCAAGCAGTTCAGTTTAACATCAGTATGCAGTTTAAATATTATAACAGTTCTATTTCAAGCAATTCAGCTTAGCATAAGTATACAGTTTAGTTCTATTTGACCCATAGATAGGAACCTATCAGGTGCTACCACTCTGGGTCAAAGTTGACCTGGGAGTGATGGCAATGAAGGAGTACTCCACATTTCCTAAAACTCTACTGATTATTTAGTGTCATATCTAGGACACTCGTTGGAAGGAGGGTTACCTCTCTGCAGAGATGCAGTTGGTATATTCTACAGCCACAGCTGACTGGGCAAGATTAAGAAAGGGTAGGTCTATGTTGACATGTTTGTGGCTGATAGATCCAGTGCAAGATAAGCTGACTTACGCACAGTCTCAGCAGCTGTAACAGAACATCTGGTCAGGGTTTGATGGCATAGTGATGCAGTTCTTTACTCTGATGCAGTTCTTTATCCTGATGCAGTTCTTTATTCTGCACCTTTGGCTCTTGGGATGTCTCGGCAGGCATTTTTAAAAGAGGAGACAATATGTTGAGTGCTGAGATGTCAAGCATCACAGTTCTCAGCTCGGGTAGGCCATTTTTGATGGTTGATGTGACAGTCACCTAGAGATTTTTTTAAGCAGTCTTTGTATTACTTCTTTGCTGCCTCTCTGTTGTGATGCCATTGAAGAGCCCACTGTACAGTATAATCCTGGACAATTATTCCTGATCCTGGAGACATGTTATGACCAGTGTAGCAGGGACTTCAGCAGCATGGTCTCAATCCTGGTAATATTTGCTTGTTTAAGGACTTCATTATATATTACCAATTTAATTTCCATGTAACATCTTAATCACAGCTTTTTTTTCTTTTTTTACACCTATACAATTTACTAGAGGTGACTTGATTTCAATTTCCATGCCGTTTTTTAACATTTGAAATAAAAAATTATACCTATGCAATAATTAAAGATGACCTCCATTGCTATTTTTATATCCAGTGCCTTTTTTTTCTGCACTGCAAAGAAACATTTTAGAATCTTTTTTATTTATCATTTTAATTTTTTTTAACAAATTGTATATCTATTTCACTTGTAACATTTTTTAGTGTTAATATATTATTTTATGTTTATAATTTGTATGAACAGAGGAAAGATAAATAAGTTTCTCATTATGATCTATAATTATAATAATTGAATGAATCTAATATTTTGTAATGTATTTACCATCTCTAGAAGATGTTTGGTGTTCACATCCACCTACAATATACAACCCTGATTTCATATGCTGGGAGCCTACCACAGCTCATCAATTAGGATGTTTATCTTAGAGGTCAACTTGTAAGCAGGGCTGGTGCTAGGAACTGCAGGGCCCAATTAGAAAATTGTTTGGAGGGCAGAGGCTCTCTACTCTACATAAAAGGAAGTACAGAGCCCAATTATAAAATTGTTGGAGGGGCCTCTACCCTACAATCAAGAAAGTCTGCCTCTTCATTTTCCTTCTGACATTGTGCCTTGCAGTACGATTTTGCCAAACCATACAATTGTTGAAATAGATACAATTTTATGGTGACTGGACTGTTTTGATCTAACAAACCAGAGATGAGGAGCTTTTTTTATGTTTATAGACCTCAGTGATTTGGTTTGATTGTGTTTCATGGCACATCAATCCCTGTATGTTATTTAATGCAAAATCTTTATACATATATATAAGCATGAACAGTGACTTCTCTGGATCCTTCCCCATTGTCAACTGTATGAAACAGGGTTGTGTTCTGACACCAACTCTGTTCAGCATCTTTTTCAGTATGAAATTAAACAGGTCATAGAAGACCTTGGTGATGACGGCACTGTATACATCTACTACCGTCTTGACGGCAGCCTGTTTAACCTCAGGAGACTGCATGCCCACACAAAAACACTTGAGCAGCTGTTCTGAGACCTCCTCTTCACTCACAACGCTGCCCTCATTGCCCACACCGAAAGAGCCCTGCAGCACCTTACTTCCTGCTTTGCAGAGGCTGCCCAGCTCTTTGGACTTGAGATCAGCTTGAAGAAGACTGAGGTCCTTCACCAGCCTACACCCCTAGAAGAGTACCACCCTCCCCACCTCACCATTGGTTGAACTGAGCTAAAAGCTGTTCATCAGTTCACTTATCTGGGGTGTACCATTACATCAGATACCAAGATTGACAGAGAAGTAGACAACAGGCTGGCCAAGGCAAACAGCGCTTTTGGCAGACTCTACAAAAGAGTATGGAACAACAAGTATCTGAAGAAGGGCACTAATATGAGCATCTATCAAGCCATCATACTCACCACTCTGCTGTACAGCTCTGAGTCATGGGTAACCTACCACCACCATCTATGACCCCTTGAGTGCTTCCATCATCACTGTCTCCATACCATCCTCAACATTCACTGGAGTAACTATGTCTCCAATGTTGAGGTCCTTGATCAGGCAGAAATTACCAGCATAGAGGCCATGTTGCTGAAGTCACAGCTACAATGGGCAGAGTATGTCTCCAGAATGGGGTCTATTGCCTGCCCAAGATAGCCCTGTATGGTGAACTCTCCACTGGCTACTGTGACAGAGGAGCACCAAAGAAATGTTTTAAAGACTCCTTCAAGAAGACCCACAGTACCGGCCACACTGACCACCACCAGTGGTCGATACTTGCTGCTGTCCATCAGGCCTGGCACTGTACTGTCCATCAGGTTGTCTCCACTTTTGAAGACTCCTGTAGAGCCAACCTCAGAGAGAAATGCTGCTGGAGGAAGATCCAGGGAGCCTCAGCAGCCATACCAGACCAGACCTTTAACAGCAGTTGCTGTGGCTGGACTTGCCTGTCCCACATCAGCCTAGTCAGCCATCAGCATGCATGCAGTCAACGTAGACAGCCTCCTTCATAAATCTTCATGAAGTCTTGCCAAGAAGATATATATAAGCATATATCATCATACACACACATACTAACAATCACTTATATGAACACACACAATAATATGCAAATATAATCTACAAAAACACACACATATACATACACACACACAAAAACACACACTCCCACAAAAAGAGTTGTACACAACCCAAACATTCTTTTAACTGCGTTTTAAATTTTTTTGATTTCCCCAATATCTTTCTTTCACTTATCGTAATAAGACGGCCTGAAACCAGTGGTTACAGATAAACATTCATGCTATTAAATATATATAAAAACTTATATATATTTATTTATCATATGTATATACATATATATACACATACAAACACACACACACACATGCATGCATATATATATATATATGTGTGTGTGTGTGTGTTTAGTGCGATTAGAAGGTAACTGAAACCTGGTTGTCATTATAAATTTATTTCGCTGGAGAATATTATTATATTATTATAATATCATAATATTATATATATATATATCTGCAACCTCAAGTCTAACATGTAAAAAGTCATCTGAGATGGAAAGTATAATAATATTCTCCGGCGAGATAAATTTATAATGACAACTTAACCAGGTTTGAGTTTCCTTCAGATTGCACTATACACGCTCTGAATGTGAATTTTGTTATATACCTGCAAGGGAATAAGTGATGCAACAATAGCCATACATCCAGCACTCACATAGATTCATATGATATTCCTCATATATTCTATACAAGAATAATCTACACTCACTGTCTTCGTACGCTGACTGGATATCACTAATACTTATATATAAATATAAATATTGTCATCCACCGACAGACCTGTTTTGTTATATCAGAACTCTTCAGTGTGGCTAGACAGGCTAGATTCCTGAAGCTGGGATCAACACCCAGTTGACTCAAATGCCAATCCAAGATTTTACCACTCAGCCACGAGGAAACTAGCACAAGCGAAGGAAATTTAAACGCTTATGTATCACAATTGTTTTTGTTTACATATATCCACTTAATGGCTACCGAGAGCTCGATTCATATGAAGAGCCTTGCATTACGCTTGTGGTAACCATTTACTTTCCTTGCTAGAGAACTCAACCCTACAGGGGTAGGGGAGCATATATATTGTCAGCCATATATATATATATATATATGATTTGTAAGCAAATAATTTGTTGCTAACATTGTTTTTAAATGAGCCAGAGCTTATTCATTTGCACTGAGTTAAATTGTTTCAAGCATTCCTAAAGCTATTCCAAATTTTTTATTTTAAAATGGAGGTCAACCAAAACTCTACATGATCGTATCTCCATCTCAGTATAAATAAGTAACCAAAATCAAACAAATTAAGTGTAGCACTTCCTGTAGTTCTTGCCTCCTGCCTGCTGCTACTGCTTGCTTCCAGATCATCAAGCATGTCCACTAATCCTACTGTCCTTTTTAGGGCATTCCCCTTCAAACTATACTGGGCACTGGTCTTAACTTTTTACTCCTGCCTTTATAAAATCACCGCTCTTAAGCCAGATCTACACCAGTAAGGATGATGACCTATGAGCAGCTTTACCACTCAGCCAGCCAGATAAAATAAACACCTGGGGTAACAGACCTTTCCATTAGTGGACAACATCACTCAGACCACTGACAACTTTACCAGCAGAGCAGTGATGCCTAGCAACTCAAGCCAAATTACCTGGCCTATGAACTTGTAGAGAAGAGGAAAATCTCGTATTTTGGTTTGGCGCGCTATTTAATTCAACACTGAATTTCACCCAATCAGAATGACTTATCCTATTCAGCCCAGACCTTCATTTCCGGCTAGCAAAACGGGTGAGCGGCCAAAACCTCTCTCTTCAGCGTGAGACGGCGACCAGAACAGACGTGCCTCTGGTCGTCCCTGCTTAGCGATGCTTTTTAGCTAAACAAGCCACCTAGTGTGGACATCTCACTGTAGCTTTAACACTAGCAGCAGCAACATGGACACTCAACGAGGGAACCATCTATTTTATGGATTCTTTACGAGGAATCCCAGTGGAACATAAATTAGAAACATACGCATGCCTTCCACAGGCACCACTTCTTGTCACCCCAAAAATTGACTATGTCGATCCGAGCGTCACTCCGCTCTCAACACACAAAATTACACGGTGACTTTGAATACTTCCCTTACACGTCCAACAACACGCTGCCATCTCAACATCCCGCTAAGCCATTTCGTCTCAAACATACAACAAGCCTAAACACTACGAGTCTTGCAGCACCAAGAACAAACCATATTCAAAGCTGCAAATAAAAACTTTCGTTGTTGTGTTGTTAAAGCAGAGTTTTGTAATTCATTTGTGTGCCTAAAAACAATAGTGTTATCTTCAAAATGCTATGAACTGCTAGCTTCACAACACCAGTCTACAAGTGAATGACACTGCCCAGACCTATGTTGTTTACATCAACTCACTTGTAGCTAATGTAGAACAAACCCCTGTTAACTGCTGAATCAACCACCAAGACGTCAATTAGCCTGCCTCTGTGATCCGACGCAGCTATCTCTCCAGCCATATGCAGACTACCAGACTGCATAGCTGTACCAATAACCTGTTCAAGGATCACTTAAACTCGATGTTGCCAAAAACTATTATTACCTAGTCAGCTGGAGCTGTAGAATACACCGACTGCATCTCTACAGAGGGGTAACCCTCCTCCCAACAAGTGTCCTGGATATGACACTAAACAATCTAATGGTGAGGTTTCAATATTGCTGGAGCTTTGGGGAATGTGGAATACTCCTTCATTACCATCATTCCCAGGTCCACTTTAGCCCAGAGTGGTAGCACCTGATAGGATCCTATCTATGGGTCAAATAGAACTAAACTGTATACTTATGCTAAACTAAATTACTTGAAATAGAACTGTTTTTGACATTGAAACTATACTTATACTAAATTGAATTATTTGAATTAGAACTGTTTGACTAAACTGAATAGCTTGAAATAGAAATGTTTTTGACAATTAAACTGTGTATTCATGCTAAACTGAATTGTTTGAAAAAGAACTGATTATTTGTATAAAAATGGATATGGTGTTAAATAACCTACAAATGTTGATATGCCATAAAACCCAGCCAATCAACCAACCAACCAACCAACCAAAAACTATTAAAAAGTTGAGTCTACACTTTGACATAAATAGGAATTTTACACAAATTTCTTTTCTTGTATTTTCTTGCAAAATAAAAAGTTAGCTTCCTTTTAAACTTATTCACTTGTCTTTGTCATATTTGCTTTTCCTGAATCACTTCAGTCATGTCTTAAAGTTTGTGGGCTTGACTTATCCATTGGCCCACAATATATCTAACACTAATAACTTTACTTAATATTAATCATTTGTTTGCACTTAGTTAAATGATTTCAAGTATTACTATCTAACACTAATAATTATATTTGTACACAGTTAAATGGTTTCAAGGTTAGGTTATTCAGTTGAATATATCAACCCTTGATAGTTATTTAATACCAAATTCGGTTTATATGAAGGCCACATTGAAATTTAATATCTACTATTAAAGTCACATAGAGAAAAAATTAAATAGCAATGGATAACAAATTGAGAGAAGGCCATTGGGTGACTACAACATCAGCATAATGAAGAAGAGTATAAATATACAGATAAAAATCATAGTATCTACCTGTTGGGCATGAATTGCAGTCAGATTAACCCATATTAGGTCACCTGGGAGATGAGGTCTGATGTTGGAAGACCTAAAACCTCTTAAGACTCCACACAATTAACGTCACTGAGATCACACCCCAATGCATCGGAAAATGTTTGTTATAAGCCATAAATAAATGAAAACAATACATCTCAGAAATTTAGGCAGATATATGATCTATCGATGTGCTTACAGCCATATCATGTTGAACATACCAGTTCTCATCCAGTTACTGAAGTTAAGCAACATTGAGCCTAGTCAGTACTTGGATGGGTGACCATGTTGGAATGCCAGGTGTTGTAAGCATGTCAAAGAGGTCATCTTACACGGTGTAATGGTTAGCATGATGGGTTAGCAGACTATTGCTAGTGAGTTTGATTCTCACTGGGTGCCCAATATTTCTGGCCTTGTCTAAGCTTAGCAGATGAGTGAGTTTTGTCCCTGACATTCTTAAATCTAAGATTATGGTGTAATTTGAAAGTCATTTTTGGATATGTTGATTGGAAAGATACAAGAATTTAGATACTGAGAGGACATTTTTGGTGGAATTTAATACATTGACATTAATAGGTATTGATAAGAAGGGTCAGTCAATAAATAAATGGAATTAGAAAAAAAAAAGCAAAAGAATTTTTTTTTCAGGATTATAAATATAAACCCTGCATTGTTTAAAATTACTTTATTGCAAAAATTATTTTAATCTGGTAAAAATATTTGTTTTGTGGCCATTCAAAATGATGGCATATAAAAGTGCTCCAAACTTGAACAGAGGTCTCTCATGAAATTTTTGGTCGATGAGAAGATCAAACCATGTGAAATTTACAGAAGAATGTGTGATGTGTATGGAGAAGCATATTTTAGTCAAAAAGATGTTTACATTTGGTTTACCACAACCTGCCTGAGTTAAAAAGACAGTCCATGGAATTATAGAATACATATTTTTTTTGCCTTAAAATAATCAACCCCAAAAACATAGATAAGAACATTCTAGAAATTTTGGATCAAAATCACATTAACATTAGAGTTACATTTTTATATTTTTCAACCAATCAGCTAAAAACACAAAATAAGAACATTCTAGAAAATCTTGCTCAGAAACTAATTAACAGAAAAATATTTAGGCTCCAAAATAAATAAGTAAATATACGAATCTGATTGGTCAAGAAATGACTGTGTGTTTGAATTTTAGGACCTGCAATAAAACCTAACAATATCCTATATTTTGATCTACTTTAGTGACCCCAAAAAGTATAAATAATGAAGAATTTAATTGACTTGGTCATTCATTCCACTACCAAAAAGACTTTCCACTACAGGAGGCTAGGATGGACAGCAGAGAGCCACGCCATAAGACTCAAAGGAAAAAGGCATGCAACCTTCTTTTACTGACTACCAGAATGTGACACGTCACCAAAGATCATAAAAAACGCATGTGTGGACTTAAGAAAACAAAAGGCACATACTTACAGTCCATCACTTATATACACACACACGCATACACATGTATGTAAGTAAAGTCAACTTTTTATCCTCTTTACTTCGGCCAACTATGGATGCATTGTTTCAATAGACTTTACTAACATGTAAACACACACACACGGGTGAACAATCCTATTTTCATTCAATTGGCCATAGCTGTATTTTCTACAAAGGCCACTTGTATATAACATGAACCTTGTATTTCTAGTTATTTTTATCCTATTTGTTATGATTATTAAATTGTTTGTTTCTTAATTTTCGTTATTGTCATATTCCATTTGTTTACATGCTTGTAAAATTTGTGTTGTATTTGTGGTGGAACTAAACCTGAAAGTAACTCCCGTAAATTACGGAAGCAACTCTCCCACTACAGAATGAAAACACACTGAATCTCCATTGAAGAAAAAGTTCTGAGCACACTCAGTAAAGATGGTCATGCTAACAATCTTCTGGAACATGAAAGAACCCATCATTATTAATTTCTTTGAAAAAGGTACAACTGTAAACAGTGCTTCCTATGGCCAACTTCTCTGGCAGATTTCACCAATTTATTCATCCCAGTTGACTGCATCACTACAAAAAGGTAAGACTCATCCAGCAAGTGTCCTGGATATAGCACTAAACCATCTAATAGTGAGGTTTCAATCCTGGAGCTTTAGGGAGTGTAGAGTACCCTTAATTACTATTACTCCAAGGTCCACTCTGATATGGAGTGGCAGAACCTGTTAAGTTTGGTTTGGTTGGGTTTTATGCCATATCAACCCTTGTAGCTTATTTAATGCCAGATCCTGTTTATACATATATATTAAATATATATTTGGTTTGGTTTGGTTTTATAGCATATCTACTATTATAGGTTATTTAATGCCAAATCCTCTTTATACATATATATCAAAGTATATATATATTATACATATATATTAAAGTATATATATTAAGTATTCCACATTCCCCAAATCTCCAAGGCTGGAGCCTTGCCATCAGATTGTTTAATGTCATATCTAGGATGATTGTTGGAGAGTGGGGACTTACCCCTCTGCAGAGATACAGTCAGCTCAGGATCCAATCTATGGATCAAATAGAAATATGTTATAATTTTCTAAACTTAATACCATTTAACTGTGTGCAAACAAATTACTGATGTTAGCTATAATTACTAGTATTAAATAGCAAGTCTTGAAAACATTTAACGATGAGCAAATAAAACTATTGGTATTCAATAGCAATACTTAAATCCATTTAATTGTGTGCAAACAAATGCAGTCTGGCTCATTTAAAAAATGTTACCAACAAACAATTCGCTTGCAAATCATATATATATATATATATATATATATATATATATATATATATATATATATATATATATATATATATATATATGTAAACAGAATTTGGCATTAAATAATTCCCAAGGGTTGATATGCCATAAAACACAACTAACTAATCAATTAAACAAAAAAGCCAAAAGGAAAAAGAAAATGAAGTATGAACTGGAGATTAAGGAATCAAATTATCAGCATGGGATGAGCAGGAGATTTGAACCTGGAACTAATCCTGTATAATCCAGTATAATCTAATAATAAGCATCACTTCCCTTTTCTTCTAATCCTCAGTAAGATGTTCAATGTATTTGCAACAGTTGGATGCCTGTTTTCTCTTCGAATTTTTTTGGCACCATATAGAAAAAAAAAATATCTGCTCTGAAAAAACCACACCCTTTCGCTGGTTGGCCCAACAAATTAACTTTCTGACACACCAAAAAATTTTAACAGTTGAAGGGAAAAAACTCTTTTAATAAACCTAATTAATTATTTCCCTTAGACTAGTGTACGCTTACGTAAGCGTTTTTAAAAACAAAACCACCTTGCATGTAAAATTTTAACAATGTATTTTAATAAGATATTTGGCTCATCTAAACCACCTACGTTCCGTCTAAAAAAGATAGAAAAACATTTTATTGTCAAATATTTTTTTGTTTAACAAACAAAACAGAAGACCTATCTGTATTCAGGCAATTTATCAGTTTTGGGAAATGTTGATATCATATGATTTTTTTTAAAGGAGGTTTGTTTATAATATAAACACAATAATGATAAACACTATAATATAAAAACTATCTTGAAACGATCTCTGAATTTTCTGACATGTATATATATCATTTACCTTTCCCTTGATTTTATTTTTATCATTCCTTCAGAGGTAGCAGGAAGAGGGGAAATCCCTTATAGTAGAAGTGGGAGATAACCATTCAAGATTCAGCAAGTTGATTTTTGTAAATTAAATCAAGAGAAACATAAGTATACTGTGACAGTGAACGAGAGTCAAATGGAGATTCCAGCAGAAAGAGGGCAAGACTTTGTTTGGCGTGTAGAGCAGAGAAATAAGAAGACTTACCTTAAATTTGATGCCTGCGAAAATCAAGAAAATTTAGAATATTAGTGAGCGGAATATGTAGAGACTAGGCCTACATCGTATGCAAATTTTATTGCATAAAAGTAGGCTTGGAGACAAACACGACGACTGACACCAGCGAGTAAGCGATTAATTGGAGAGAAGAAGAGAGAAAGAATGGACTGGACAAATGAGAAGCAAAGTTGAGAGTTAAGATACTCTGCCTGTAAAACAGTGAACTAGTATTATCAACGCCTCCCCCTCAGAAACGAACAATTTTTTGAAAGGCATATACATGTATGTCAGAATTTCAGAGATCATTTCATAAACCATTATTACAAAGTGGTGAGTTCAATTCTCACTAGGTGCTGAGTATTTGAAACCTTGTACAAGGGAGCCTGTGACATATGGCTTGAGTTGGACTGCAGCATTAAAGCAAGTTCAAACTTCAATAGCACTATTATGTTCAGACTAATACTCTTTGGAAAGGTATGAACCAACTTATTCCCAACTGTTCTTTTACAAAGGTGGCTTTAGCATTAAAGGTCTATATGCCATTAAACAAAGAAACTAAACCAAAGGAAACTTTGTGCCAAATCTGTGTTATGCTTGATTTTCTTTTAGATCAATTGTTAAGTCATACTGAAAGCACTAGTTTCAAGTAGATCACCAAAGTTAAACATCAATGAGCCTACTCAGTACTTAAGTCAGTGACCACTTCAGAATAACAGATACCAATCGATATTTGAGGCCAGAGTGTCAAAGTTAGCAAAGCTCAATAAATTTCAAGGCACCTTGCATGGCAAACTAGGTTAGTAAATCATTGTAAGGGATCTTGGTTTTCACTAGGTGACTCATACTTCTAGTCTTTTACTAAACTAAGCAAAGCTTAGTGAAAGACTATGACACTTTCATGACTTAAAAAAATCAGAGCAACTTATATAGTCTAATGGTTAGAAAGCTTGGCTAGTTGACCATTGTTTATAAGTTTGAAATGGTTTTAAGTATTCTTATCTAATACTAATAATTTTTGAATTATTGTATGGTTACACTTTATACTTAGTTGCAAAAACAATGTTTTAAGAGCCAATAAATAATAGTCTCCCTTGGAGTATGGGCCTGTCTGTTTAGTGGCTTTGTGGACTATCACATGACAGTTTGAAAAAAACATCCTTGATCTCATTTGCCTCTGTTCTTTGAACAGTAGAAACATCATCTCTTGTCCTGCCTTTATCCTATTTACCAACCCCTCTGCTCGGGCAGGACATGACTCAAGGTCAATTTTTAAGCGGAGTCTAACAGGTTTGAATTCAGAGTTTTCCTTCTCCTTGATTAGTTGCCTCGCCAAGGCTGAAGAACCCTACTATTTACCCATAGTTGGAGGGTTACCATAGCTGGAGGGAGAATAATTGGATTCATACCTTTCCCAAGGGTATTAGTGCTATATGAAATGCAATCAGTCTCGTCCAGGTTTGAACTCGTTTCACCGTGTCCATTTCCTATGATGATAACCATTACACCACAGGCACATCCATGTCCTGCCTTTATACCATAAAGCCAGCATGGTCATTAATTTACGCTCTTACTCTCTCAAATAAACCTTTTTCCTTTTTTGTACCTCTTTTAAAAACTGCTTGTTGATAGAATAATATGTGCTTATTTTAACTATTGGGACACACTTGTGTATTCTTTTCAATACTTCTTGGATGTATCATAAATGTCAAGTCATGCTGATAGCATCTTTTGATAGCTGGTTTTTTTTTCTCATCAATAGACCCCACTCTTATAGATGAGGTTAGCTGATAATTATCTGTGCTCCAGTCACAAGTCTTTCAACAAAGAATACACTTCAGTGGGTCTCCTCCTGCTCCCCCCCCAATTATACTTATGCTTTTAAACTTTAACTTAATATATATCAAACTATACCCTTTTATCTTGATCAGAGTTTTGGTTTAAATCTTACATACTTATCTATGCTGCTACTTTTCCTCCCAGATTTTAAGGTTAGCAATATTGATAACTTATTCCCATTAGACTTTTTGGCAAACCATTGTTGAGGGGCCAATGAATATGTCAATCATGCAAGCTTTTAGAAATGAATGAAACAGGAAAGGCAAGGATAACAAAGGCAAGTGAATAACTTTAAAGCCAACTTTTATTTGGCAATAAATACTAGGAAAGTGTAAAATGGTAATATCTATGAGTGAGTTGATGAAGTCTCATCAATCTGAGTGAAATTGTTTGCTTGTGGGCTGGTGTCATAAGGTCAGCAGTTTGAAGGCTAGATTTTTATCCAGAGTTGCTAGGTGTTACTGCTCTGCTAGTGAAATTGACAGTAGTCCAAGCAGTGTTATCTGCTCATGAACTGGTAGATTATTCTGAGTGTACACTGCATCTGGCTAGCTGAGTGGTAAAGGCTGCTAATAGGGTATTGTTCTTGTGGTGTTGGCCCAGATGCAGTTGACTTACCCTGAAAGAGAAGTAATGATAAGTAAAGACCTATGTTCTGATAAGGACAGTTAAAACAAATAGCTGGACTACAGTGTTCACTTCTCAGAGCTGGTGGTGAACGGTGTCTGGTTGTCTGGAACTAGTGAAAAGAACAGCTATGCTCATTCAGATCTAATGAGAGTCACTATTCTTGTTGTATTTTTCTCAGATCAGGAAGTGATTGGGTGTTGAAAATGGGATTGGTTTGGTTTGGTTTCTTTGTTTATTGGCATGTCAACCTTCATGGGTAATTTAATGCCAAAACCATACTTGTAGAACAGTAGTGGTACCATTTATCTCATTGTTGAGAGAATAAGGGAGGTTCATACCTTTCCTAAGTGTATTAGTCTGAAAGTGAACATCATAGTGCAACTGAGTTTGAACTCATAACAATGTTGCTGTCTAGTATATTAGGCACTATGTAGCCACAGATCTATTTCCTTTCGCAAATCAATACCCCGCCAAGAGAATCGGTCACTCACTGATCAATCAACTGGCAGAGAGCATTAATTCCTTCTTCCTCTCAAGAACTATTTTTTCTAGTTCCTTCTTTTTGTATGTCAAAGTTCAGAGAGCCATGAGCCAGCAGCACAAACAGATATCTCTCACATCACTGCTACTGATTCTACTTGGAATTCCATCGCTGAAGAATACGCTGCTGCTAGCTTCACACACGCTTTCTACAAACCAACGACCAACATACTGACCAGCGACACAAAAGGGATACTTCCTCACTCTTACTCCTTTACACCTGCTACTATAATAAACCTTTCTTTGTTGTGTTGTTTAAAAGAAGTTTTGTTATTCATTTGTGTTGCCAAATAATTTATAGTGTTAGAGAAATTAACCATTTCCCGAAACACTAAAATATAATAACACTAAACAATTTGATGGTGAGGCTCCAGTAATGCTGGAGTTTAGAGGAATGAAGAGTACCCCTTCAATGCCATCACTCTCAGGTCCACTCTGGGCTGGAGTGATAGTACCTTATTGGGTCTCATCAACGGGTCAGATAGAACTGTGCCAGTTGATTTAATACTTCGTTATTTATATTTTAGTAGTGGATCAAAAAATAGTTTTATTGCAGGTCCTAAAATTTAAGCACGTAGACATTTCTTGACCAATCAGATTCATATTTTTACTTATTTATTTTAGAGCCTAAATATTTTCTGTTAATTAGTTTCTGATCCTGTTTTTCTTGAATGTTCTTATTCTATGTTTTTAGCTGATTGGTTGAAAAATATAAAAATGTAACTTCAATGCTAATGCGGTTTTGATCCAAAATTTCTAGAATGTATGTTTTTGTTGATTATTTTAAGGCTAAAAAAATGTGTATTCTATAAGATCAATTTCTGTCCTAGGTACTAGAGTTTTGGTGGTACAAAGTATTTTTGAATGATCAAGCAAGAGACAGTAAAACATTTAATCTCATTTTGGTTATGTTGGTTTGGTTATGTTTGGTTTTATGGCATATCAATCATTGTAGGTTATTTAATGCCAAATCCATTTTTATTCATATAAACAGTTCCATTTCAAACAATTCAGTTTAGCATGAGCACAGTTTTTTTGTTTAACACAGTTAAATATTAAAACAGTTCTATTTCAAACAATTCAGTTTACCATAAGTACACAAGTATTAAATCAACCAGATCAGTTGTCGGTCATTCAATTCATTTCTTCCACAGCCAAAAAGGCATTCCATCTACTACCCAAAAAGATTTTTCGCTAGAGGTCATGAAACCAGCAGCAGAGCCGCAATTAAGATTCAAAGGGGAAAACTTGTGAACTTTCTTTCAGTAATGTGACACGCTGTTGCCAAAATCTTGAGAAAAAACACAGTGCAGACTTAATGAAAGCAAAGACCCACACTCACGGTCCATCATTCATATGCACACACACATACCCACATATGTAAGTAAAGACAATTATTTTTATCCAACTAACTTAGGCCAACCATGGAACCATTTATTTGATAGACTTTATTAACATTTAAACACACACACACGTGTGAACAATCTTATTTTCATTTAACTGGCCATAACATTTTTTTACAAAGGCCACTCGCACATTATGTTTCTCATTTATTTTTATTCCTGTTTTGTTATGAATATTAAATTGTTTGTTTCTTACTGTTCGTTGTTGTCATATTCCATTTGTTTTATGTGCTTGTAAAAATTTGTGTTGTATTTGTGGTGGAACTAAACGTGAATGTAATACCTGTAAAATACGGATGAGAACTCATTGTCACTCACTACATAGGCTATCAATTATATGGAAATCAGATCTGACCGATAAAATGAAACGCAGTTTCTTCCTAGCAGCGGTCGTATTGATACTGCTGTATGGATGCACTACTTGGACGCTAACTAAACGGCTGGAGAAGAAGCTAGATGGCAATTACACAAGAACGCTGCGAGCAATACTGAACAAGTCCTAGTGGCAACACCCCACAAAGAACCAACTATACGGCCACCTACTTCCCATCATGAAAACTATCCAAGTTAGACGAACCAGACATGCAGGACACTGCTGGAGAAGCAGGGATGAGCTCATAAGTGATGTACTCCTATGGACCCCCACATATGGACGAGCAAAAGCAGGACGACCAGCACGAACATACATTCAGCAGCTACGGGAGGATACGGGATGTAGCCCTGAAGACCTACCAGAGGCAATGAACGATAGGGAGAAGTGGCGAGAAAGGGTCAGGGATATCTGTGCTAGCGGCATGACATGAGGATGATGATGATGATGATGATGACATGCACCCACTACAATCTTCATAAGCCTGTGTTAACCTTTAAATGTTTCTGTTGCATTGTCTTGAAGTTTGATGCAGAATTTTATCTTGTACTCCGTTTTTGTGATGTGCTTAACCAAACACACTTGTGGTTTATTATAAAACAAGAGCACTTAACTGAATGTTGATTCTGAGAAGTAAACATAAATGGAATGTTTTCACGTGTTTAAAATCAATATTAATCAGTTGATTTTTCAATCAGTGTTGCCAAAGTGAAAATTTTTTAAATCAGTTTCATTACTTACTTCATAATAATTTTTGTCACTGAAATTTAAAAAAAAAAAGATTTAAAAGTAACTTTAAGCTATAACCTATAAAAAAAATTATACGTACCCCCCCTAGTTTTTCCCCAAATCTGACAATAATACAGAATGATATGAAAAGAACAAATAAAACCCAATGAAAACTAAATTCCAGAATTGTGAAATGCTGCTCTGGTTTAATTTAGTTATTAAGATTTTGAAATTTAGGCGTGAAGTTGCTTCACACATTTTAGATTAAACAGGAAAGAACAGGAATAACAATTTTATTCATTAACGTATGAGGTATGTTTCAGAGTGAACAATTTGTACACTATGAACATACCTCATATAAAAAAAAAACAACCAACCAACCTATTATCAATAAAAATCAACTCGAGAGTATATATTAATTTTACATACACACGTTGTTTTACCTTCCATCACTCAAAAGTAATCAATCATTTTATTTTTGATACTGTTTTGTGAAAAAAAAGCTAGTTAATAGGTTGATTAAAGAGTTATCTCCCGTTGGCTGCTAAATAGAGGGCGCTAGCTGTGTAAGGCAAAATTTTAGACACATAGACCGTAAAAGGCGCCATTATAGCTTATTCTATTTTGTAAGCTAGTAAAGTACGCTGTCGAGTGTGAGTAAGTATTTTGTATATTTTCCGACTATTGAAATCATTTAAAAAAAATAGTAGCTACAAAAGTGATCCATTGGTTTAGTTAGGCATTCAAATACAGTGATATTTTAATTTAAATCTTGCTTATTAATCAAATCAACTTCGGATCGTTTTGTCTCCACTTCTCTCTCTCTCCCTCGTCTTATTGTTCACCCAGATTTGTGTAGGGGATTGATTTCATTTTTTGTACATTGAATCTGAAGGATTTAGTGATTTTCTTAAAGTTGCAATTTTAAAAATTTAAAACCATTCCTGGTCTTTTGTCTAACTATTCGATAGAGATTTAGCAAAAAAAAAGGAAAAAGTGGAAACTGTATATAACCATGCGGTTGTCAAACGAGATATTCGTATGTTTCAAAAGTGGGGGATCAATTTAAGGATAATTATTTTTACAAACTTGTCCCCCATTTTCTGGCCAGAAGGATGCGTGTTGGGTAACAACTAGATTTATTTTACTTTTTTTTTCTTCTATTTTTTAATTGTGCGTTTGGAGACTTATTCTATACAAGAATATAAAATCTAAAATTAAGCCTCAAAAATTAAAAAAATTCAACTTTTATTAAAGAGTGGAAAAACCAATTTCAAATTGAGCTAAACAATGTTATCAATCTATGAAAAAAAAATGATTCAGTTTTTATTTTTTAATGTTAATATTTGGTAACTTTATTAAAAAAAATAGCTTAAAATAAATCAAGTTCGAATTTATTTTTATTCAAAACCTATGATAAATTTCGTCCGTTTTGAATAATCGATTCTCTAAATTTAAAAAAAAAATATTGGAAAGTAAAAATATAAATGCTTGATTTATTGAAGTAAAATATTAAAAGAAAAAAATCGAACATTAATAAATTCAGTTTTAAAAAGAAAGCTTTTTTAATGTTATAAATTATAAAATTAAGAAATACATTTGGAATTTTTTAAATATTTTTAAAAGAAAAAAAAAAGAAGGAATTTCAACTTTATTGATTACATTATTTTTTATTTTATACACTAATGTTTTTGATAACTTTTAACAGTGGAAATTAAATCTACAATGGCAAAATTATGAAAGTGATTACAAAGGCATTTTTTCAACTGAATGTGACTTGGTTTGGCTTAAAAAAGAAATAAAGCTTACCTAAAACTTATCTCACCCATCCCTATAAAGATAGATAAATAAATAAATAAAAAGCAAAAACAAAATAGGATGAAAACTTTGGTTCAAAGCTTCTTGAAATATACTAACAAAAAGTTGAACCAACAAAACCAACCTGGTGTTAGATGAAAAATCTTTGAATAAGTTACTACCTAGATGTACTATCTACAACCAAAAACATATTGATAACAACAAAGTTGTGGATGTTAGTCTGCATATATAAAATGTGTGTGAGATATATATTATATTTTCCCAATCCTCCATTGTGACAGGATGTGATGCAAAATCAATTTTTAAGCTGAGTACAGCTGGTTTGAATTCAATTTTCCTTCTAGATTGTTTGCCTAACTAAGGTTAAAGAACCCAGTCTGCCCTACTATTTAATTGTTACTGGAGGGGAATTAGCACAAATTAAAATGCAAACAGCCTTGCCCAGGGTTTGAACTTGGGTTGCTGATTTCATTTCCTAGATTCATGCCTAGCGGTTAGAGTGTTCGCCAATCGCCCAGGAGACCTGGGTTCAATCCCAGGTCGAGTCATACCAAAGACTCAAAAAATGGTACTTGATGCCTCCTTGCTTAACACTCAGCAATATAAGGTACGGATCAAGGGTAAAGTGGAGCAATCCAGGGAAAGGAGTAGCGCCCTCCCCTACACCTTGGTGTAGTAAGCTATCGAAAAGGGAGCCTTTGGGTCACCCTTGACTATGGTCGCCTACTTTTACTTTTATATAGGTAGATATGTGTGTATGCATAGATATTAAACTGATTCTAAGCAGAAGTGTTGATTTATCTGTAAATCCTGTGTGATATCTATACCTAGCGCCCTATTGTCCTAGTGAGTAGAGTGTTTGCTAATGGCCTGTGAGACCAGGGTTCAATACCAAGTTGAGACATATCAAAAACTCGAAAAATGGTACTTGATACTGCCTTGTTTAACACTCAGCATTATAAGATACAGATCAAGGGTAAAGTGGAATAGGGAAAGGAGTAGCACCCTTCCCTACACTTTGGAAAAGGGAGCCTTTGTGTCACCCTTGACTACAGTTGCCAACTTATATCTATGCTTAATCAGTTAAGTAAATTAGCTGATCATAGTTGAGGGTGACCTGAAGGCTCCCTTTTCAATAGCTACTATACCAAGGTGTGGGAGAAGGTGCTACTCCTTTCCCTGGATATCTCCATTTACCCTTGTTCTGTGCCTTATAATGCTGAGTGTTAAGCAAGGAGGCATCAAGTACCATTTTTTTTTTATATGACTTGACCTGGGATTGAAACCCTGTCTCCTGGACCATTGGCAAACATTCTAACCATTATGCAATTTTAAACATTTTTTGTTAAAAAACAATATTTTGCTTGAAAATTTTTCTTGATTTTTTTTTTTTTTCTTTTCTTTTCAAGATTTCTTAAATTAAGTTCAATTTTATAAAATTTAACAAGTCTTGTTAAAAATAGAATATTGTGATTTTTAATGAAACATCTGTAGGAGAAATATTGCTGCTTAGATATAAATAACTTCACAATGTATATATATATATAGTTAAACACAACAGCTGACTTCTGTCAGTTCAAGTTTTTCTGTAGTTTTTTCTATTACAAGTTCTGTTCTTGTTTTGATGGGTTATCGGTATGAATGAACTGTCCAAAGTTTGTAGATTTTCTTTGAGTACTTTAAATTTGTCATTCTCAAGATTTGGGGAATATTCTGACATGTTATGTCGTGTAAGATTTCAATATAAGAACTTGTCACAAACAGGAAACCTAGAGAAAGTGTTGAACCAACAAAATTTATCTATGGTGTTACCTGAAACATATTCAAGAATTTATTACCTAAATGTACAAGATATATATAATGTGTCTAGTTTTTCAGGAATCTTAATATTGATGCAATGGATATGCATCTATCTCTATCTCTCTCTCTATCTATATATATATATATATATATATTTCTTAGAGATACAAATAGATCCCAGGTAGAGTTCACATAATATACTGATACTAAGCAAAAGTGCTGATTCATATATAGAATACCCTAGTGATTTTTGACAGTTATTAAGCTAATCTGAAATAATCATTCATGAATACCAATTTAACTGTGTCTCTGAATAAAAAACATTGACAAGAAAATTTTTAAAATATAACAAAAAATTTACTTTCTGGACGTGAGGAATAGTTAAAATAAAAGAATTTCAATTTTCTTGTTTCATTTTTATATATATATTTTTTTTTTGAGGAAGGAAGAAAAGATGAAAATTTCCAGATGGCATTTTGATATACTTTTTCTTTATTCAAGTAAATTTTTTTTTTCAGATTCCTCTGTAAGTATTAATCTACTGGTTGTTATTTGCCTAGAACAACCTAAGTTTGTAATCCATCATTTCTGAGAAAGATAATCATTAACATTTATACAATTTAATCTTTTAAAATTATTTACTATCATAGTAATCATGAAAAAATGATAGAATTAAATATAGATCAAGATCTCTGCTTAGGATTAAAAGTATGTAGATTTATGAAAAGTGTTACACTATATATATATATATATATATATATATATATATATATATACATGACATTTTGTATATGTGGATTAATAATAAATTGTTTGTATTGTTGAGATTGGATTGATTCTTTTACCTTTAATGAAACTTGAGATTAAGTAATGATTGAGGTTTTAGAAGCAGAAACATACCAAAAACTGTTGCCTATCTACAGATAGGAGTAAAGGTTAGTCACATAGGCTGTGAAAAGCTGTTAGAAATAAATGATTGATTAGCATTATTTGAAAGTTTTATTGCTGGGCAAATTATTAAATAATTTGAGCACAAAAACAGTTATAGTCATTGTTTAACCGAAAGATGTAAACTTTACCAATCTCAGAAATATTCAGGAATGTTGGTTCTCAGGTCATTTTAAAATTACTTCAAACCTAATCTTGAATGGAAATTGATATGTTACTATATAACCTGTAGACTTGTTAGTTTCTCATCATGACAGTAGTCCATGATGATATTGATGCTTCTAATTAGGAAGGAATGGAGAATTTAATTTGCATTTCAGAGTTATATTTGTTATATTAAATGTTTGGATGATAAAAAATTGCCATTCAGTGTTACAGAGTCTACAAAATTACTATTCAGTTTTGTAAATTGAGTTTGTATTATATATATATCCCTATCAAAAGCAGTTGTAGTAATTTGCATAAGATAGTGAATGGTTGTTACTTTCATTAAATAACTAAAGCTGTTGTATCAGTTGTCCATGATAATATTGATGATTCTATATCAGAAGTGACTGATTCTAGTTCTAATTATTTTTATTATATTGAGAACTGGGTTAATTCAAGTATAATGTTCTGTGTGATTGCAGAACCTCTCACAAAATTATCATTCATTTGCAAATTGAACTGGAAATTGTTTTAATCATTAAGAACATTTTAAGTGTATTGCTCTAATAACAAATCCCTCTATGATATAGTGTTTTGGTTGGTTACAGTTACATACAAACATGAGAATTTTAGTCATGAATAGATAACTTAATTTATTCCTGTTGTGACTTTGTAATTATTGCTAAGTTTTCCTTAAATGATAAATACTGTAAGAGATTCTAAGTAGAATTAGATATATTTGTAGTAACCAAATTTTATCTGTGCTAAGTTTAGTATTTAAGGCTGTAAACAGTTTTGTTATTGAATAAGATTATGTTATTTAATAAGAATGTTCACTGGTTCTTTGATAACTTTTATCTAATTGCATTATTTTTAGCTATAAAACTTAAGAGCAACTATAAAGACTTAGTGATCTTGTTACTTTTTATTTGAACTGATAACAACTGGATGATTTTTGTTTTTACAAGTGACATACTTAGTTTTGTTAAGTGGCTGTGGACCATGAAAATAAAGATAGTCAATGTCTTTCTTTGTATTAAAGGTGTTCTCTCTATCTCCCTCATTTATGAGAGAGAGTTAACTTGGTTGAGGATAGAGAAAACTTTGCTAAAAAAAAAAAAGTTTACTTTAAAAAAAAGAAAAAAATCAGATTTCTAGACAGAATTTTTGTTCAAACTAATATATATAGTGTGTGTGTGTTTGAGTAGTTCAGTTGTTTTGAAACTTTTTTATATTTATTTACTTTTTGTGTTTGCATAATGTTTGTGTTGATGGAAAATATCTTATTTCATCTGATGCTAATAGATGTATGTTTTCTTATTTTGTTTATTTGGACATTTTTGCAGCTATGTTAAATTGAAAAAAGTTAGGTCTCCACTTCTAATTTTATCTTTGTCACAACTACTGAAAGCCTGGTTATTTCTAAACTGAGTCCTATCAAACTTTTATAAGAAAGGACCAATTTATCTATGAATTTAATTCTAAAATTATAATCATTCAGGAAAGGAGAAGGATCAAAATAATTGCAGATAAAGAAAAAAAAAGACCTTTTGAAGTTAATTTCAAATTGATGAGTCAAAAAGACCAACTGAAAATACTCATCTATACATTTGTGTCTTTTGGTAAAAATACCCTATAAATTAATACAATCTTTTAAAATTCCATTGTAACAGGTTTTATACTTGAAGAGAAAAGGCTTTCTTTCTTCATATTGATTGCATAGGCATAATTATTTAAAAAAAGAAATTGGGCTTAAAGTTTTGAATTCCCACTTTAAAATTGTTGGGCTTCTTGCATTAAGTCCTTCTCAGATGATTCTTCTATACTAAGTTTTAAATAATAACTAAATTATGTTGTGTCTAATGGGCTTTGCTGATATAGTAGTCCTATTAAATTCACCTCTTCAAATAGCACTAGCAGAAGTCCCTGGTCCATGACTGGATTAAAAAGATTTTAGGAATGCCAGTAAGTGAGATAGAAAAGGGGAACATAGGGGTAAGCTAAGAATCAAAAATGTATCCTTATTTCTAATTGAAAGCATTTTGCCTATGATTTTAAATGAAAAGTATTTAATAAATTTTTTCTTTTTCTTTTTTAAATTAACATTATAAACGTTATGTAATTCTATACTATATTTTAAGTGTTCCCATACAGGAAAATAATTTTCAAAAAAAGCAACATATTTTTTATTAAAATTTTTAGCGATAAAAGAATCTAAGAATTTATGTATTTCAATATTTTTATTTTAGGAATTTTTTTTCGTTTCCATTTAAAATATTTAAAAAATGTAATCTTAAACTCATGAGTGGCTTGAAGCATTATTATAATTTTATTTTTCTTAAAACTTTTTTTAATATGACAGTTTAAATTCAGTTCTTAATGGCTTGTTGAGTTACAGTGATAAAAAATGTATTTGTTTAATTTTTCTTTTTTACCCAATAAAAATGTAACGCTAAAAAGAAGCTAAGAATTAGAAATGCATCCTTATTTTTAGGTGGAAAATTTTGCATATTAATTAAAATGAAAAGTATTTGTTTATTTGGTAAATAATTTAAAAAAGTTTTTGAGTTAGACTAATTAAAATTGTTTTGTTTTAAGAAATATGAAAAGTATTTGTTTAAAAAAATCAGTTATTGAGTTATTGATAAACAATTCTTTTGTTAAATTTGTTTTGTTTTTTTTTTAATTTTTTTTTTACTTTTTTTTTTATTACTTTTTTTAACCTCTAAAAATGTAACATGTAGATATAATAAAAAGAAGCTAAGAAGTAAAAACGTAAAAAATGTATTGTAATTCCTTTTTTTTTTTTTTTTTTTACAATTAGTACTAAATAGCAAAACAATAATTTTTGTAAAAAAGTATTCAATTCAAATTTCACCTATGGAATCTCTGATATTTAAACATGGCAGGTCTTAAGAGTTGCACATGCTTTTTGTACTTATGAAGTTCTTCAAATCGATTGATTTTTAATTGAATTATATTATTTAATCAGTAAAAAATCAAAAAAGTAAATTTTGTACTTTTCCTTATAATAAACATATTAAAAGTGTATGTGCAATTTTAATGCTCAATGACGTCTCTTTTTTAAGTTATAAGTCAATGTATACATAGCAAGACAGGTTTGACTCCTTTTATAGATGATATAAAAATTTTTTACATTAATTCTACTTACACTATATTGGCTTGATGACCCTTTTTGAAATAACTATATAGACTGATTACAGTGTTTAAAGAGGTAGCAATTGAGCTTCTCAATACATTTTATTTTGCAAATTATTGCATTAAGTACACTATTATTTGTATTTCAATGAATATGTTTATCTATTTTTTCAGTTGGATATTTCTCCAATGTGTGACCCAAATGAGGTACGGCATCCTCCTCCTCAGCCCCCACCACAGTACCTAAATAGTGGAGGAACAGGTGGAGGAAATGGAGTTGGTGGTCCTCCTACTCAAAGTGGTAATGTAAGTGCTGGGGGCTATGATGACTATAGAGGAGGCAGTGGCAACACTAGTGGTTATCATGGTGATTATGATGATGGCTATCGACCAGAATATGGTAGTCCAAATTGTCCATCTGGTCAACAGAGTGGAGGTACGCAAGGCAGCGGTCCCTCAGGAGGTCCAAGTAGTGGAAGTGTTGGAAGTAGCCAAGGTACTAGTGGAGTTGGAAGTAGTACCCCTACACAGAGCGGAGGCTCTGGTGGAAGCAACATTGGCTATGAAACACCATACTATGACCATGACTACAATGATGACTATGGATATGAAGACAGAGATGGCTACAGGAAAGATCCAGGTTATCGAGACCGTGATAGGTAAATAAATTTGGTTTAAGCTTAAGTTTTACTAAAATTGAAATTTTGATAAATTTTTTTTTTTTTTTTTTCATGAGTGTTTGATTTTAAAGTTGTTTTAAATCTTGAATTGACTGATAACTTTCTTATTTTGTATAGATTTATAGCTGACAAATGTATATTTTGTATTATGATTTAGTAAAATGTATTGGCTGACACAATCTTGGTTTTGAAATTGGTTGTCCTTCTCTTTGACTGGTTACCTATCAGGGCTTACCATCAAAAATTGTTATAAATAGATGATTAGAAATTTACTATGAAAGTGTCATTGCATTATAAACGAATTTTAGTAAATTGTACTCCTGTTTCATACTAAATATCAACTTGAATTTCTGTAGATTGTGTGAGGGTAATTGAGCATTGACAACTTTTTCTTCTTGCTGTAGATCTCATCGAGCTGATCGAAGGATCCATGATAGGCGACGTGGTCGTCCAATGGACAGACCACGAAGAGATCGTGATCGAGACAGAGACAGGGACCGTGGCTTTGATAGAGATTGGGATCGAAGCAGAAGCAGAGAAGGCAGGGATAGGAAAGATCGAAACCCTCGGGACAGGAATGAGCGATATGAAGAAGGATTTGACTGTGATGTGTGTATATGATTGATTCTTGGGACCAAAATTTATACCAAAAATTAATTTCTTTCTTTTTAAAGATAAATTTTCATGTAATTTATTTAAGTTTAGTTTTCTATTTTTATTGTTTTATTTAATTCTATCTGGTAATAATTAAAAAAGAAATGTTTTTGAATTAAACTGTACTTATATTAAACTGAATTGTTTGAAATAGGACTGATTATTTGTATAAAAATGGATTTGGCATTAAATAACCTACAAAGGTTGATATGCCATAAAACCCAAACAATCAACCAACTTAATGGTGCTGTGATAGATGCACAATTTGGGGATCTATTTTATCTGACTGGGCCATTAGCCTAATGAGTAGAGTGTTCGCCAATGGTCTGGGTGACCGGGGTTCAATCCCAGGTCGAGTCATACCAAAGACTCAAAAAATAATACTCAGCACTATAAGGTAAGGATCAAGAGTAAAGATCGTGTTTCCACTACATGTATTCTCTTTTCAATTTCAAGCTCGTAGTAGCAAAGCCATGTTTAACCTATTTGGAAACATTTTTTTTTTTTTTTTTTTTTTTTATAAATTAAAACATGCTTCTCTATATACATCACACATTCTTCTCTAAATTTTGCATGGTCTGCACTTTTATGCCTCCAAAAATTTGATGACAAGTCTCTTCAAGTCTGGAGTGCTCTGTTTAATTTGTGACGGTTTTGAAATAGCCTTAAAACAAATATTGATGTTAGAATAATTTTTACCTTAAACCAATATGGAAAACAAATTCTGAAAAAAATATTTTGCTTTTTTTCTAAAGGGTTCTCATTATTGAATGATCCTTACATTTTGATATATAATTCACTGAAACAAGTTTCTATATTTTCTATTTGAAAATCCATCTGATGACTGAAAAATGTCTTATTTCTGCTTGTCAGATAAGACGGAATTTTCTTATGTTTAAATGTGTATTATGAAGATTAAGTGAATTTTATTTTCTGATGATTTTAAAATTTGAATAAAAAACAAAAAAAACCCCAACTTTTTTCTCTCTAAATATTCTTAAAGAGTTCGAGCCGTGACAGTGGTGAGAGTTTCCGGGACAGAGATGGTGGGCGAGAGATCCGGGAGAACAGAGCTGGTGAAAGGTGGATGACAGACACCCCTACACATACTATTCTTTTGAGGGGTCTTCGGTATCAGATTGAAGAAAAAGATGTGAGTATCAGTTGACATTTAAATTTTTTTCTGCTTTTAAATCTTTGTTCTGTTTTTAGATTGAGTTGCAGAAAAACTTAGATGTTGAGAGGGTTTTATATAGTGAACATTTATCAATTTATCTTCTTCGCAATAATGAACTTATGGACGACAATTTGATAAAATTTTTTGTAATTTTTAAAATTATCAAGCCCAAGTGGAAATTTAGTTTTGATCAGTAGTTTCAAAGGAAGGGGAATCCAAATCCATAACTTCTTAATTACATCAGTCATCATGAAGGAAACTTTTTAAAAGTTTGATTAGACTTTTATAGTTTATTAACTTGGAGAATTGCTGCTCTTTGACTGCTGGTAAATATAATTTTGTGTGTCTTTCTCTAACTTTTGCTGATACTTTTAGAAGGTCTTTGTATAGTTTTTCATTTGTCATCAGGTTCTTTCATGGATTTAATGTAGAGCCACTAACTGCCATTTATAAAATCTGTAGGTATGTTTCATCAAATGTGATTTCCATCAAAGTAAGATAATTTTATTTGTATTTACATTATATATATACACACACACACACACACACAAAGCTAAGTCAAAAGTTTTTCAATACTTTGGTATGCACTAGTTTTCAGTCACATTATGTAACTGAAGCAATTCAAACTGTGGGAGGTCCTTGCAGTCGTTGGTAGTATTGTGGTAGTTAGTGTGCTGACATGTTGTGCATTGCTTCACTGTGTGTGTGTCTGTGTGTGTGATTTGAAAGCTGCACAGATGAATGTGCAACATAGTCTAATTTAAGAACTTACACTCTATGAATTTGAATTTGAATTGGGCCTGTTTAAGCAACCAAAAACATTTGTTGTGCAAAAGGTAAAGGCACAGGTTAGTTTAAAAAATTTTGCTTAGATTAGTTCAGATAGGCCTAAAACTGTGGATTCTGAGGCCATGCTCTAAGTCATAAAGGTAAATCCAGTGAGTAGCACCTGGAGATGTTGAATTTTGCTTCATGTTATCAAAATATTGTAAAACTTTTGATTTGCTTGAGTTGTAATTTAAAAAATAAAAAGTAGACATAGAGACAGTTCCAATTTGTGGAGGTGGGGGGGTAGTTTTGGTACTTCTTGAACAAGTTATTCGCAAAACACAGCATTGTGCAAGTGCAATGCTCTCTGTACTCACTAGATCTTCAGCTCTATATGACTTTTTCTTATTTTCTAAACTGAAAATTCATCTTGAGGCTATGATGTGGATGACAGGAAAAGAAATTAACTGTGCAGTTTCACATCATATCAAAAACAGGAATTTCAAAGGTTCTTTGACCAATAGAAAACTCACTGGAATAAATATTTGAATGCCAAGGGAATTATTTTGAAGAAAATAAACTTTTCATTCAACACCCCTTTGTTTATATACATGAACATCTCCCTCTTTCCACACACTGATTGAAAATTCAATAGTTTTACAGTATTTATATTATTCATTTTTATTTTGTGTATACTTTCAGATTTTGGCCGAGCTTATGAGCATTGGATTAAGTGTGAAAGATGTTCGACTAATGAGAAGAAGTTCTGGTGAGTTTTACAGTATTTTACAAACCTTTGCCAAAATTTGATGCAATTCTGCTCACTGAGGGTTCTGAGAACTGAGAAATTTTCATTGTTTTTTCTTATTCAAAGTAGTTATATATATATTTTTAAATACACTCCAAAATTGGAGGGTAGAGAGCAAGCCAAATCTCCCAAATTTTCTCTTGCTATTTTACCTCCTTTTTTGTAAGAAATATTTTTTCCTGCAGCCTCTTCTCCATTTGGTGCCATCAACTGCAATGTCACTGTCTCTCCTTAACACTTCAATTGTAACTTTGTTGAAATATTAGACTGAAATTATTTTACAAATAACAAGTAAAGGAGATTACCCTTGAATTTTTCTTCTTCTTTTTTTTTTTTTTTTTTTTTTTTTTTTTTTTTTTTTTTTTTAAATTAAAATTTTTTTTTTGTTTACTATAATTAATTACATATTTCTAGTTATCATAGATATGTCTATATATAGATAGTTATCATAAATCTAATTTAACTTTCATTTTCTTTTATTAGATTTTCCATCAAGTTAAGATTTACTTTGCTTGCATTGGAACAAAGTTAAGTCAAAAAGACTATTTTTCTAGAATATTTTGATTATATATTTTATAGTTCTAATGCTGTTAAGAGTTAAAATTCAAATCTAGAATTGAATATGTTTTTGTTAGTTTGATGTCACAAATGGAGTGGCTTTTTTTTTTTTTTTTTTTTTTATGATTCTTCATAAGTAGTCAGATTTAGTGAAAATCTCACCTAATTATCTTTCTAAATTCTGCCTTTTAGTTTGTCTTAAAAATTTCTTATTAGTTTACTCATTTTGATATCTAGTTTTTAGAATCATCCAGTATTACTGAACATTTAGTTTTTATTTTTAAAAAAAAGAATTTTTTTTCAATGTTTCATTAAAATTAGTGACTTAAATCATATTTTCATCCTGTGTTCACCTGTAAGAATCAGTTCTTGGAAAATAAGTTTAATTTTAATTATTAGATTAACTTTTGAAATTTTTGGGTACTTATAATAATTTTTGCTTTACTTTATATACTGATTTTAAAAAAGTAATAAATAAAGTAGGGTTGTCTAGTTTTTTTTGTTTTTTTTTCTCAAGGTAAAAGCTTTTAAATAACAATTAAACCTAAAATGTATGTTGGTCTTAATTGGTTATCATGTCACAAGATCATTTTAAAAGCTTTTGAAATTATGAGTTATCATGTTTGAATTATAATGATGCTATTGCAGCAGCAGTTTTAATTGATTAAATAAACTGTGACTGCAAGGTAGGAGGTTATTATGCATGTGAAAGGTTTGGTGAAATCTCATTCAAACACGAGTAATAATAAAGAATCAATTTACTAAAGAAGTTCCTATAATTACTCAATGTTTTATTTCATTGAATTTTTAAATTTTATTTTTTCAGCAAATAAAATCTGATTATAGACAAAACAATTTTTTTTATCTTTTGGTTTAATTACTTGCAAGATAATTGTTTATTTTAAGGATGGTAAATAAATTATTTAATACAGTTTAAACTTGTCCAATTGAGCTGCCATTCTTCATGGCCATAGCCATTGCTATTTTTGAGGTTTTAAAAAAATTTCATCAATCTCCATGTATGAAATTATAATTAGACTTGTCCTTCATTGTACAAAGTAGTGCAAAAAATTTAATGTGTTCTGTGCCTTTTCCAAGAATCAGCTTCATGGACTGTTTTTCTTTTAGGGAAATGTGACCAACAATAGTTATCTGCTAATGCTTCAGAACTGGCTAATTGATAAGCTCATTGCAAATGAACATTTCATTTTTCAACTGGATGGGGCTCCACCTCACTGTGATATCAAATGTTTTGAAAGACTCTGTATTTCTTAGAAGGAAAGTTACTTGTTAGTATTCATCTCTTTTTCAATAGTTTGTTTGAAATGAGGAAGAAAACATTGTTATGTAATTGATATCTAATTGTAATGTTAGGCAAAATAAAATTAAGAACTGGGAATTAAATGAAAAAGTGATTTTTCTAAATTTTTCTTAAATTGTAAAATAGGTGTTACCTCCATATTTTACAGATTAGTAAATCGTGACTTGGTTTGATTTTTTAGCCTTGGTAATTTGCCATTAATACTAAGTGATATTAATAGTTACTGATATCAGTACTGACTTCTAGGAGATGAAATTTAAGGAGAATGAAATTTCATGTGCTTGGTATCATTTTCTAAAACTTTTGATAAATTACACAAAGCCTTAATTTAATATTATTTGTCATAGTTGATATTGAAAAAGTTGTAAGAAGAAAAAATTCACAAAAAAAACTTGCTCTTTTGTCCTTACCAATGAACTTCAAATCCTTAACCTATTGTATCTGCTCATTAAACATTTGATTTTATCAAACGATGGGATGAGGGGGGGGACCTTGCTTGAGAACTCCCTACATTTACCCATTCCTTCAGCCTACTTGTGTCTTCTGTTGCTTTTTTTATATTACAAAATGCTGATGTTCCTGCAGCTGTAGAATACAATAAAAGAAAAGAAACAGGTTTCTTGGGAATCTTTCTCTTAGAAATTCTGATGTGAAACTAGTTGACTAAAATTATTTTGTGATGTCAAATCAATCTAAGATTTTCTAGATCATATATCTTTATTGTAGGTTTATTATTATATTTTTTCCTATAATTCTCTTGTTGCAATTGATAGACATAAAGAGAACTGTAGGAGTGGATAAAAACACTCAAAGAAATGATCAAACAATTTCAAGTCTAAAATACAATTACAGCAATTGAAATCTTGCTTTTATTAAAAAAAAAAAAAAAAAAAAAAGTCTGTTTTATCCAATGCTGAAAATCTAACTTGATTAGTGCCTGCCGGTACTTGATACCGCTTTGTTTAATACTCAGCACTATAATGTGAGGAGCAAGGTTAAAGTGGAGCAATCCTGGGAATGGAGTAGTGCCTGCCCCTACACCTTAGTGTAGTAGCTATTGAAAAGGGAGTTTTCGGGTCACCCTCAACTAAGGTCGCCAACTTAGTTATCTTTATTTAATACTAATGGTACCAATCAAAAATTATTTACATATGGATTGATCCTTCTCCCTAGAATCAAAGTGTTGCTCCACAAGCCTTCTGCCTAGGATCAGTGTGCTCTTTGAAAAGTCTTATATATATATATATATATATATATATATGAGAGAGTGATATAGGCACACATGCACATAACATTCTCTATATGTTGATAATCCCTATGAATCTTGTTTGGAGTTGGTTTCTAGAAAGGAGAGCATTTGAAAACTACATTCTCAATAAAATTTATGTATCTGGATTAATCTAAATTGGCCCTAATTTTTTCTTTTGAGTTCTTGGACACAATAAAATTCTGGTTTCCAATAGTAAATGCAGATTGATTCCTCTAAAAAAAAAAAAACTTGACAAACTGACCCTGAAAATTAGTTAATTGCAGATACAATAGGTTAAACAGATTTTTGAATAGAAAAAAAAAGCCTTTGTGATTTGAAAGCAGTTGCCTCCTGCTATCTTTCCTTTACTTTTTTTTTTTTTTTTAACTGTTATTCTAACAGATTTCTGTATTGTACTGAATGTAATATTTGTTAAAATGCATAAAATATCATGTAAAAAAAAAAAATTAAAAAAAAATCCTTGATTTCGATCACCTGGAGGTCTTAGCATTTATGCTTATTTTGTGATTTTGGATTTAATTGTATCATGAAATTCACTAAATGTGCTTGGCTAGGAAAAATTGAAAGTTTTCTACTTTCAACCATAATAAACATTGTAATTCTCAAGTGCAATTCCTAACATAGATGGCTGCTTTGTAGCGAGTATTTTAATTCACACTTTGAGTTTTCAGCCAGTGTTTGACGTCACTTTCTGTTGGTAAGTAATTGAATTCTTTGCTTAATCTATTTATGATCCCATGATGATTGTTTTCCTTAAAATGTTCTTGTTTTTCAGGTTAGCACATCTTCCTTCTCTTTATTTGCCTTTCTCTCCCAACGTAACAACAAATTGACTGTGTCAGTCACATTCTGCTTGTGATGGAGGGGTTGTGCAAATAGAAAAAAAATAAGATCCACCTAGTTTTCAATTTAGCTTTGTTTCTAAAATAATTTTTATAGATTTATTTTTTAAAAATAATATAGAATATAATTTAAGTTAAAAATTTCCTCTTAATATTCTTTGAATGTATATCACTCCCTGTATTGCATAATTTAAAATATGGTTTAATACAAAATATAGATTATATCTTTGAATTGTAAAAAAACCCAAAAAAATCTTCTATAAACAAAACTTAACCTAGAATTATTGTAAGGACAGTTAATATTTTTTTCCTTAATAGATCAAATTGCAAAATTTTATTTTTTAAAATTAAAAACAAAACAAAATTTAGGTTCTGTACCTAAATGTAAGAAATCAGCCTGAGTTATTCCCCTTCCCTTTTTACCCTTTAACAATTTCATGTTTGATGCAATCCTTTTTAATAAAAACACCAAAATGAAATTTCCATTATCTTCAGATCTAAAAGTAAATGTTACATACTTTTCATTAGGATATTAAATCAATGAAAGCAAGTTTATTTTTTTTTATCAACCTTAATCTGGGCAAGTCTAGTGAACATCTTTTTGCTACTTTTGTTACTTGTAAAGTTGGTGCAGTTAATCTTTTAGAGACAAAATATTAAATCAAATATTATATAGGCTTAGAATATAAAAAATATATTTAAACGTAGATAGTTATAGCATTTTTATAGTATTAGGGTTAAATATTGTAAGTTTGAATTTTATCAACTGGTTTTCAGACCCCTACCACATTTGAAAGAAATATTGGATATGTTAAGCTAATATTACCTCCCACTCCAGAATGTTCTGAATATGACACTAAACCATCTGATGGTGAGTCTTCAGTCTTGGAGACCTGGGGAATGTAGAGTGCCCTTTGATTGCCATTATTCCCAGGTCCACTCGTGGTGCAATGGTTAAAGTACTGGACTGCAGGATTGTAGTAAGCGAGTTCAAACTCCAGTCACACTATTATGTTTACTTTTGAGCAAATACCCTTGGGGAAAGGTATGAACCCCCTTATCCTCCCAGCTATGGGTTAATTAGTACCACTATTATTCTTCTAGAAGGATGGCTTTGGCATTAAATAACCTACAAATTGATATGCCATTAAACTAAGAAACCAAACCAAATCATTTATAAAAAAAACTTTAATTGAAGTTTTCTTACTCATTAAATCTTTAAACCAATTTTTTAGCAATTATTCTAGTTTTGATATTTTGCTATTCAGTTTTGAAATGTTTTTTAAAATTTGTGACTTAAATTATATTTTTGCCTTATGTTTACCTGTGAAAATCAGTTCTTGGAAAATAAGTTTAGTTTTAATCATTAGAAATAATTAGTTCCAGAAATAATATAGCATAGTAGTCCCTCTGTTTTTTTTTTTTACATATAAAACCCTGTGTATTTTTGTAGTGTAACTGTTTAGACTATTTTTGGCTTTCTTTTAACAATATTGGATAAAAGCCTGTTTTGTGCATGGGTCAGTTAAGTATTTATGCATACAAAAAAATGTACAAATATTGTCTCTTTGAGTTTGAGTAAATTATTTCAGATTAGGAAAAATGAGACTTAAAAGACTTAAAAGAATTCTTCTAATTTGTTCCCTACATTCACAAGCTGTCCATGTTTTTCTTCAGATTTATTTTTGTTGACTATTGACAGAAATTGTATATCATTTAAATTATATTCAATGTTGCTTGAGAACTTAGGGCTAATGAATACAAATTTTGAATTTACAATAGAAACAGCAATTTAAACCTGCAAATTTGTTTATGAAAATTACTATGTATGAATTTTTACCTGCTTGTTACATGTGTTAAGCAAATACCCTTTGTTTAAAGACTAGCCTTTTCCTGTATGTTCTATAATGTACAGTGGTTTGTTATTTTTTCTCTTTGATTGTTTTGTCAACTTTCTTGCTACATTGCAGCCATCTTAAGTAGAATCATTTAAAAGTACTGAAATCTTTGAAAATTTTGTTTTTGTTGCTACAATTGTTTTGTTTTCTGTTGTTGTTGTTCCTGTACTGCTATGCATATTCTAAAGGAATTTGAAAAAAATTGATTTGTATTAAAATTGAAAGATTTGTAAAGTTTAAATAATGTTCTAATTAGATATGTATTAAGGTAAGTTTCTCAGTTGGCCCTCAGTGAGTGCTTGCTTCCCTTGGGTTTCACGTGTTCTGGTTGGTTTCAGATCATAACCATCCAAATTTTTAGCAATTAGTTCCACTAATGCGGGACATTCTGAATACTTACGCAGGTGCATCCCGTGGGTTTGCTTTTGTGGAGTTTCAGAACGTAGCAGATGCCCAGCGCTGGATGGAACAGAATCAGGTCTTAAACAATTATCTAAGACTTTGTACCGGTACAGTAGACAAACAATACCACCATCATACATTACATCACTACAAAAAACTCATAAATACATGCACACATCCACACACACAAACACATTACATGACTTGCAGTAATTTTCAACAATGTCTCCAGCAGTTGTTTTCTCACTGCTTATGACATCTACAGAATGGGTTTTTTCATGCCATTCTCTTTTCTTGTTGTTGTTTGTTGTTTCTTTGTTTCTATTTCTTTTTTCTTAAAAAAAAATCCTATCTTGTGCCCCCCAATCTTTCCATTTAATAACTGTGTACTTGTCCTCCTTCTCCTCTTACTACTACTATTGCTACCAGAGCCCCCGAATTATATCTTCTCTTTCCTTAAGTAAGATTTAACAGATGAATAGAAAAAAAAAAAGGTCTGTTTTTTTTTTTTTTTTTTTTTTTTTTATCATGATGACTTAATCCCAAGGTACCAAATCAGTGCTGTGACGACTGTTTGTCATGGGGAGTGGGGGAAATTATCTTTAGAAACATTTTTTTTAATAATCATTGTTTTATTTCTAAATTTTGATAGAACAGTTATTTACTATAATTACTGCAAAAAATTTCTGGTGCTCTTTTGATTTTTTTCCATTTTTCCATTCCTCATTTTGTTTAATCTACTAACACAGCCAAAGTTAAGTACAAAGATTTACTCCTTACATTTACTTTTACCACATAGTGAATATTTTAGCTATTTAATTTTTTTTCAGTAGTTTTTTTTTTGTATTTATTTGGCCATATTTGATGGTTAGAAAGCTTATCACACAAACTTTTGCAAGTGCATTTGATCCTTAATTGTTGTGCCAGATTTAGTAGAGCTTCCAATTATGTGAGGTGGGGGAGTTGCTGTGGTGTAATGGTTAAAGTGCTGGAAGTAAGCTAGTTTGAAATCCAATCACACTATTACATTTACTCTCAGACTAATATCCTTGGGAAAGATGTGAACCCCTTTATCCTCCAGCTATTGGTTAAATAGTATTGTTGCTGTTCCTTCTACTAGGATGGCTTTGGCATTAAATAACACAAAATTTGATATCTCATTAATCAAAGAAACCGAAACCAGTTATTTGAACTTTTCTGTGATTAACTCTTACCCCATGAAAACTGAATATACTCAGTTCTGTGCATATGTACTTGAGATACTTTGGAATTCTTCACATTTCATACAACATAGTATGCCCTTTTTTTTTTTTTTTTTTTACTGGCCTCTAGAAAGAGGTTGAAAGAACTGATTTGCATATGATTAGTGGGTTACATGTGAGACTTATTTCTAAATTTAGAATTTAATTGGTGCTGTGTGTTTAAGAGCATTTCTTTAAATGCAGCTCTCAACTTGGTGTCAAGTCACATCCTATTTATAGAATTATGATTATTTGAAAATGTTAATTATCACTAAGCATAAATATCATTAATTATTAAAGTATCTTCATTGGTATGCTACATTGGCTGATGGAGAAGAGTGCAAACGGGTCAAGGGAAACTGTGATTAGCATTTAATAAACCTATTGAAACTTTCATTTAATGAAACTATTGGATAGTCCTCATCCTCTTTTTATATTAAAGTTACTTGGAAAACTGGTTGTCTGATTGAATTGGAAATTGCTTTGGATTTTTATTATTATTATTATTATTATTATATGGAAAGATTTATCGAATTTTGTTGCAAGGTCAGCTTAAATTTCTTGCCTTATGTTTTAGACAAGATTTTATATCTACTACTATTGCATGTACATGTTGTTACCTGCCAGATATCTACATTTATCTTCCTGGGAAGAGAAAGAGTAACTTTTATATACCATCAAAAACAATACTTTGAAATCTGTTAATATTGTTGTTTTTAGTTTCCGTATATGAATTTTTTTTTTATATTAAAAAAAAAACACTTTTAAAATGAAAATTACTTTCTCAAACAAAAGTTTTTGAAAGGAATATTTAAGCTTTTTGATTTGGTTTTATTAGAAAAAAATGTAGTTAAATTGCCACATTTTTGTTGCTTGATAATAATACTTATAGACTTTATGATCTTTTAAAAACTAGTATTGAAATAATATCACTAATTTTATTGACATGAACATATAACTATATACATTATTTGTTAAAACAGAAAAGGTCTATGTAAAAGCTCTAAACTTGTTATACATGTTAGTATATAAGTTGATTTAAACCATTCCAAGTTGTTAATTTAGCTTCAGGTTTGTTTACTAGTTAAAACCTCAGTCAATTAAGACAGCTTCTTTACAATTAGAGGGTCTAAATAAAGGTAAATATTACACTACACCAACATTACCAATGGAAACAGAGTTCAAATGTTTTTATCATTTAGAGTATTTGAACTGTTGTCTTCATATCTATTGTTATATTCACTTCAATGTGACCAAGAATTACCTATATTCCATTCCATGTGTCTATGGTATACAAAGGCAAGACATATCACCCACTAAAAGTAAAGCTAGAGGAACATTGAAAAGCAGCAGTATGAGATGAAATCAAAAAGTTGGGTATAGCTGTCCTTATATAGGAAGAAAAGGAAACCATCTGCCCTCATGAAATGAAGTTAAAATAATAGATAGGGAAGAAGCAATGCAATAATCAAAAAGGCTAGATAAAAACAAAATTGCAATATGAGCTAAGGTAAAAAAATATCAGTTATTAGTAGTAACTCATAATGTTGATAAAAACATTAGGTTTTTAAGTCCCAAAATTCACTCTGAATTGTCCAGTAGGACATGTCGCATAATGGATATAGGTATTTAGTCAATGAGCTAAGTGAAATCATATGGAGGTTGCAGGTTCAATTCTAACTACAGGTAAAAATAACAAAGAATAATTACTATAGCTTAACGCTTGTACCTGGTTATGGTTAATGAAATTAGAACAATCTACCCCTGCGGAATAAATAAAGGGTTTGGTTTGAAGTTCTGTGTAGGCTCCTGAGTTTGACAAGAAACACCTGAAGACCAAAGGATCCATCAGCTGAAACATTCTGAATATAACAATAAAGACGAAAACAATAGTCTGAATACTTTAAATGATAAAATTATCAAGCTTCATCTAAAAATTTTAGACAAATAGTTCGAATATATCTTAACTTTTTTCATTGGTTATTCTTTAGAAATTAGTGTTTCTTTCTTATCGTTATTGCAGTAAATATAACTGTGTGGTTGACAATAAAACTATAGCATCAAACTTTTTTTTTTTCTAAAGAGATTTAAAAACAGTTCCAGAAATAATCTAGTTCAGTAATCCCTCTCTCTTCCTCATATAAAATCCAGTGTTCCTTTGGCGTAAAAATGGCTGTACTGTTTTTAGCTTTCTTTAGCAATATTTGATGAAAGCCTGCTTAAATTTGTGTATCTCATGGGGCAGTTAAACTATAGATAACCAAAAATGACAAAGCCTGATATTAACCACCATTGTGAAAGTATATTCCCATCATGAAAATACCATCTTATGATAATCAGCATTCTAGTATTGAATAAACACTACAAAACCTAGTACATGACATAATATAATAAGAGACTACTGATGAGTTTGCCATTTATAATAAGAAAAGGAAATTGATGCTCACTTGGGTAAAATGAAAAGAATACAGTTTAAGGTGAGTGAAATCTGTTTAAAAGTTTAATTAGAATTTTTTGATATGATGAAAAACCTGCTATATCAGCATTTTATGCTTTCTGTATTCACTCTGAATTTCAAGGTTTTTTTATTCAAAAAACATATACTCATGTGTGCGTGTGTATATGTGTGTGTATATATATATATATATATATATATACACACACAGACATAGTAATTTTTCTGATTAAATTTACTTTTATAATGTTGAAATGCTTACAAGATGTATCCTCTACATTTTTTTCTATTATAAGAAATGACTGGAGATAACTGATTTACTTATGTATTTACATAAGGGGTCTGATCTCTAATCAATTGATTGGTTACTTTTCTCTTTAGATTTACTATTACAAATCACCCCCAAGGCAACAAGTTCAGCATTGATTTGATACAACATAATCTTTAGAAGCATGTGTTCAGTATTAAAGTTAGTAGTTATATCTATCCTTAATCTAATAAAGCATGCCTCCATTGATATTTTAAAATTATATATATATATATATATATATATATATATATATATTGTTTGCCTTCTATTTTTTTTTCTCTTTTCTCTTCCTATCTTTCACCTCCTTATTAAATGGCTTGTGCGTGTGTATGTATATATATATTTATATTAAATAGATAAATATACATACGTACTTGTGTATGTGTGTTGCTTTTTTGCTATGACTTCAATGTGTAAATGGAGCCACGTGATACTGGTTTGTGAGTCTGTATATCTGATGAGGATGTCTGCGTACGCCTCTTTCTAGATTTTTTATTTAGTCATTCATTAAAAAAATTCTCTCTGGGGTTGTCTGTTTTGCAGCAGTTTGTATTTGAAGATCTGTTAGTCCTTGTGAATCTCTTAAAACTTCTTCCTCCTACCTTGTTATCTAGGGGTCTGCTTGAAGATTTGTGAGTATATGTATTTTTAAAAACATGTATATGTATATATGTACACCTAGAGAGTGCCCTGATAAGCTCGTCTTAAACTAATTAACAAAACACCTAGGTTTTATTTCTTCTCCTCCCTCTGTTCATCATTTGCAGCATGGTCAGGTTTTGTTTTGTTTTGTTTTTGTTTTTTTTTTTTTTCATTTTTATTTTTGAATAATTTTAAAAAAATTATTACATAGTATGTTTTGCAACATCTTCAAATGAATTTAAATATGCACTTTTTTTGTTCTCCTTCATAACTGCCTTTCTTCTCCTCCTCGTCTCTGCTACAAGAAACAAAATCAATTGCATCTGTGTCACACGCTGTTAGCTTTTCACTAAAACTATTTTGGTTTAGAAAGATTTCTTTACTAGCTGGTTCATATTTCCCCATCTGTCTCTTTGAAAGGATGCTGCAGCTGCTGCTCTTCGACAGATCAAAGCTTTCTGCCTGCTTTTCTGCCATTTTTTGCAGTTCTGCTTTCCACTTTGCCTGATTATCACCGACCAATTTTATTTTCCTTAACATAAATCTTTTAACCATTTCTTGATGGTTTTAGGGCTAAGCCATTTTTAACAGTATCTTTTTCATATGCTGGTGGTCCTTATATGATTATAGAATGACTGCAATGATAATTTCTGAAACTATCAAAAACACAATTTTATTTTTGGCTAAAATTTTCAGCTGTTGTCTACGTTTTAAAGTGTTCACCAGTATTTATATTTGTTTGTATTTCTCTTATATTTTCAAAAGTTAGAAAAAAAGAAAAATCTTTAGGGATTAAATTTTTAAGTTTAGAAAATTTTAATAATGAATAGTACTTTAAAGTAAGAAAGTAAAACAATATCCCCTTTTCTCAAAAAAAATATGAATATTTCTTCCTTCACTTAGTTTTTTTTTTATTTTTTTTTTTTTAAACAACTTTTTTCTTAGATTAAATGCGTGTATATCTTGGTTGTTTTTCTGTTTTCATTCAGTATTCTGACACCAAGTTTTATTTTTTAAAATAAATTTGTATAAATTTTGAGAATTGTGCTTCATTTTCTGAACAATTCATCATCATTGTCTTTGGGTCATGATTGCCTTTCCTGTTTGCATTGGTCTTACACTTTTAGAGTCATGCTATCTCTACTCCATGAATGGCCATCTTTCTTCTTGAGAACCAGCATTGGCACTTGGTTTTGGATTCATTTTTCTGGACTTGTTACTAACCATATCTAGAGAGCCCAATCTGCACTATTTATTTTACTTATAGCTAGTAATAGAAAAAAATAAGTTCATGCCTTAAGGAAAATGATTCAAAGTGGATGCAAACATGTTCAGCAAGAATTTGAACTCAGCATGATTCAATTTTGGGTATTAATTATGCCACCTTCATCCTCTCGACTCTGAACAATAAATTCTGAAATCTCTTAGAGATAACAAGTAGGTAACTTAAATAAAATTAAATCTGTATTTATATATGTGAGAATAAAACTGACATCTCACTTATCTGATTATACATGGATATATATATATATATATATATATATATATATATATATATATATATATATGTGTTGGCATATATGTTGGTGTATAATTGTGTGCATGTGTGAAAATATATATAAGTATGTTTGTGTGTGTATGTGTATATATATATATATATATATATATATATATACACACACACACACGCCAATTCCTCTGCATTCAGTTTTCATTCTCCTAAACCAGTTGCTATAACTCAGAGTGCCCTTTTTACTCAAAGCTATATGGAGAATATAATATATATCCATACAACTACATGTGTATATAAAAATGTGTGTGTATATATATATATAAGGGTAGGCTGATTTTTCACTTTTCTTAAAATATTAAAAAATCTCACTTACCGAAAGTTATGTATGGACCTAGTAAGTACTCATACAAAAATTTAGATCAAATAGTTCAACGTCTTTTTGAGCATTTGGTATCAAATATCGTAGACAAAAACATACTGATAATTCCTCGTTTTTGCAAGATTTGAATATTAGTGTGAAAACCAAATAATGTTAGTATTTAAATCAGGGAATGTCCTTTTATTTTATAAAAATGATATTAAGAAATGATGACTAATCATCAATTTAAAAATCTGCCCCCCCTCTTTACAATATCTGCTTCTATAAACTGCTTTTTAACATTATCAATTAAGCAATAATATTTGAATACCTTAAAAATTGATTTTTTTTGTTTTTTTTTTTGTTTTTGTTTATAAGTGAAAATATAACCAACAAAAAAATAAGGAAAAACAAACACTATTTTAATAGAGCTTAATATATTGAGTCAAATTGCTCCCTATAAGAGCCCTTAGACATAAATGCCGTTCTCAATTTCTGACTCGAAACTTTGGCTGTTATGTGTTGATGCCTTGCTTCAAAACCATATACAGCTTGTGAAGCTTCCATTGTTAACTTGACTGCCCATTCCATGGCCTGAGAATGTGAGGGCAAATCTGGCAAGTCAAGCTTGGTTCCATTTAACAATGATTCTCGAAGTTCAAATTCAAAAAAATCTTTCATCATTGGTGGTTCAAAAATGCCACATAATGTTAAATCTATTAATTGTGTCCAATGTGTGGCATTAGAATTAATAGTAGGTATTCTTTTTAACCTTTTCCTGGTTGACTCCCCACTCCTGAAAGAATATAAAAATTAATTAATTGGATTATTAAAAAATTCCAATCTTTACTGCTTTAATGATTATAGTGAAATTAGATAAAATCTTTAAAAATGATTCTATAAATTGGAATAATTGAGTCAGTGATATATGAATAAATATTTACTTACCTAATGGCCAAAATTCTTTTTAAAGCTTCTTCTCTTACTTCAACTTCCTCAGATTTGACCATGGAATATAGGTTTTCTGGCAGTAAACAAAATGTATTACCTTGTATATTTCTTAATGCTATCTGTTGGATTTCATGAGGCTGCTACTTAATTCTCTGGATCATATTAAAAATGTGCAGTTGCTGAATGTGGAATTTATTATTTCTTTTAATTTCAAACCAACAAGTGGTATACACATTTACGATAAAATTTATTAAACTGTGGAGTTTTGTTGTGAGCCTTTGTGTGTATGCACCATGAGTCCATAAACACATGAGCCTGATGGCCAAAGTTAACCATCTTGCCTGGTTTAAAGGACCAATTTTCCAGGAGGCATATCTAGAGTCAACCTTACCTCTAGAAATACCTACTGCATATTCATACAGGAGTCTTTCGTCACAACTGAGATCATGTATTTTATCAATTTTCAAAACTGAATCCAGAGGTCTGCTAATAGTGAAAAATGATATTTGGGGTAAATCATGGCAATTCCTTAAGCATAATTTCCCACTGAATGCTGTAAGGCCTTTTGTGCAACCATCTATATTTTTAAAAAGGGCTCTGAAATTATTATGCTGCAGTGAGGAACCAATTGTGTGAAGATTTTAAAAAAAAAATTTTCTAAAATTGCAACCATTCCACCTTCACAACCTGTGTTGGCATTAATGTTGTCAACAAGGATAGCCTTGATAGTGTTCTCACTGTTGAATTCATGCAAAACATCCACCACTTGTTCTGTATGAACAGCACCTGTTGCACCAATGTTAGGAAGAGCTCTGTGTCAGATATTTACATTCATATGGTGTCTCCTTTGTAAAAGTTAAATGGCATTCTGGTCCCTTATTTTTTTTTTTCATTTTCTCCCACAAATTTCCTTATACAGCAATGTGTCCTTATCCATTCTCCCATCAACTGCAATACATATAAGATTTTCCATATTTTGATCATATTTTTGTTGGGCAGTTGTTTTCACT
>OY757921.1:73497448-73525682 GCA_963585895.1 Sepioteuthis lessoniana | reverse complement strand
TATATATATGCAATTATATATATATATATATATATATATAAGGTATGTACTTATTTTTGGACTGATACATATTCATATTTTTAGTTACAAAGTTTCAATGTCATAAAATTTTTTAATAAATAATATCTAATAATATCCGTTTTAATGATATAGATTTCCTCAAGAAATAATAAATTCCACCTATTTTTTGCTCAGAAGAAAATTACCTTTTCATACCAAAATTGGTATATATTTATCAGCAATAATATATATATATATATATATATATATATATATATATATATATATATATATAATATATATATATAATGAGTTTAGTTTTGTTTGAAGCCCTCGGTCATTGGACCCCTGAGTAAAAATCGATCTCACTTTGCTATCAAACTGTTTTGCAAGATGAGCTACCTAAACACGACTCTACACATCGCAATGTATGGAGGATTGACAAAGGGGGAGACAGTGGAGAATGAAATAGTTATAAACACGATACGATATATTTCAATTGAGTTAGTTAGATTAGAAATATATGAACAGACTAAAAAAGACAAGATAGATAGATAGATAAATAGAGAGAGGGTGAGACAGAGAGAGAGAGAGTGAGAGAATGAGATGTACTGACTGAAAAAGACAATGATAGATAGATAGATAGATAGATACCAAAATTATTATATATGCCAACGTTATATATACATATATATATATATATATATATATATATATATATATATACATCTATATATATATATATATATAGAGAGAGAGAGAGAGAGAAAGAAAAAGAAAGAGAAAGAGAATGGGATACAAGAGAATGGTCTGAAAATACAGAAACTTAATCCAACTTTATTATCACCTGTCTACCTTCTCGCGACCCTCACTAGCACACTGTCTCATATATATATATATATATATATATATATATATTCGCATCCTCCCTCATCACTTACCTCTAACCTTATTAAAGACATATGATGATGATTTATTGTGAGTAACCTTTATCGTGTCAGTCTTTATTGGAAACAAAGTTTTGTAAGCTTTATGAGAGCTGGAAGTTGGAGGTAATTGTTTAAGAAGAGACGAACTCCTCTGCTTCCTCCTGTGGGGATCTTCTGTTGTTACCCAGACCTATTTATTTATTTATTTCATCAGATATCCTTGCGACTGCCCGGCCTCCAGCCCTATTACCTTACCGTCTAACTCTTTCCACGTTTTTCTTACAGCTGATGTTATCTACTGTCTTGATGACCCTCTTAATGTATATTTACACGCACAACGGTTACTCGTTTCTACGTGCTTTTTTTCCTGGGACACACGGGATACTTCCATAAAAGTTGGTCACATACCCTAACAGACGAACTCTCCCGCTTCTAAAGCCACTGAAAAAATAAATTCTGATTTTACAAACGCCTGAATGAATTTACTTGAACAAGATTTGTTTGTTGGTTTCTTTGATTTATCCCGAGCCGGTGGATTGATTTAGAATTATCAGCTTGGTTTCGGGGAGCCTTACAGCTGGGTTAATTTCTGGGCGCCTGAAGCACAACTGATGGAGAATGCCGACGGAATCCAAGCAAGGTTCGCTTCCTGCGTGGCACCCAAGTTAATCCACGCCCTGTCAGCTGGGGCTGTAAAATACGCCGACTGCACCTCTGCAGAGGAGTAAGAACCCCACAATGGGGCCACGTGTTGGCCGTGGGCTGTGACCCGTAAGGCGCTAGAACGGGATCCTGGTTGTCGAGCAGTCATTGATCCAGCGGCAGAGTGGTCAATGGCTTGCAACACACCACTTTAGCCCTTACTTGGTCTGACGGGCGGTCGAATTGGCCCAATCAGATCAATCGACTGATCATGTCAAGCTCTAGCACCTGGATGTTTTATCCCGACCATGCTTTTAAATCTGCACTTGCAGCAAGTTCCCAACCCTTCTCTTTTAGATGCTAGAATGTGGTGGCTGAGGGTCAATTGCGTTAAGAGGAATTTGACCAGTGCTGGGAACCTAAAATTAGCAACGGCTTGAAAACCTAGTCTCAGCTCGAGTATACTGGTCGTGTATCTCCGTTTCAACCAAGGCGAATGGGTTTCCTCCTCGGATCATTCCCAACACAAGTTGGACTCCGTGGTGGGTGGTAGAGCACAGGGCCAGTGAAAAATATACAGCACCTATGGCGTCCTCTTATAAAAAAACTGAACGAAACCAGTCAGAATCAAACTCGGAGAATGAGACAGCAGACTTCCCCAGATCCAATGTCATTGAATCTTTGGAGGATGTCTGCCTAACTAAATTCTCGCTTTTCCTTATAGAAAAAGTATCAACACTGAAAGTATCTACACCGAAAAACGTGAACAAAATCCGAAACTGAAACTTGTTTTTCGAGGTGGAGAGCATATTAAAAATGAAAATCTTCCATACAACTAAGTTCAGGGCCTATCCGCATGAAAAACTCAACACTTCCAAAGGAGTTATCCCCAGTAGGGAGTTGGCGTTGGCAACAGAAGAAGAGATGTCGGCAGCCCAGGGAAAACATAGGGTCACAAACATAAAATGAACAACTATTAGAAAAGGAGAAGAAAAAATCGAAACCAACGCCTACATCCTGACATTCAACCAACCCCAGATTCCCAAGGAGTTGAAGCTCGGCTATTGTGTAGAGAGAGTCGAACAGTGCGTCCCGGCTCCTTTGAGGTGTTTCAAATACCAAAAATATGGACACCACAGGGAAGCCTATTGACAACGACACACATGTGCCAAATACAGTTAAAAAGACCCGGACCATATGGAGGAAGATTGCTTGCAGGAAACGAGATGTTCGAACTGCCGAAAAAATCACCCAGCTTATGCAAGATCTTGCGAATCCTATAAAAAAGAAAAAGAAATACTTGAGGTGAAACACAAAAGGAATGTGTCCTTTTTGGAAGCAAGGAAAATAGTCAGTGCCTATACGGGCGAAAACAGCTACGCCTCTGTTGCAATCAAGATAACAGATATAGAGGTCCCGTGGAGAAATTGATCCTGCTGGAACTGAATGATTGGCCAAAATTTCAGGAACAACTGAAGAACCTGCACTCGGCTGAACTTCAAACCAAACCAAGATCAGTCACTGCAAATAAAGAAAAAGCCAGTGAAACAACCAAAGTAAAATCACCAACCAACAAACAAACAAACCCTACAGCTCAAACCCAAATTACTCCCCCAAAAAGAAAATCACCTGCAAAACTTAACTCTCAGATCACCAATCCGACCACCGTCATCTAAATTAGATAACCCAAACCACAAGCTGAATTTTGACAAACATGAACGCTCCCCAGAATCCAAAATAGATCATGCCCCATCATCAATTGGATGGGAACGACTGAAAGTGTCGACCCTCCCAAATCAAACTGCAGAGACTAACAACTGATTTAATCTTCTAGAAAGGATGGAAACAGAAGAATCAAATGATACCAGCTACAAAAAGAAAAATAACCCCAATCCATCATAATAAACTCCAACAACAACTCAAACAAAACACATAGCCCAACTGCAGAGGGATTTAGGCCAACAATGAAGAACTCCATCACTTTTTGACTAGTTACAAGCCTAAAATAGTTTGCCTCCAAGAAAAATTCTTGAAAGAATCGAATACAGATGAAATTCAAAACTACACACTGTACAATCATTTCAAGAAAGACGGAAATAGAGCTTCCAGAAGTGTCTCGATCCTAGTTAGAAATGACATACCTCAACACCAAATCCACATAGACACTGAACTTTAAGCAATCGCTGTCAAGATAACCCTACATAAGCCAATAAACATCTGCAATATCTACATCCCACCACACGACCCCGTAAATGACACGAAAGTAAATAAACTAATAGAACAAATACTTAAACTTATTGCTGGGTGACCTAAACAGCCACACTACTGGATGGGGGTGTCAGAAAACCAACAAAAAGGCAAAGATCTTGAAAAAGTCACCAATACTAATAACCTCTGCATTCTAAATAATAAACCTAATACTTACCGCAACCCATTTACAGGCTCCTACACAGTCATTGATCTAAGCTTATGCGATCCCGTAATCTATATAGACCCTGAATGGAAAGTCCATGACGATCTCTGCAGCAGTGATCACTTCCCTATAATACTCGAAAGTTTACAACCTGTCCATGAAAATAGGCTCCCTCACTGGAAAATAAAAAAAAGTAAACTGGCAAGTCTTTTAAAATATGTAAACAGAAATTGTTAAAAGACCTTAATATGATAGACCAAACAAAACACTTCACCCTCACCTCAATAGCAAACGAAATAATAGCAAAAACCTCAGCCTCAAACAAACTCAGTACTCCCTGGTTTAAAGATGATAGTAGAATAGCTATCCGCCTACGTTGGGCTGCCTTACGAAAATTTAATAAAGAACCAACTACAAATAATCTCGACGCTTTCAAATTTTTTCAGGGCGAAAACAAAAAAAAAACTATAAAGGAAGCCAAGAAGAAAAGTTGGCAAAACTATGTCAATCAACTTGGTTCCTCCACCAGAACAAACACTAGAGATGTCCCCGCGGACTTTCTCGAAACCTATGTATGGCACTAGACCTTGGTGTCTAGTTCAAGCCATAACCCGGCATACGTGCCCGGACCCACATTTGGGTTCGTGAAACTGCTTGCCTCATCAGGCTCACATTGCACTAAGTGAGCCGATGAGCAGCAGAGACAAACAGGGTTCGAGTCTCGGCTCGTTCCCGACCTTCCCCTCCCCTTTTATCCCCACTTTAATCGGCCTTCGGGCTTTTGACCTTGTGTCAAGTCGTGTCTGGTGGGAGGCAGCGACAAATAAACAGAACAAACACTATCTGGACGATGATGAGGAAAATATCCAGAAAAAGCCAACTAATTGGTCTCAAACGCATAACCAAAATCAAAACAGAAGCAACTACCAAGAAAGACATAGCCAACACATTAGCTTAGATATTTTTAGCAAATCTTCCATCAACAACTCCTGTCCACAATTTCTTACTTTTAAAAACAACACAGTGAAACAAAAACTTCAAGTCCAGTAATTCTGAAAAATACAACCAACCCTTTACACCAGCAGAACTACAAGAAGCTATCGAAACATCACACAACACAGCAGTCGGCCCAAATGAAATCCATTATCAATTTCTAAAATATCTACTACAAAATTCACTCGACTACCTTCTGACAATATCTAATGATATTTGAATAAACAGTAAATTCCCAGAATCATGGAAAATAGCAACAATCATCCCTATACCTAATCCAGGGAGAGACAGCTCAAATCCATTTAAGTACCACCCAGTTGAACTAACTGGCTGCCTCTGCAAAACTATGGAGCGTGCACCCAACAAAAAGTTGGTCTGGTTTCTCATGTCTAACAAACTTATCACCAATTCTCTATGTGGATTCAGAAAGCGGACATCAACAATCGATCATGTGGTCAAATTGAAAATCTCCATAAGAGAGGCCAATATCCTAAAACAACACCTTATAGCAGTCTTCTTTAACCTGGAGAAGTCTTACAACACCACCTGGAGGTTCGGAATTATGAAAGACCTGCATAGTATGGGGCTGCAAGGCAGATGACCCAACTTCATAAAGATTTTTTTTCTCTCGGAAAGAATATTCCGAGTCCTAGTCGGATTAACCTTTTCTAACCTTCACAAGCAGGAAGAGGGAATCCACCAAGGGAATATTTTGTCAGTGACACCGTTCAATATAGAAATAAACAGCATCACAAAGTGTCTCACTCCTGGAATTGAGGATTACCTCTATGTTGACGACTTCAGCATCACTTCCAGATCAAAATATATGCGAACTGCCGAGCGTCAACTGCAACAATGCGTCCGGAAAATTACTCATTGGGTAAACACAAACGGTTTCAGAATCTCCAAAAGCAAAACACGTCAACAAAGAAAAATGCAAAATGAACCTCTCATCAAACTTGAAGATACAGAAATTCCTGTCGTTGATGAATATAAATTCCTTGGGGTTATATTTGACTGGAAATTAACGTTCATCTTCCACAAATTCACCCGAGCCCAACAACTTCTGCGAGTGGTCACCCACACAGAATGGGGAACTGACCGACAAACATTCCTTTAACTATACGGATCCCTGATCCGCACAAAAATTAGACAATGCTATATTTTAATATCCTTGGAAAGGCATGAACTCCTTGATCTCCTGCATCAGTGGGTTAAATAGTACCACCACCGTTCTTCTACAAGGATGGATTTGGCATTAGCTAACCCACGAAGGTTGATATGAACAAAATAACCAAACCAAGTTATTGCTATCAGCATGGTGCGACTCAGGATCACTTAAGCGAAGGGCTTCCTGCGCATCGACACAAGACCGAGGATAATGTCGATAAAAAATAAATGGCTCCGTCTGCATTCCCCTTTTTGGAGATGCACTTCAGACATCACCATCGCTCCATTCCATCCTTTTTAGATAAAGAGTCGGGTACTGTCTGGTGGGACGGCCCGTGGAAGCTAAGGTTATTTATACTGAGAGATCTCATCCAGTCAATGCTAATCCATCAATAGAGGATAACTGCTTTTGTTTTGTTTTTATTTGTTTGTTTGTTTGTTTGTTTGACCGGAAGTCATTTCTTTTTGATTGATAAGTAAGGTCTCTTTCCGATAAGTTTGGTTTGGTTGGGTTTTATGGTATGCTAACCATTGTAGGTTATTTAATGCCAAATCATGTTTATACATATATATTAAATATTTATTATTTGTAAACATTTTGTTGATAACATTTTTAAACGAGCCTGAACTCATTCTTTTGCACATAGAAATCCTTTGTTTGCACACAGTTAAATGGTTCCAAGTATTCTTATGTTTCACTAACAATTCAATTAAACATCAGTTATTTGTTTACACACAGTTAAATGATCAAACAGTTCTATTTCAAACAATTCCATTTAGCATAAGTTGAAAAAGTTGAATAGTTCCAAGTATTGCTATTTATCACTAACAATTCAATGAAACATCTGGCATTTGTTTACATACAGTTAAAGGATCAAACAGTTCTATTTCAAACAATTCAATTTAGTATGTCATTTGTTTGCATTCGGTTTAAACGTCAAATAGTTCTATTTGACCCATAGATAGGACCTTATCAAGTGTTACCACTCCGTGCCAGAGTGGACCTGGGAGCGATGGCAAAGAAGGGCTACTTTGCGTTCCCCAAAGCATTACAGGAGCTTCACCATCAGATTATTTAAAGTTATAACAGGACACTCGTTGGAGTTGGGAGTCTTACTCCTCTGCAGAGATAAAATTGGTGAATTCAACTGTAATCGATTAGTGTCGATAATTGTGACAATAGAAATATGATTGGTTCATTAATTGATTTTTACGGTATGTCAAACCGTCTAAGGTTATTTTAAGCCTAAAGTAGTAATTACAAAGGTCTTTACTTCGATTTAGCACAAGGCCAAATGAATGGGGGCACCCAATGAGACTCGAACTCACTCGAGTAGGTTTGCTAGTCTAACTTGCTAACCATTACACCACCAGAGCCTAAAGGTTAGGGAATATTGCTCATTGTACGTTCATATTTACATTTTTTGTCAAGTTTCCTTAGAGATCTTTTAAATTTTTTCAAAAGGTTATGTTTTGTTTTGCTTTGTTTTTTGTTTGTTTGTTTGTTTGTTTGTTTGTTTGTTTTTGTTTTTGTGGGGATGCAGTCGAACCTATAAAATACGAATAATTTTTAAACAGATCTGCTTTATCCAGTGACGGAACCCTAACAGGTACTTAACGCACCAGGCTAAAGTGGACCCGGTTGTAATGGCTGTGGATGGGTACTCCACACTCCCCAGATCTCAAGAACTCGAGCCTCATCATCTGATACCATTAGTGTCATATCCAGGACACGCAATAGAAACATGTTCGAATATGTATTTGGTTGTAGGGAAAAGAAATACAAACTGAAAACCAATTTGGTTGAGTGTTTATCTATGACGTTTCACCCAGTATTGGCTTCATCAATGATTTAGAGTATTTTTTCTATCTTCAGATAAATATTGGGGAACGTTACAACTGTCTATAAAGATGTTAAGGCAACGTAATTGGGAACGCTGGTTGTTTGGCCTTGTGCCAAATTGAACATAACATAGTTAATATGTTACTGTTTGCGCATTTTTATTTGGTTTGTGTTCACTAATAGTTTGGGATTTGGTTTTGGTTTCTTTGTTTAATGGCATATCAACCTTTGTGGGTTAATTGATACCAAAGAACAATAGTGGTACTATTTAATCTATATCTGGTGGGGATAAGTGGGTTCGTGCCTGTCCCAGGGGTTATTAGTCTGGAAGTGAACGCAATAGTGCAACTGGATGGTTTGGTTTGGTTTGGTTTCTTCGTTTAATGGTATATCAACCTTCTTAGGTTATTTAATGTCAAAGCCATCCTTCTAGAAGAACTATAGTGGTACTATTTGACCGATAGCTGGGAGGATAAGGAGGTTCATACCTTTCCCAAGGTATTTGTCCGAAAGTGAACATAATAGCGCAATTCTATAGTCCAGTGTTTTAACCATTGCACCATGAGGACACCCCAGTGCGACTGGAGTTTGAACTCCCTTTTTATAATCAAGCAGTCCAGCCCGTTAGCCACAACACTAGGCAGAACTCCTCCCTACTAACAGTGTTCTTTTGAAGACACCCCAATGCTATTTGTGGTGCCTATCTCCGAACAACAACCTTATCCTCATTTTCGATCGATCATTTTAAGACTTTCATCAATTAGGTTCTCTTAATTTTACCTGGATATATTTTTGACTTGTAGGGATTCATAATGGATATTTTTTCTTTCAGTTTAGTGTTACATAATGTCTTCTCATCATTGGCATCTCATCTGTGGATGTGTGGAGAAGTTTCATGGACATATGAGATGATAGATTACCCCGACTGGAACGAGTGATGAGAAAGTTTGCATTTTGAATTTTAATAGTAGGATTTCTTGGGTGCTACGGATCATACCTGTTTTGGAAGGGTTTAGCGTCAGTTAGAAGACTCTTATTGGAACATCGATGGAGACTTTTCAATCATACAGCTTAGATACATCAGGGAGGTCTTCAGTGATGCGCTGTCTTCATTACCGATTTCGGGTTATTTCTGCATCATATCAGCTCCGACAGTAACCCCGGCTTGACTCTGAAAGAGCCAAGCCGCCTCCGTGATCGCGACGTGCTACGCTCGTGCCTCTACCAAAGCAAAGAAAAAATAAATAAAAAGCCGGACTTCGGCCGTTCTTATTTCCTCCTCGAAATAATTGACGGTTTGGAAACCCACCGACACGGACGGCCTGAATCATTAAAACATTATTATCAGCTGGAGTCAAACTGTAAGCGCGTATTTTCTATTTTTTTTTTTTTTATCACTTGGGACCAAGTGACAACTTTCGAGTTTATTTGCGACGTTACCCAAGAAATTCAAGCCCAGTCGACCGGAGTTGTAAAATACACTGACTGCACCTCTGCAGTTCGAACTCGCTTATTACGATTCTGCAGTCCAGACATTTAACCACTACACACCCTTGGTAATTCTGCGAATTTTCTTTTTGGAAACTTTTTGACGCCTTTTCCCTACAAACACGCAAACGGTGACAACAATAATCAAGGAAATTAATCACTTTCTATGTGTGTCTCAGCCATTGAAGTTATAGTAAAATTTGTGGCAAAAATAAAACAGTTCAGATTTTTCATCGTCTGTTCTTGGTTCGTTTTGGTGTTTAATGGCATATCAACTTTCGTGGGTTATTCAATGCAAAATTCATCCTTGTAATAGAATAGAGATACTATTTAGCCCATAGCTTAGAGGGTAAGATTGGTTGGTTGGTTGGTTGGTTGGTTTCATGGCTTATCAACCTTTGTTGGTTATTTAACGTCAAATCCATTTTTATGAAAATAGTTCTATTTCAAATAATTCAGTTTAGCAAAAGTACGCAGTTTAAATGTAAGTACAGTTTGATTTTGAAAAACATTTCTATTTCAAGCTATTCAGTTTAGTCAAGTAGTTCTAATTCAGCTATTTCAGTTTAGTACAGATACAGATTTTGTTTACACACAGTTAGATGTCAAAACAGTTCTATATTAAACAAATTAATTTAGTGTAAGTACAGTTTCAATGTCAAAAAACAGTTCCATTTCAAATAAGTTAGTTTAGTATAAGCACGCAGTTTAAATGTAAATACGGTTTAATTCAAAGATAGGGCCCTATCAGGTGCTACCATTCCGGGCCAGAGTGGACCTGGGAGCAATGAAGGGATGCTCCGCATTCCCCAAAGCCCTAGTATTACTGAAGCCTCACCATCAGATTGTTTAGTGTCATATCCAGGACACTCATTGCAGTCGGTGTATTCTACTGCCCCCCGCCCAGCCGACTGGGCAATAGGGGGTAAGAGGTTTTCATAATTTCCTTAAGAGTATTTAGTCCAAAAGTGGACGTAATAGCGTGACTGGAGTTTGAACTCACTTACTTCGAGGTTGCAATCTAGCACTTTAGCCATTACCTCACGGAGATTCTCCTTTCTCTTCTTTGGAGTTTTTTTTTCCAATACTGTAGATAAATAAAATAAAGAAAAGGCTAATTCTCTTTTGAATAATAATAATTTGTGTAAGGACATTATAAAAGAGAAACCTGGTTTCAAGTCTGCGTAAAAATAATTCCAAATTTTTCTTTGCAAACATTTTAAACTATCGCCAGTCATTCATCATGGGAAAAATGTTAATATATTCATGCATAATTATTTCTACTGCCAAACTTAGTCTGACACAAGGTCGAAGAAATGGGAGAATTTTTTGCACTAAAATTCAAAGAATATGATGTGTTACCAGCTTCGAAAATCAGCATTCAAAATTTTGACTTCGTAAATCAACTTAAATACTAAACCTTGGCGCTAACAGGAAGTAGGTAACTACTTCAGCCACCAAACCGTGTTCATGAATCTGCTTTCTCAAAAGAAAAATAAGTTTAATGAAATGAATTGTTTATGTGCTTGGAAACGGATAAATTTTCCAGTGTTCTCTCCCTGGACAAAAGCCTTTTGCAGTCTGGGCAATGATTTTTAAGGAACGAGATTCAAAGGAAAAACGTACCAAAATAGAAGTGGAAATAATCGATGACATTTAATTGTAGTACAATGAAAAGTATCGTCTTCATTTAAAGATAAATGCCAAATGCCGGTGGCCAAGAAATTGTTTGCACAAAATCGATCTATCTAAGGAAGAAAAACTGTACAACACGCTTACTTGCCGAGATTACCTTTCAGGCATTTATATATATATATTTATATATATATATATATAGAGAGAGAGAGAGAGAGGGAGATGTAGATGTTTACGCTTAGACTGATACAAAGCAAATTTCGTAGTAGGAATATTGTGTTGAGTCAATCCCCCAACTAGGGAGAGCTCAGCTGCCTTTAAAACCAACATTCAAATTCCTATCTTTTATCAGGGGATAAACTACCTTTCGTGCAGATATACCAGCGTGTCTATTTTAATCAAGTTTGATTAAAGCCGCTAAGTTTGTTTTAATAGTCTTTTAACTAATTTTCTTTTGTCTTTTCATAAGATTACGAAATGTAACGTTGTGATATCTTGGCACAGTTGTCACTTAATCCCAATGATTAATTAATGGCTTGATTTCATTGTTCATGGCAAATTGAGGGTGTCTAATCACACTTTTTTGTAAGATTTTATCCTTTATTCTAAATTTGAGCTACGTGTGGCCCTTAAACATGTCATAGGAAACACATAGGACCACATATGGTTCTCAAAACAGTGATAAGGCTAATTGCATGTTTACCCTTCAAGGGTTATTTTACACCGAGAAAGGGCCTGAGTTTGAATCTCACCGAGAGCCTGTCTAATACACTATGTTCCAAACTATCGAGAAAATAACGACCTGAGTTGTGTTAAAAAATCAAGTAAAATTTAAAAGATGAAAAAATATGTGGTGATAGAGACGAAATGGTTAACCACTTTAGCGAATGCAGTAAACTAGCGCAAACAGCGTATAAGACTAGACATGATTGGGTAGAAAAGGTGATCCACAGGGAATTGTGCAAGAAAATAAAATTTGACCCTACTACTAAATGGTACATGCACAAACCAGAATCCGTCCAGAATGAAATTGTCTGCGATTTTCAGATACAAACAGATTACCTAATCCCGGCTTGAAGACTTTGCCGTCCCGACGTACCACAGATAAACAAAAAAAAAAACAAGTACTTGGACCTTGCAAGAGAACTAAGAAAACTATGGAACATGAAGGTGACAGTGATGCCAATAATAACTGGTGCATTTGGAATGATCTCCAAAGGATTTGTAAGGACGTTGGAGGAGTTAGAAATCAGAGGTCGAGCCGAGACCATCCAAACTACGACATTGTTGAGTTCGGCCAGAATACTGCGAAGAGTCCTGGAGACCTGAGGAAACTCAGTCACTCAGGCTCCAATGAGAAACCATCAGCTAACGCTGGTGTAAAAACAAACTCGCAAGTAATAATAATAATAATAATGTTGTATTAAAAAAAAAGTAATAAGATAATTTTCATAAAAAAAGATAACGTCAAAATTTTACCCCTGGAAATGATTGATATAATTTGAAAGTGTTCAGTAAAAGATGTTCGGATAATTTTTACAAAAACTTGGACCAAACGTTTTTAAGAGGCGTGCTTAATGTAACGGTTATCGTTGTAGGAAACGAAACTGGTGACCCGAGTTCAAATCTTTGACGAAATTATTTGTGTTTCACTTCACGGTAATGCCCTTGAAAAAGGTATCTCTTCTCCCTCAGCCCAACTTTGAGTAAATATTTTTTAGACTTGGTTAACCAGTTTAGGAAAAAGATAACTCTGAAATTAAACCATCTGTAATCAGTTTAAAAATTGCTTATGGCAGAGAGGGTAGGATACCTACAAATTTGAACCAGACATTCTCTTAAGTTAACCCACCATCAACACCATCAGCGGAAGTGTGAAGACATTTGATAGACAGATGAGAGGTGAAAAAGGTTTGCGTTTTGAATTTAGCATCCGCAGTCCGGCGGTACGACAGAGCAGACATTTTTTTTTCATTTGTTTGTTTGGGGTGGAGGGTAACGTTAATAAGAATCCCATAGAAGTATATGGACTTTGATATAAACTTGAAAGGATGCAACTATTTTCTGCAGTTCTATGAATGACTGTTTAGAAACTCACCAAAATGGCCGGCCTGAATTATTAGCAAATTAATAGACGTGGGAAGCAAACTGTTAATGGGTGTTCATCCATTTCTTTCGTCTCTTAGGATCAAGTCTGCATTGTCGGAATAGAACATGCTGACTGTCTCCCCCGCAAAGGGATGAGAGCCCTCACTACTCCCACAAAAGAGCGTCTTGGATATGACACTGAACTACATCTGATGGTGAGGCTCCAGTTCTGAAGATCCTAGGAGTGTAGAGTACGCATTCATTGCCATTACTCCATGGTTTACTCTGACCCTGAGTGTTAGGGTCTCGTCTATGGGTTAAATAGATCTACTTTAAAATTAATTGCATTTGATAGGACCGTGTGCAAAAAAAGCTACAACTCTTAAAAAATAACTACACAAAAACATAAAAAAGGATGTACAATGAAAGGAATCCCTTAACATCTGGGTATAAAATAACACGAGACGATTTGACATGCCGCTAAAATCAATTAATCAGAAATCAATCTATTTGGAAATATAAATATGACCTCTGGGGTCACTTGACGTACCAGGTGGGGAGATATTTTTGCCTAGATTTGATTTGGCTTCATTGTTTTAATGACATATCAACCTTCGTGGGTTATTTAATGTCATAGCCAATCTTGTAGAAGAACAGCAATGGTTCTATTTAACCCATAGAATATTGAGGTTCATGCCTTTCTAAAGGTATTATTCAACAAGAGACAATAATAACGCAACTGGAGTTCGAACTCGCTTATTACAATAGCTCGTTATCCACTACACCACGGAGACTTCCTTTTTATCAATAGGATAGCGTGATCCCGGCATGCAATGTGTCCAATGATGTCATTTAAAAACTTTTGTTCGTGATGATAACTCAGGTGAAGTGTGCCACAAGTGCATTCCAATTATACGAAAGTTTATTCATTTAAAACTGCGTTTGTCGTGGACAATGGGCCCAACCACTGAGAGAACGTTTGAGGTCTTCTCCGATTTCTCTAGCCAGAAAAACGTTTTGAAACGAGACAAGAAAACAAACAGAAGTTTAAAGATGGTTTTATCTCCGTCTCGTGAAAATCTTGGCGTCAACCGGTATTATCTTTCATTAAATATCCCCCCGTCAGTAACGAAGGTCGCCTATGTTACAGCGTGCATAAGACTCACAAAATATACAAATTTCTCTCTCTCTCTCTCTTTATCTATCTATCTATCTATCTATCAGATAGATTTCTTTTGTCATTCATGTCTTTCAGATAGATAGAGAGAGAGTAATCAATATAGTTAGCAAATGTTCTGAAATTAATTTGCTATTATTTTGACAAGAATACTGAATATGAAATGCACATTTGACACAGTGTACTCTTCAAAGCTAGCTAGCTAGCTAGACAGATAGATAGATAGAAACTGAGACGAAAGTAAAGAAAAATATACGAAAAAATTTAGAAAGAAAGAAAGAAACTGAGTAAGAAAGAAAGAAAGAAAGAAAGAAAGAAAGAAAGAAAGAAAGAAAGAAAGAAAAAAAGAAACTGAGACAAAAGGTAAGAAAAACAAAAAAAATTAGAAAGAAAGAAATTTAGATAAAGATAGATATCTTGAGAGAGAGAGAGAGAGAGAGATTAAGGCTTATCTACTAAATTACTTGTCTGCATGACTAACTTGCCATTGCTCCACGGTGAGATGCCCTGATTAATAACAACAAAAGCGTTTGTAATCGAATAGAAGTGCTTTTTGACGCCAATATATTTAAGATAACGCATCTTACTTGTCTTTGATTACACCGACTGTTTTAATAATAAATCACTGTTTTAGACGACAAAGTTGAATATCTTAAAATATTTGTACCAGGATTTAATTTAAAAAGTTAGAATCTTTGTGTGCCACATACACATGTAATTAGTTGAAAAAAGATCTCTCACAGCCAATCAAATTGCAGAAATAATTACAAATGTATAGTCGCGGTATACCCATCTGTTGAGAGACTTTGATTTGTTCGTCCACCATTTTATCCGATGATTTTGTGAAATGGTATGCGCATGCGTGAGCAAAGTAAACGTTTCTATGCTCTTGTCCTATGAATATGACTGTGTGGGTGCTTTTTTATTGTATATCTCTTTTTTAGATTGTGAGGGAATTTGTTTGCAACAATTCATCTACAAGTTAACGAAGATTGTAATTCATTTAAAACAATTTGTTTACAATAGTTCACCTAAACACTGGGAATTGTGCAATGACTAAAATGGTATAGGCACAAACCAGAATCTCTCCTGGAGAAGGAGATTTTAATATATAAACACATCACCTAATCCCGGTCAGAAGACCAGACTGAGAGAGAATTAGCAAAAAAAGAGAACCTGCTGTATTATGGACTTAGCCGTCCCAGCAGACCATAAAGTTAAAAACAAAGAAAAACGAAAAGAGAGAGAAGTTCTTGGACCTTGCCAAAAAACTAAAAAAGCTATGGAACATAAAGGTGACCGTGATACCAATTGTAATTGGTACACTTGGAATGGTCCCCTGAGGTTTTGCAAGGATAATAATATAGCCACTCAATCACATTCTCAGGATATGCACAGCCGGATACAAACTCTGTAAATCTCAAGAAACGATTAACCATTAAATGTACATGGACGACATCAAACTGTTTACAAAAAACGAAAGAGAATTGGAAAACTTAATACAGACAGGAAGAATATACAGTCAAGATATAGGGGTGGAATTTTGCATAGAAAAATGTGCGATGCTAGTAATGAAAAGCGGGAAACGACACATGACAGAAGGAATCGAACTACCAAATCAAGAAAAATCAAAACACTCGGAGAAAAAGAAACCTACAAATACTTGGGAATACTGGAAGCTGACACCTTGAAATAAGTGGCGATTAAAGAAAAAATTTAAAAAAAGGGAATCTCAAGAGAACCAAAAAGCAACACGAGACAAAACTATATAGCAGGAACCTTATCAAAAGGATAAATACCTGGGTTGTCCTCCTCGTAAGATACTCGGAACTATTCTTGAAGTGGACCAGAGAAGACCATAAACAAATTGACCAGAGAACAAGAAAACTAATGACCATGCATAAAAGCCTGGCATCCCAGAGATGACGTTGACAAACAATATGTGTCAAGAAAAGAAGGTGGAAGAAGACTTACCAGCATTGAAGATGGCGTTGACGCATCGATACAACTCGAAGACTACATAGAAAAGCGCAGAGGGAGTCAGATCACTACCACCAGAAACAATACTGAGGACACGAGGACCAGTAGAACGGAAATAACCAGAAAACAAAAATAGAAAGAAAAACAAGTCCATGGACGTTTAAAGCGACTGACAACCGACATCTCACACAAGAAAACATGGACGTGACCAAGAAAGAAAAACCTTAAGAGAGAAAATGAATCTCTTCTAATAGCAGCACAAAACAACGCCATAAGGACCAATCATATCAAAGCAAGAATAGATAAGAGCAACAAAACAACAGATGTAGGTTATCTGGTGATAGAGACGAAAACATCAATCACATAATAAGCGAATGCAGCAAATTAACACAGAAAGAGTATAACCCTAGAAACGACTGATTGGGCAGGGTGATCCATTTAGAACTGTGCAAGAAATTTAAATTTGACCATATGAACAAATGGTATATGCACAACCCAGAATCTGTCCAGAAGAATGAGACGTACGAATTCCGCAGGGATTTTAAGATACAAACGGATCACCTAATCTCAGCCAGACGACCAGACCTCATAATAATCAACAAAAAAGAGAACTTGCAGAATCGTGGACTTTGCTGTCCTGGCTGACCACAGATTAAAATTGAAAGAAAGCGAAAAGAAGGATAATTACCTGGACCTTGTTAGGGAATAGAAAAAACAGTAGAACATGAAAGTGACGTTTATACCAATTGTAATTGGTACTCTTGGTACAGTCACTAAAGGATTGGTAAAAGAAATGGAGGACTTAGAAATAAGCGAACGAGTGAAGACAGTTCAAGCTACAACATTGCTGAGATCGAACAGGATACCACGAAGAGTCCTGGAGACTTGAGATGACTTGTTATCACTCAGATTCCCGTAAAGACTATCAACTAATGCCGATGTGAAAAACTCTCAAGAAGTAAAAAAATAATAATAACCGAGACTATCGAACAAAAACCATTCAAGAGTACAATTTTTAGTTTTTTCGATACTAATGCATTTTATGTATATCGATCACTAAAACGAATTACTTTTCCCTTCTGGGGGGTAGCTCGTTCTATCAAATAATGATATTTGTCATCCAAATTTATCTGATGGAATTTTATAAATAATTATTATCAGTTTTTAAAAAAAGCAATTTACAAAATACGAGCCTGAAGATTGTTTGATTTTTTAATCATAATCGTAAATAGGAGTATGAATCGTATATAATTTAGATAAGATACAAAACAATATGGAAACACTCGCATCTCTATTTGGAATATTGCTGATATCAAGGCAGATAAATCTGTAAGTCCTTAGCAGCTCTCCAAAATCTAACAGACGTAATTAGCTTCAATAATAATAACAAAAACTTCTTTTAACTCCCAAAACTAAGGGTCTAAAACTCGAGGATTCAAAAAGGCGATTACGTCCTGGCGAAGAAGCTCAACGAGCCAAAAGTGAGACTTCTTCATCATTATCAAGCTACACTGATAGCAAGGAATTTCCGCCTCCTCCAGCTTTCTCTCTCTCTCTCTCTCTCTTTCCATCCGTCCTTATTGTCCATTGCTCGTGGCAGTTCTTCCAGACAGCATCCTGTGTCTACACGGGTCTGATGTATGTAAGTCCTTGCTGATCGGCCAGAACCGGTGTGTCCATGCGTAGAAGTCCAGAAGAGAACATCGTTTATAAGTTCGTCTTTACTTCACTAGCAATCCTCAGCATGTTTTCTTCGTCTTACCCGGATAGTTTGTGAGATGGAACGTAAGTGGCAATACAGCTGGCTGTTTTGTGGGGTGCTACTTCCAGTATTTCTTGAGAAGAGCATGAAGCCTTCTCGTGTAGTTCCCATCTCACTTTTTCTCCGTGTATTTCGTTAGCGTTCAGCTGGTACAATCATACAATAGTACAGACACAACCACAACTGGAAAGAAATCCTATTTTCTTTTATCTGAGAGATCACATTTCCATATCAACGATAACCTTTCAATAGCCGTCCACACTTTCGCTAGTCGTATGTTGACATCACTTTCAAATAGACATGAGATTATTTTATAGTTGGAGGGCCTCGCACGCTATTTGGTAAATATATATATATATATATATATATATATATACTGACACTAATTATAGAAACCCATTTAAAAGCAAACGCCATAATCTTCAACGGTAAAGACGCTCTTACATAGTGGTAATATGCTAAAATAAAAGTTACATCACTTTTGTAATAGATCCTCCCCTGATGATGGCCCAAAGTCGGGCAGAAAGTATTAGGGATACATACAACTATGGACAATACATAAATCAATTCCCCCCGAATACGATAAAAGTAATACGGGAATTCGAACGGATCCAGAAGAAAATATGTAGACATAAAATGTCTATTATGTTTAATGAAATTTGTATATATATATATATATATATATATATATATATATATATATGCACATCCGTCACAAAACATGTTTGATCGCCTCGACATTCCTTTTTGGGGCTCCTCAGTTGTCAAGCAGTAAATTTAGCTCTGCTAAACAGGTAGTGATGTTTTTCACCAACTATAATGTCAATCTGCAAGCTGATTGGCTGCTATTTTTCTCATCAAAATGAATACACATTTTGTGGTACTGTTCTGGTAATGGTTTCAAAGGTAGTACTATGCTTGTCACGGTACTCTATCATGACACTGGTTCCGTGACTATCCCATGCATTTCCGAATCGTGGTTAATTAATCCCTTCTGTACCCACGTTGTTTGAAAGATCCACAAATGGGGAATGACACAAGCTATCCAGGACTTCTTCTGACGGTCGGGATGTTTCGTTGGAGCAAGTTGCCTGGGTGTTGGCAACTCAAAAAGAAGAAAAACTCTCCGTTAACAATCAACAGTTATTTATTGAAACACAATGGTGTAACAATAATGTATACAATATATCTACAGAGAGAAATTATTGCTTTTGTTGTGTTTGAGAGACAGACAATTGACTTATTTAGATGGTGCAGCTTTCTATCTTATTCAACTTTTCAGAGAGTGAGGCTTTTGCTGGAGAGGCTTTGGTTCTTAGAGAAATTTCTTTTCTTACTTTCTTGTCTTTAGTATGGACATCGGATCTTTTCTCTAATCTCACCCTAAAACATTTATTTTATAGAGGATTCTCTTGAGAACAAACATTCCCGATTGGCTAACCAATCACAAATCATTTTATCCTTTTACTACTTTTTGACTGGTCAGGCAAATGAGATGATCTACGTCAGTGGGAAGAGTATCCCATCCACGTATCAGATTTTGATTGGTCATCCACTCAAACCACAATATAGGGGCTTGGCTAAGTAAGGATCCCAGCCACGCTTTGTTAGGGAGTTTGTTTTTTTCAATTTAACTAAAACAAAATCAAAGATCTGATCTTTTAAACCCATAAGGTGGGCAAGTTATTTTAAAAAGACTAACATTACATCGCAGGTGACTGAGAACGTTGTCACTTGATCCGGATAGCGAAAGAAAAAGTCACAGACGTTGTTCACAAAAACCACACATATTTTTTGAAGGTGCTATGTTCACTCTCAAGAAAGGATCCCTAAAGGAAGAAATGAATGGTGTGTCTTTTCCCATTCAATGGGGGAAAGAAACATCCTTTTATTAATTCTTTCTATGCTCATCATATTTTTGTGCACTAACATCTATATACATATAGTAAGTAAAGTCGGCGACCGTAGTCGAAGGCGACCGGAAGACTCCCTTTCAATAACTTCTACACTGAGGCGTAGGAGAGGGCGCTACTCCTTTCCCTGGATTGCTCCACTTTACTCTTGATACGTACCTTATATGCTGAGTGTTAAGCAAGGCGGTATCAAGTACCATTTTTAAAGTCTTTGATATGACGCGACCTGGGATTGAAACCAGGTCTGCCGGACTATTGGCGAACACTCTACCCACTGGATCAATGTATAGAGAGAGAGAGAGTGTGTGCAATTAGAAGGAAACTCAAACTTGGTGAAATTGTCATTATAGATTTATTTCGCCAGAGAATATTATTATGCTCTCCGTCTTCTTAGATAACTTTACATGTTAGACTTGAGGTTAATGACAATTTAAACAGGTTTGAGTTTCCTTCTAATTGCACTATATACGCTCTGTGTGTGAGTTTTGTTATATAAACCTGGGAGGAAAAAGATATATAACAATAGCCATACATAAAGCACACACATAGATTTATATAATATTCCTCATATATTCTATACACGAATAATCCACACCCACTGTCTTCGGACACCGACTGAATATTACTGATATATATATATATACATATATATATATATATATATATATATATATATTAAAACAGTATATAGTTGTCACTATCTCACTTAGTTAGTTTGTGGTAGACCAAATGCGGTATAATTAGGAGAGTGCTCAATATATAATATAGAGCTTTTATATAATAATGAATAAATATATACATATATTAGTTTACATATATATTTAATAGCATCGACGCTTATCTGCGACCGTCGGTTTCATGCCGTTTTATTACGACAATCATCAGGCAGAGAAAGAAAGATATTGGAGAAATCGAAAAAATCGAAAAATTCAGTCAAAAGAATGTTGACATTAGTATTTCGTATGATACTTTATGTGTGTGTGTGTGTATGGGTTATATTTGTGTATTATTGTGCGTAGTCGTATATGTGATTGCGGCACCTTTGGAGGAATCATAAAAAAGACTATATAACCACAAACTTTCCTTCTCCAACAGAAATTACTCAACAAATACTTCTTTATCCATACCTATCTGGCACCGAAAGGACATGAACATCTTACCTACCATTACCTGGGAAATACTAAAATTAACACCCACCTACAGCAAGACATCAAAAAATGCCTTCTTTGCCTCCATAAGAAACTCGAAATTATCACTCACCCATCACAAAACACCCTGCTAAACAAAAAATCAGAAATACTATCCGAATGCTGACATGAGAACAAGCAGCTACTCTCACATTTCGACCTATATATACATAATCTTTTCCTACCTCCACCATCCACCATACCAATGCCATCTCCATCACTAAAAACACCTACACCCCTTCAGGAATAATCCCACCACACACCCGGCGCACCGTAAATACTATTTTCCTCCATTAAACCTTTATATCTGTCACCAAGCACCCTCACCACCTGTTGACATAATGTTACCCATAATATTATGATTGTTAGAAATACGTCTTGATACAGTATATTTACCATATTCCTTACGTACATACATATAGATTATAATAACGTAAACGTAATATAACTTTAACATAACAAAGACAGCTATTACAAATTATTATTGCAATTTAACTCAGAACATATTCCTTTGTTAAAATCATCACTACACTCAATTTCTTTTATTATTCTGCCAAACCTCCGTCTGTTCTGCGACTTCCGTTACACATCACTACACTTATATTTAGGAGACAACCTCGAATCTGCCGCGTGCGCGTGTATCATCATACACACGCACACACTTACTAACAATCACATATACGACTATACACAATAATACACAAATATAATACACACACACACACACGCGCAAACACACACACACATATAAAGTTTTATACAAAATCCTAACACAAACATTCTTTTGGGTGCATTTTTCGATTTTTTTCGATTTCTCCAATATCTTTCTTTCTCTGCCTTATGATTGTCGTAATAAGATGAAATAAAACCGACAGTTGCAGATAAGCATGGATGCTATCAAATATATATAAAACTGATATATATATATATATATATACTATATCGGATTTACATGTAATCTATATATATATATATATATATATGCCAAATATGATTTACATAGTATGTAGAATATATATATATATATATATATATACCTAATTGAATTTACATATGTACTATACATAAATATATAAACTTCATAGAATATGTATTATATATTTTATTATATATACTTATATATATATATATACACATATATTACATACTATGTTAATCAATTTGGCTTATATATATATATATATATATATATATATATATATATAGTATTTACATAATATGTTATATATATATATAGAGAGAGAGAGACAGGCGGACAGACAGACAGAAACATATATATAGTACATACTATGTAAATCCTATTCATTCTCTCTCTTCTTATATATATATTTAAACCTAATACTATTTACACACCATTTAATATATATATATATATATATATATATCTAAGAGGATTTACATAGTATGTTATATATATATATATATATATATATATATATATATATATATATACCATGTAACCTGATTGGGTTTACATCGCCTGTTCTATTTGTGTATATGTACTTACTTTGTTAAAATTGGCTAAAATTGACATCAAAAACCCTCCTGTAGGATCACATATACTAGTCACTACCAATGTAACATAACCCTTTCACTCCAAACACATCGCGTTTCTCGTCGGTGCACAGCTCCATTCGAACACGTCCCGAAATCTCACCCTCTACACAGTTGATGGAATGGTGGGGCTTAGTTTGGTTTGATTCGTTTTGGTTTGATTTATGGCATATCAACCATTATAAGCAATTTAATGCCAAATCCATTTTCATGCTTATAAACAGTTCTATTTTAAACAATTTACTTAAGCATAAGTACGCAGTTTAAATGTCAAAACAGTCCTATTTCAAACACTTCAGTTTAACATAAGCATGCAGTTTAGTTCTATTAGACCCATAGATAAGACCCTGTCAGGTGCTACCACTCTGAGTCCCAGTGAACCTGGGAGTGAAGGCAACAAAGGTGTACTCTGCATTCCCCAAAACTCCAGCATTACTGGAACCTCACCATCAGATTGTTTGGTGCCATATCCAGGACACTCTTGAGGGAGAGTCGGTGTATTCTTCAGCCTACCCCCAGCCGACAGGACCAGAATGGTAGGACGTTAATATTTTGAAATTGTTCGTACATCATTTTCATTTTTAAAGCTTGGATTTCGCTCTTCTGCTTTCATGATTTTTATTAATAGTTTTGTTTAAGACCTGTCGTTAGGGTTTACAATATGCATACTGAACCTTCTACGGAGGGATAAGACCTCCTTCAAAAAAAAAGAAGCATCTTATTCATGACACAAAACTGCATCAGGTGATGAGACTCCAGTTCTGGAACTCCGAGGGATACGGAATCGTCTCTTCATTATCATTACTCCCAGGTCCACTCTATTAGGATCCTATCAATGGATTAGATGGATCTATCTGCTATTATAATTAGATAGGAATACTTGAAACTATATAACTGTGTGCAAACTAATGATTATTATTAAAGAGAATAATAGATGTTAGGAAAACACTTTACTATATGCAAAATATTTTTATTAGGGATAATTACAAAAAAAATGATTATTATTAAATAGGAATAGTAACTTAAAACCAGAAAATGTAAGAAAGAAAGAAAGCAAGATAGATAAATAGATAGATAGATAAGGAACAGTTTCTGATAGATAGATAGATAGATAGATAGATAGATAAATAGATAGATAGATAGATTTTTGCTTAAATGTTTAACAATGCATTGACTCAATAGAAACGTATATATTCGATTCTAGACATTCTTCTCCTTTCAATAGATTAATTGCTGTTGTTGTTGTAGCTCTTTTTCTTTTCTTTTTTGTTTGTTTGCTTGTTGTTGCTTTTTATTTGTTTTGTTTGTTTTTTTTTGTTTGTTTTTTGTTTTTGTTTTTTTTTTTTTTGTTTGGGTTTTTTTTGTTTTTGTTTTTTGTTTTTTTTTTTATATGCCTCCTAGGGCATCTCTACGATTTACTATCTTATCACTTCAACTTCAACAAAAGAGAATCTTTGCACCAAACATATACACTATTAATACAATATCTATTTTCTGATCAAATTCTGTTACATTAATTCATCTATAAATTCTCAAAAATGACATCTTAATTTTTTCTTATCATTTACCAAATTTAATCAGAAGATTTTCTCCACTATTGCTATTTTTAATCTGATTAGACAATTTTTTTCCAAGAATGTATAACTACCGATGAACATTAATGGGTATGTCCCATTCCTCATAAATATATTGAACACTTTTGTGAGGAGGGTAATTTCTGCTGACTAAGTAGTCACAATTAGCAGTGGGTACCTTCTTCTAGGTAGGTGGACTTGTCAACTAGTTTCAGAGAGCTATCAATACGCGACTAGCAAAGGCATGGATAGCTATCGATAGGCTATCGGTTATATGGAAGTCAGACCTGACCGATAAAATAAAACGCAGATTCTTCCAAGCAGCGGTCGTGTCGATACTGCAGTATGGATGGACTACATGGACGCTAACTAAACGTATGGAGAAAAAGCTTGACGGTAGCTACACAAGAATGCTGCAAGCAATATTGAACGAGTCATGGAGGCAGCATCCCACAAAACAGCAGCTGTACGGCCACCAACCTCCCATCACAAAAACTATCAAAGTCAGACGAACTACTGCTGGAGAAGTAGGGACGAACTCATAAATGACATACTCCTGTGGACCCCTCCACACGGCCAAGCAAAACAGCACGACCAGCTCGAACCTATATACAGCAGCTCTGTGTCGATACGGGATGTAGCCTTGAAGATCTGCCGGAAGCAAAGCACGATAGGGAGGGATGGCGAAAGAGGGTCAGGGATATCCGTGCCGAGGGTGTGACATGATGATAATGATGATGACCTTCTTCACGCTGTTGGCGAGTATTGTAATTTGTTAATGTTATAAAGATTTCCATTTCATTTCAAACATTCGTTTTGGTTATTTCACATTCAATAACCTTTTCTAAGGTTACAACAATTACTCTGTTAGCAAAAAGTCCAATTGCTCAGTAAAGTTAATAAATTTTCACTTCGAGGAGAAATCTTTAAAAATATGTCTACCATAATTAGAATTTCCATTAATTATTTTGAAAGTTTCAATTAAATCACCTCTTATTCTTCTTTCTAGTGAAATAAGTAAGGTAAAGTTGTCCACCTTGGTCGAGGGCGACCCGAAGGCTCCCTTTTCAAAAGCTATAACACCGAGATGTAGGGGCGGCACTACTCCATTCCCTGAATTGCTCCACTTTACCCTTACCTTACGATGATGAGTGTTAAGCGAGGCGGCATCTAGTACCATTTTTTTGAGTCTTTGGTATGACTCGACCTGGGATTGAACCCTGGTCTCCCGGATTATTAGCGAACAATCTACTTATTAGACCAATGGTGAAATAGTTAATACTAATTCCTCTAATTTCTCCTTATGACTGAAATCTTTTACATTTTTTTTATTATTTTTGTCGTTGTTCTTTGTATGCTCTTCAATCTCAATGTTACACTCGAATTTCCATGTCTTGACACAGGAGCCCAGGGCAAAATCACGGTTTTATGTATTTTAAAACAATATTTGCCTCTCGTGAAATAAAAGTTTTAAACATCTAGCCTACCATTCCATTTGCCCTCGATACATTAGCAAAAATATGATTGTCACCTTTAAATGTATCATCAAAGCCAAGCCCTGAATCATATTCCTCGTTTGCTTTTTTGATTTCTTTGTTGCTTAATTTATATTCAATTTAAATATGTTTGGATCCAATATGAAGTACTTTATATTTTTCTATATAAGAAAGTTTTCGTATAGAAATGAGGCTTTAACTTAGCTGTGACTGAGTGCTATTTAGGTTAAATTTTGAATATATTTTTCATGTTGATATTATTGTGGTTTCTTGGAGAATTCGAGGCACTGATTACAAATCTTAATTTCCAGATATCTTCCCAATATGACAATTAATTTAGATCCATCTGTATTGTTTCTTTTGATGAGGTTCTAAGAGATTGGTTGGTTGGGGTTTTTATGACATATCAACCTTTGTTGGTTGTTTAATGCCAAATCCATTTTGTACAAATAATCAGTTCTATTTCAAACAATTTAGATTAGCATGAATACAGTGTAATTGTCAAAAACATTTCTATTTAAAGCTATTCAATCTAGTCAAACAGTTCTATTTCAAAGAATTCAGTTTAACGTATGTAGTTTAAATGTCAAAAACAGTTCCATTTCAAACGATTCAGTTTTGCACAATTTTATAGGTCAAGACAGTTCTATTTCAAGCTTACAGATCAAAACAGTACTATTTCAATCAGTTCAGTTTAGCATAAGTACACAGTTTAGCTCTATTTGACTCATTGATAGGACCCTACCAGGTGCTACCACTCCAGGCCAGGGTGAACCCGGGAGCAATGGTAATGAAGGGGTGCTCCGCATTCCCCAAAGCTCCAGTATCACTGGAACCTCACCATCAGATAGTTTAGTGTCATAAGCAGGACACTCGTTGGTAGGGGAAGTCTTACCCCTCTGCATAGAAGCATTCAGTGTATTCAACAGCCCCAACTGACAGGACAAGAAATACCAAAGTTTTTCAGTTTCAAGATGTACCAAATGTCTTGCTAAAATCCAAATATATAATAATCCCATTATCCTCTTCCATCAACTATTTATTTAGGATATTCATAAATGATATTATCACGTTCACCCGACCCGTTTGAATGAAGATATTCTCTAAAGCCCATGGCCAAGTCGGCCAGGGCTGTAGAATATAGACTCCCCCTAACGAGTACCCTGAATATGACACTAAGCAATCTGATGGTGAGGCTACTGTAATGCTGAAGCTTTGTGGGATGCAAAGTACTCCTTCACTGTTATTGCTCCCAGGTTCACTCTGACCCTGAGTGGTAGCACCTGATAGAGTCCTATCTATGAGTCAAATAGAACTGTTTGACATTTAAAATGAGTGCAAACTAATGACTTATTCTAAATTAAAGTGTTAGATATAGAACTGTTTGATCATTTAACTGCGCGAAAACAAACTGATGTTTAATTGAATTGTTAGTGATAGATAGCAATTCTTGGATCAATTTAACTTTGTTGACTTATGCTAAATTGAATTGTTTGAAATAGAACTGCTTGATCATTTAACTGTGTGTATCTAAAAATGTGTTTACAAATCATATATTTAATATATTTGTAAAAACAGGATTTGGCATTAAACAACAAACAATGGCTAATATGCCAGAAACCAAACCAAACCCAACCAAACCAAACTAAACCAAACCTTTCATGTGCAAACAAATCAGTTCTAACTCCTTTAAAAATGAAATTACCTACAAACTAGTAATTTACTAAGCTTTTTGCTTAGATGTGGCACAAGGCCATATGAATGGGGCACCCAATGAGACTCGAACTCACCCGTGTAGGTTTGCTAGTCTAGCTTGCTAACCATTACGCTACCCGAGGTGCCCGAAATTACCTACAAACTATGTGTGCAAATAAATGACTAATGTTAGATTGTGACTTTTATAAAGCAATACTAGAAACCATTTAACTGTATGCAAAAAAAATTACTAATAGCAAATTGAATTACTTGAAACTATTTATGTGCAAAAAAAATCAACACAGGCTACTTTACAAATGTAAATGTGTTTGCAAATCATATATATATATATATATATATATATATATAAAGTCAGGATTTGGCATAAAATAACCTATAGTAGTTGATATGAAATGAAACCCAACCAAACCAAACCATATCATATATATCTAATATATATGTATAATGAGAATTTGGCATTAAATAACCTACAATGGTTGATATGCCTTAAAATCCAACCAAACCAAATCATATATATTTAATGAATATGTATAAAGAGGATTTGGCATTAAATAGCCTTCAATGGTTGATATGCCATAAAATCCAACCAAACCAAATCATATATATTTAATCTGTAAGTATAAAGACGATTTGGCATTAGATAACCAACAATGGTTGATATGCCATAAAGTCCA